>VWZO01008647.1:715628-786627 GCA_013396975.1 Bucco capensis | reverse complement strand
AACATTACCTGCAACTCTGAAAGCTCTGGCAAAAACAAGTAGTAAGATGCAGTCAGCAGGATTTCTCAGGGTATGTCTGTCCAGAGAAATGAGTCAGTGGATTCCCTGCTCTAGTGCTTGGCTAAGCTCCTAAGTCCCTTCATTTCAAGGCACTGACACATGGGAAGTGTTTGAGGGGGACCTGGAAACATGAGTGTGGAAAGATATAAGCTAGGTAGCTTTGTCTCAGCCTTGGTCACAGCACAGTGTGATTCTGGCAGAGCTTGGAATCACCTACAGTTCAAATCAGTACAGTGTGATTCTAACTTTTGACTCTGCAATAGGATAGATGAAACTTTGCTTTGGGTGATTTAGATATGCTTCAACTCTCCAGAGAGCAGAGAAGGCAATGATAGAGATAAAAAAAAGGAAATTACAGCATGTACAGGTTGTTATAGCACTGTAGAAACAAAAGCCTGTATAGTATATGTCAATATGAACAGTATTTTAGTAGGAGACATAACTCAGGCAGATTTTTGGGGATGGAGGAAGGAAAACTATTCATGTGCTACAGTTTTCATAGGTAGCTGCATGTCATTAATTTCAATTACTTAAAAATTTGCTGGAAAGCAGTGATCAAGAGTGGCTAGAATCAGACTGATGTAAATTCACAGTAATCATCAGAGAGTCAAGAGTTCAGCAGCCAGTACACAGGCTGCAGAGCAGGACTGCTGTGTGTGTTCATTGCTGACTTGCTGTGTAAGCTTATCCAGCTGCTAAGTGGGGACAAATGGTTTTGTCCCTTTCTAGAGGATTTATGACTCTAGTGATGTGCTTCCATTTCTCTGGATAGAAAGTGCTACAGAAGTGCAAAGTTGAGTCTACTTCTGAGCTCAGGGAAAGATAGTAGTTTTGCCCAACTAAAAGGAACTTAACACACACATTCAAGCACTATAATAAATCTGATTTTAGTTCATACTAATGGAATAAAAACTCAGTGGTCTTTTGAGGGAGAATGTTAGTCTGGTGTTGAATCACTGTTCAAATTTGCTTTAATATAAACAAAACCTATTACAAGAAAGATCTGGAGATGCTGGAAGGTGTCCAGAGAAGGGCCATGAGGCTGATCAGAGGCTGGAGCACCTCTCCTCTGAAGACAGGCTGAGAGAGTTGGGATTATTCAGTCTGGAGAGGAGAAGGCTCTGAGGAGACATTATTGTAGTCTTCCAGTACCAGCAGGGGCCTGCAGGAAAGCTGATGAGGGACTTGTTAGGATGTCAGGTAGTGCTAGGACTAGGGGGAATGGATTCAAACTAGAGTAGGGGAGATTTAGATTAGATGTTAGGCAGAAGTTGTTCCCCAGGAGGGTGCTGAGCCACTGTGCCAGGTTGCCCAGAGAGGTGGTGGCAGCCCCAGCCCTGGCAGTGTTGCAGGCCAGGCTGGCTGGGGCTGGGAGCAAGCTGCTCTAGTGCCAGGTGCCCCTGCCCATGGCAGGGAGGTTGGAGCTAGAGGAGCTTTAAGATAATAGCCTCTATGATCCCATCAAAGCCTCTATGATGTCATCCCTTCCAACCCTGACAATTCTGTGAAAACCCCACAATGGTTCAAGCTTGTACAAGTAGGGGCTTTATGGCAGATCAAGTCTCATCAACGTAACATCTAGTTTTTGCCCAGAGATGATTGTTATTCCTTTTGCATAAAGTTTTGCCATACTGTCTTGGTAGTATGACTGATTCTGATCAAATTTATACTGGTGAGTGATTCAGTAGTGCCCAGAACTGGCATTTGCTACTGTGGGATCATGGCCTCAGGATGTCCTTATGATAATTGTCACTTGTTTTAAATTTTACCCTGTTGGCCTTGTCCTGGCTTTCACTGATCCTCCTGGTATGATGAAGCCTGTGTGGAACTGTATAAAACCTTCATGTCTAGGGCTTGGAAAGATTTAGATATGAAATTAATTAAATACCTCATGATGGTTTATCTTTGGGAAGGAAGGGAATGCAGGTAGAGAAACTCCAGGACTTGAGTATGAAAAGATGTAGGGGGAAAAAAAAGCAATTTTAGTGAGTGTTGCAAAAACTGAGGTAAATTGATATCAAAATCAGCATTGGACAAAAAAAAAAAACAAAACAACAACGGTTTGGCAGTCCTTTCAGTGTCAGTATTGCTTTAAAATGAGATTTGGAAATCTATATTTAATTAGACAGTTATTGTACTGTGTGCTAAATAAACACTAATTATTAAACATGGAATTTATTGAAGTGTAATAAATGTATCCAAAACTTTAATTTACTTAGCCTGAGTAAACAATTTAAAATGATTAATCAAGTCTCTTTTACAGGGGCTACCGTGGCAACTAATATATGTCAATATTAGGAGGCCATGATTATCTTACTGTCTTCTAATAGGATATTTCTTAATATACAATATTCATTGTAAGGTCATTAACTGTTTGTAGAACACATGCATGTTATATACTTATTCAGTTACCACTGAATTCTTGAAGGTAGCAAGTGAACCCATAGGTGATAAATCCAGGGTTTCCTTATTTGAGCACCTTGCTTAAAAATTCTGGTTATTAAAGTAGTTGGCAACATTGCAGGTTGAAACTTGACAGGAAAATGGTTATTGTTTTCCTTTCCCTCCTCTCTCCCATCTTTACTGGCATGTGAAGCACACAAATACACAACACAATGCAGTGCATAATTCAATCCTGTTGTCTTTCACTGTCTCCAGAAGCAAAGGTCAGTCTATGAAACAGTAACATGCACTTCTAGCTTTCATGTTTTTGAGAAAATTGAATGCTATTTAAGTGAGCTTTTAAAAATCAATACCCAAATTTGATTTGAAAACTACAGCTGACTTAAATATGCCTCAATAGCTCAATTTGGGCTCAAATTTGTGTTTCCAAGGCCTGTTTTGTGTATGAACCTTCAGAAAAATGCATTGACTTAGAAGATGGTGAATCTTACTAGTGGAGAGTAGAAGATGCTGTTTGAGTTGGAGTCTCATCTGGTCACTCCTTACTCAGCTTTCTTCATATACTTAAATCCTTCACAGAATAGAATATGATTTATTCAGTGTCTGAAAAGAATCACAGAAGTGATCTTTCTAGGAGCATTTTCTAGTGAGGGCATCCATTCATTTTTACCAGAGCATCCAAGAGCTGTACACTGGAGTTCTGAGTTCTGGTGAAAGAGATATTCTAGACTTTTTTTTGGACAAGCTCTCAAACAGTCCCTGACAGCCTTTTATCTTTGGTCTTAAAAAAAAAAAGCCATCAATAATTACTGGGCTATATCTGGAAAATTCAATGCCTGATGTAAGCAGGAGACTTGGCAAGGAAGAAAAGAGTTTACGTTCTGCCCAGAATAAATATAGCATTTCTAAGTGCTTTGCTGCCTCTTTTCAGCAGAGCTTTTTTGTCTTTTAATGCTGCTTTTAGCAGATTTGAAGCTACTCTCCTTTCCCCCCCCCCACACTCTGTTTCTCACTAGGCTCTCAGAGCTGCTGCTTTTGTTTAGGTTGAGAGTGAGCTTTATTATTTCCTGAAATGAGTCATCCCTCTGAATTCGTCAAGAGCTGCAATACCATGGGAGTGCATGTAGGTGAGCTTGTAAACAGGAGTTAAGTTACCCAACTGCTTAAATGAATGTTTTTCTGGGTTGAGACCAAAGGATGAGAGTGAACTAGAACTAAGTGGATTTCAATTCACTTACCTTTGACTGTTATTTGCTTTTCTGGGATGTTCTATGCAGATTTTTTGACCCTCTCAGTCTTTAGGCATTAGGGAAAGATATTTTTCATGCTCACTTCTACTAGTTCAGTATTTGCTTTGTCTTCTGTTGTCCAAGCATCCCAAATAGGTTAAAATCTCACAGATTAATATTAAAGAATATAAGGTGCATCTTCCCTATTCCTCCTTTAGACTAAAGGATGAAGGGCCAGAAAGAACATAATTCTTAGGAGGTTAAGGCAAATTTGGCCATTAATTCTTCATGCTGCTGTTGGCTTTAGACTTTGCCTTGTTCTCCTATACTGTTCTTCATTCCTTTAAGACCTGGTGTCTTTAGCTGGTCACAGTACTTTTGCTAGCTGAGGTAGCTGCTTAATCTGTTTGCAGGACAATTAGCTTCTAAGGAAAAGGAAATCACATATTTTGAAACTGTAATCTATCTCTAATTTAACAGGGGCAGAGATATTGCCTTGAAAGCAACCCATGTCAAATCAAAGAGATAAATTAGAGTAACTATTTTCTGATGGCAAAATCATCTCATGATTATTTCCATCTTTACGTAAGCCAGGCTGTGGTGTAGCTCAAGAAAGGAGGCTAGCAGAAAGGTTTTTGGAGAGCACCAACTTCTCTATGTATCCTACATTTATAATCATTTAGAAAAATGCAACCTGAGACTTCAAGGGAAAGGTAGGAAATATAAAAGAAGGGAGAAAGAGTGGTAGTGTGAAGGCAGAGTTATCCTAATTACTCTGAAGAGTGCAAGTTCTGCTTGTAAGGATGACTGGAAAGTGTACTATAAATGAACAAAAAAGCCAACCCCCAAACCCAAATAAATCAAAGCAAGTTAGCTTGGTCTTGAGGAGTTTTTTATGATACATGGAAAATGGTATAGGTGTCAAAATAAATATCTTCTATGGCATTAAACAGCATGTAAGTTCTGAGGAATTGTCTCAATAGCTGTGGGTGAGAGACTTTAGGATACCTTACTCCTACTCTCAGCTGTCAGATCTCAGTAAGTCAGTGGACCTTTCTGTGCCTTGATTTTCCTTTTAGTGTGAGTAATGATGCTAGCTTCTTCCCAGAATGATGCAGAGGTACCAGGTGTGTGGTATAGAAAGTGGAGGAGAGTCTGGCAATTGAGAAATTGTTCAAAAGCAGCATTGCTCATTAATAACTACCATTCTTCCTCTTGCTGTACAATAGTCAGTAAGAAAAGGGAACATGCAATGTGGTTTAAAGTTTATGTTGGATGAGCCAGTTGGGAACAATTTGTCTGTGCTAAATTCATCCTGTCCAAGCTCTATTTTGTATTCAAGCAACCTTTATTTTGTTCCCTGCTAGTAATTACTTTAATATGTTGTAATTCTGATTTTTGTTACTCATTGGGGTTTCTTGGGGGAATGGAGGTGGAGTGGTTTCACAACCTACCACCTGCTCAGACATTTCTAAAAGTTGTAAAAGAATGCTTTATAGTGTTTTCATCATTTCAAATATCCAGTAGTGCAGGGTAAGGCACTGGACAGAGACCAGAACAACTGAGAAATAACTTGTGAAGGTGTACCTTAATTCTTTAAAAAAGTATATAAATTGAAAAAAATCAGAAGAAATTCTTTTTATGCAATAAGTCTTCAGAGGGACAGCACTTGAGCTGTGTGCTCATGCAGTTCATCACTCAGGTGACAATACCCTAATGATGTGTTAGTAATACATCACTGGAATGCTTTCACACTATTGATGTATTGGAGATCATAAACCATAGAGAGGGGCAGCAGACTTGCAGACTGAAGTGCCTGCTAAGGCCTTTCCAAGTTATTTTAAGAAGAGAAGCTGTCAGCAAGACTATTGAGATTTGTCCATTGCTGTGCACAGTTGCATGCCCATGGAACACTCACTGGGGGGGAAGGAGGATCTTGCCATGAAAACTCCTGATTTTGATGGGCAGATGTATCAAGCTTTCTCTGTCTTCAGACAGTGCAGGGGCTATTGATAACATGGTTTGTTATCGACTGCCTGGGCCTTAGGACAACTGTAAATGCTTTTAAGTGGTTATTTACTTTTTGTTAGTTTTTTTTATAATGCTTCTGGTAGATAGCATGGAATGTCTTTGAGCCTTGAGACCTCAGTGTGCTGAGATATCAGAGTTCTGTCTCCATAGCAGTACATGCTAGCTCATTTTTTGATATCAGTGTGTTGTTACACTGTAATATGCCAAGCTTTCTCTCCTCTCTGGACTTCATGTTAAAGATCATCCAATAAAACTACAATATATATTATTTCACCATCCTGATGTCTCCTACTTTGTGTACATTGTCCATAGTGTCAACAGTACACTTGCAAAGAAAAAAGATTTACTTTGTTTAGGGTCACACTACCTTCTCCATCCTTCAACCACTCCCTCAGAAAACTCTCTAAACCCAGCCTGGGTAACCTTCAAGATGACATCCTGGAAATGAGTGCCCTGTGGTCTGAGAAGATCAGCTCGAGGTAACAATGTTTCTTGCAGCAATTCCTATGCTGATATTGTATTCCTAGTCAGCTCCCTAGTACCTGATGTTCTCCCAGTTGTTTGTTTGCATTTTGCTACAATTACCTCATTACTTCCTGGGGAGGCAGCAGCTTTTTCTGGGTGTGAATTGTGTTAGGCAGCTGCTCCTGCTTGCAAGCACTGCAACAATACAAATTATGGCAAGTCTCTACTGTTGGCTTGAATTCAAAACGGTTTTTGACTTAAAGACTTTGACAGAATTGAGTTGAAGCTAATGCTGAATAGAAAGGGAAGGTGATGTCAATAATACAAAAATAGCCTTTTCAGTATCTTATGAATCACCTTTACTAGAATAAAATGCATTGTGAACCTAGGACTCAAAGCCTCAAGCCAATCAAGGAAGCTTTAACCCTTTTAAAAGCAGCCTGGTCTGCCACTCTTCAATAACCTCTGATGGAGTGTCAAGGAATTGAATTGCAACAAACACTCTGCCTGAAAGTGATAGTAAATCATCACCTACTTTATGATCAAGAACAGAAGGTAGAGAATTCAGCAGCAATGGTTGGAATGTTAGTAGGGTTTATGGGTGCTTCATTTGCACTGTACAAAGCTGCTGGGGGCCAGAAAGACTCATCTTGAAGCATTTTACAAATCTATGCTGAAGTTTTTGGTGATATGACTGCAAATACAGTACTTCCATTGCATTGATTTTTACCTGTTGAGAAACTTAAAGTGATGCTGCCTTTTTGGTCAGTATAGCCATAGGGGTGTTTGGTTGTTTACAGGGACAACCAAAAAAACATAACCCTTCAATATTAATGGAAGTTGGATCATAACTAAAAGGCTGGTTTGTGCCCCAGCAGCCCCTGTGTGGGAGTTCATAATAACAGATGTAGCATACAGTCCACTATACTTTCTATTTACTGGAACTTCCATATGCAATTTAATGTCAATTTAAAGGCCATGTGTCTGTGGAGACTGACTGGACTTTGTTGGGAGGGAGGTTTGGGGTTTTGTTTCTACGTTACCTGATTTTTATTGTACAAGTCCATTTATATGGCGACTATCTGGCCCTTCACCTCATAAGCAGTCTGCCCTTGTCTCTGTGGCACTGTAGACTCTTTAGACGTGTTTTGCTCTATGCCTTTCTGAGCACAGATTAATTACCCTGTAATTCAGAGTAGATGGACTTTTAAAGCATCAGCTTCATTAGAATGTATCTGCTTGAAGCATAGCAAAGGAAAATACACTTATCTGTGTGCTAACCAGAGCCCTTCAGAGCCTGTCAAATAAGTTGTTTGTTTTTTAACCTGATGTTATGAAAATGTGTGTTATTTAAAATCATTCACATGAAATCCTTCTATTTAAATAGCTTCTCCAAGCCTCGTGTAAAGGAAGAAACTCTTACATCTTTCTGGAGTCAAACCACCTTTTTTGTGCTTTAATATGAAAATTACATTACATGTCCTGGGCTCTGCTGTGAATGGCTTTAGTGTTCCTTACTTGCCTCACTGAGAGGTACTTCTAGTCTTAAAGTTATAGAAAGAGCAAAGCATTCCCTGCAGGTATTACCCAAACAGCAGTTGATTTTTGGTCTCATATACCTTGATGTGGTAACATGCTGATTTAAGGTAAGCAAGAAGCAAAGCTGCACAAGATGTTGAGATGGTGGACTTCTTTAGTGCTTCCTCTTCTCTTCTCCATTCTTTCCTAGTAATTCCTAACATGTTATTTTCTTTCACTGCTATTGAGCATTGAGCAGACATTTTAATTGAGCTATTATAGCTCCAAGATACATATTTTCCCCTTAAATATTAATAGGTTGCTAGATTTCATCAATCCAGGATTGCTTTTCCTCTAGTGTGCATCAACTTTGCATGTACCAACATTGAATTTCGTTGCTTTTTTTTATTCACACACTCTCTATTATCAAGTCTATTTGCTTGTCCTTCACAGTCAGATGTTACCAGCTTGCCTGTCTTGCTATGATCAGCTAACATAATCATCTCCCTTTGCCAGCAACATAGGACATTGAGCCATAGGGCTTCTAATACTTAAAAAAAAAAAAAAAAAAAAAGAACTACCCAGAAAACTTGGTTCAAAATTAAGGTTGCCTGTCTGAGTTCAGGTCTCTTAGTAGCTCACTAGGACTAGAATCACAGAATCATAGGATCATTCAGGTTGGGAAAGACCAACCATTAACCCTACTCTACAAAGCTCACCTCTAAACCACATCCCCCAACACCACATCTAAATGACCTTGAAACACATCCAGGGATGGTGACTCAACCACCTCCCTGGGCAGCCTAGGCCAGGGGCTCACCACTCTTGCTGTGAAAATTTTTTCCTCCTGTCCAGTCTAAACCTGTCCTGTTGCAGCTTGAAGCCATTCCCTCTTGTTCTATTGCTAATGACCTGAGAGAAGAGACCAGCCCCAAGCTCTCAGGTAGCTGTAGAGAGTGATGAGGTGTCCCCTTAGCCTCCTCTTCCTCAAACTAAACAGTCCCAGCTCCTACAATTGCTCTTCATAAGATTTGTTCTGCAGGCCCTTCCCCAGCTTCCTTGCCTCCTCTGCACTTGCTCCAGCACCTCCAGATCTCTCTTGTGTTGAGGTGCCCAAACTGAGCACAGTACTCGGGCTATGACCTCACCAGTGCTGAGTACAGGGGAGCAATCACCTCCCTACTTCTGCTGGTCACTCTATTTCTAATCCAAGCCAGGATGCCATTGGCTTCTTGGCCACCTGGGCACATTGCTGGCTCAATCTTTTTGTGTTTTGCACAGAAGCCATGTGAGTGGATGAGATCTATCTTATCCAAGTTAGCAAACAGCAGCCAAATATTTACTGAGTTACTTATTCCACTTGGTTAAATGAACAGAATGTTAAAAAGGCAAGTAACAGGGAATGTGTGCAACAAAATCCTTCAACCAAAACAATTCTGTCAGCCATTTGAGGAACAGGCTTTTGGCATCAGAGGTGTTTGTTTACTAATTGGATTTACTAGAGCAGTGATTACTTAGTCTCTCACAATTTTCTGTACTTTAGCATTTACCTCCTGTCTGAATGAAATCTGTTGGTGCTTGTGGCAAGATTCCCACTTCCTTCAATGAGAGTTGGGTCAGGCCTCTTGTGCAAGAGGCTTTTAAAAAATAGGGAGAGTATAATCTTGTTTTTCAAGCTAACTAATGTTAGAGTAGCTCTGATATTTCTGTCTGTGCCTTTCAGGAAACAACAGACAGATCATGGTAAAACTAGTTTGATAGTTTTACACTCCATACACAGCACTCACAAACCATTTGTGAAGTGATGAAACCTGTCACAACAACCTGAATTTTCCAATTTCAGGTTGGAGAGGCAAGGTTTCAAATATTTCTGGAATCAATTAATAGCTAGGATTTGTGCTAGAACAAGAAAGTACTGTGTAAAACAATATTTATTCTCCAGTGTGCTTACAGTAATTTCTTCTGTTTGGTTTCTGCAAGCTTAAAACTGTGAGTGAGGGTTAGCAGTAAGAGGATGAGAGGAAATGGATTCAAGGTGAAGCAGGGGAAGTTTAGACTAGATATAAGGAGAAATTTCTTCACCAAAAGGGTTGTTAAGTCTTGGCACAGGCTGCCCAGGGAGGTGCTGGAGTCACCATCCCTGGAGGGGATTAAGAATGACCCTACAGTCAGACTCAACATTCCATGACAAAGGTGCAAGAAAAAGACAGTTGTGCTGGTGGAATGGCACAGGTAGCATTGTCTTTCTCTGTCTGCAGAGGGATTATCTAATGGTTTGAAGGCTGCTTGCTTCTGTAAGCTTACATGGAGTCCAGGCAGAGAAAAAAAAATCTTAACAAACTCCTTAGGATTCAACCCATGGTTTATCACCTCCTCTGACCTCTGACCCCCTAATGAAGTGCTCTTTTCCTAAAGTAAAAGAACCTCAATTCTAGCTCTTCTCAAGTGCTTCTAGGACCCCCTTGTCTATTCTCTGGAAGAGTTTCTTTGCTTTGTACCTTTCCCCCTTCAGTATTCAGTCTGAAGTGTACTGCTTTTGATGGTTCTCCCCTTACCCATCACTTCATAAATCTCAAGTCTAAATTCGAGGCTTGCGATTTTTGAGTGGTGCTTTGATGTTTTACAATTATTCATACTTTATGTATTGATATTGTACTTCTCATTCAGGACATCTTCAATCCCTCTTATTCATGTTGCTGTTCTCCTTTGATCTGTATCATTAGTGAGTTCTTATTCTCTGTGTGGTGTTGATACTTTCTTCTCTCCTTACTTTTACAGATCTCACCACTTCACTATTGATTTTCTCTTCTGTTTTTGTTTGAGATGTCCTCTCTATCCTTTTGGTTTGGATGTTTTTTCCTTTTTTCAGCTTAAGTGCAATTGTTTGTTTTTCCACCTAGTTGATCAAGTATCTTTCCATTAAGTCAAGAAGGACACAAGAATATGATCTGTTCCAGCAGAATGTCAATTTAAAAGGAAATCACAGGAAAATACATTTTTTCCACACCCCTCCCCCAAATGGTCAGAATGGAGGCAAAATGTTCATTGTAGCTTGAAAAGAGTCTGATGTGAAAAGGTTTTCAAATCATCACTTTACTTTTTTAGAGGGGAAAAAAAGGCATTTTTAAAGCTGTTCAGGAAAGACAAATCCATTATAAGTAGCCAAGGATCTTTCAGCTCTTCATTTAGGATTTCATTTGGTGGTGGTTTTGTTTGTTTGCTTTCATTGCATCCTGGTGATATTTTAGAATCCCCACTAGCCTACCAAAAGAAATCTTTTCTGATTTAATTCCCGAGTACTTCTTGGTCTTTGTGTATAACTTAGATATATGGTATAAGAGTGTTGTGCAATGTGTCTAGGTTAAGGAAGACTACTGTAAGCCTGTACCTGTAGGCAACTTTGTCTTTCACTTTTTGAGACTAAGATAGAACATTCATTGGTCTGCTCTGAAATGATTGTGATCAAGGTAGACAAAAAGGAAGGAAAAGGAAAGATGCTTTGATTTTTTGATGTCAAAGGAGGACAAAGTGGAAAACACAATACAAGGTGAACTAAATTTTTAGTCAAGAATCTCTCCTGTTCCAGAGAATAACAAAGAAAACTTATTTTATTCATCTTGTATTTAATAGCTATGTATTAAACTCTATCTTACAAATAGTACCCTAGCTTTTTTGTTAACTAAATACTGATGCTTTTGCTGAAATATGCCTTATCCTGTTTGGGGCTGGTGTTGCATATGGAGAGCTGTGCTGCTCAACAGCTAGTCAGTCTCCTGACCTAAAAGGAACTTCCAAGAAGGCTGGAGAGGGCCTGTTTGCAAAGGCCTGGAGTGAAAGGAAAAGGGGCAATGGTTTTAAATTGGAGAGGAGTAGATTTAAACTGGACATTAGAAAGAAGTTCTTCCCCACGAGGGTGGTGGAACACTGGCACAGGTTGCCCAGGGAGGTGGTTGAGTTCCCATCCCTGGAGGCATTCCAGGTGAGGCTTGCCAGGGCTCTGGGCAAGCTGCTCTAGTTGGGGATGTCCCTGCCTGCTGCAGGGGGGTTGGACTAGATGATCTCCAGAGGTCCCTTCCAACCCAAACCATTCTAGGATTCTATGATGCTATGATTCTAGAGGCAATGTAGCTAGAAGCCAACATCATCCTTTGGGAGGTAGATTGCAGTGTCTTAAGTATTTGTGGCAGTTGGATAGGTTTAGCCTGTTCACCACATAGGAGGCATTCCTGCTGGACTAGAAGCACTGAGCTGAGCCAGAGCTCAGGCTCTCCATGTCTGTCTCCTCTCTGCCTGTGTCTCTCCCCCTCAGTCTCTCTTCTCTTTTGCCTTTCCCCTGCCTCTCATTGCCTTTCATTCCTTCAGGATAGCAATCTTGCACTAGGTTTGTCTCCTATTGTTATAACTGAGGTTTAGGGACTCTGTGTGTCTGATTTTTCTGGACAAGGTATGTCACTGTGATGTGCTGCTGCCTCCAAATATCATCTTAGTCTGGTAGACTGTGACTGTTTCTCCAAGACAGGGTTTGCTGGCAGAGAGAATTGAGCAGATTACAAATATTTTTGTAGCCCAGTACCCTACAGACATGGTATCATAGTTCTCTCTTCCTCAGGCTTTTGGTGGGATGACTATGAGCAAATTACTTAGTTAATCTGTACTTTCATTCCCATTTTTTAAAGCAACAAGGCTAAGGGTTCTTCTGCATTTCATTAGAGAACTCTGAGCTAGATACATCAAAAACTCTACCAAGATGCTGCAGTGCTGAGTGTTGGAGGCCAGAAAAATACCTAACACAGACTGTAAATTTTAACTGACAATTCTAAAGGGTTTTTACTTAATGTCTAGGATTATTTTATTTTATGACGGCTCTCATGTTTGCCAAGAGTTACCTCATGCTTCATGAGGTATTAATCTAGATATAGGAGAAGTGGTGGCTTCTCTGGCATCACTGACCTGGTAATGCTACAGAAAGTGGTGACCCTTCTGCAGCAGTCTCTGCAGTAAAGGATTAGTGTAGGGAGTCAGCTCACAGTTGCAGGCAGCATCTTCTGAAGAGTGGCAGTCCTGGGCTTGCTTCAGCAAAATCAGACAGCCTCTCCAGACAGTCTGTTTGACATTTTATTTCCCTTTCTTCCTCCATACCTCAATCTCAGTTCCTTCTCACCAATCAAGTATTCATGGTCTGCTGATGTAATTAGGAAAATGGAAGCTGCTGTTCAGGGCTATTGATCTAGCACTTTGTTATGAAGTTAGCAATGGTTAATTTCTTGTCATCAGCTTTCATTGTACTAAAGAAATCAATTCATTATTGTCTTTTCTCCATTATTCAATTGTCTAATGAGCTACCTTGCAGTCCACTCAAAATCAAATTTTTGTGATGGATCATTGTAGGAATAGCAAGCATATGAACCCACATGAGAATTCATAGTAGGTGGGATACACTTCCCTTCAATTAGAAAATGCCATCTTTTTCTCTTTTTAAAACCTTCAGTAAGACAGGTTTTCTGTACTTTCACTAAACTCCATGAGATGTTTGCTGTGACTTTTCTCTCATTTGCTTTCTGTGCCATCCAAGCCTCTTTGCATAAGTAGAATTGCACTGTCGAAGTGATACCTCTCCTTTTTTCCCTTCCTACCTCTTGCATTCCACCACAAATTAGTCTTAAAAATCAAAGACAGAGTGGTCTTGTAAGAGAGAAAAGTATAGTCAAATTATCTCTTTGCTCTGCTTTTCTGCTTTCTCACAATTAAGCAAACTCTTTCAAGCAGTCTCATAATGATTTGCTCTGTCCATCATGTGGCTCAGCCACCCTGGCATTCCCTTGGGATCTCTGAACATTACCACAGGACAGATGATGATACAGGTAAGAAATAAATGGAGCTATCCTTACCTAATTGTAGGTTACATGGCCACATTTCTTTGTTGCTCCACATAAAAGGCTAGGAGCTTGCTGTTACTACTCTCTTTTCTAGTCCAGAATCTGTGGGTTCTTGATAGGGCAGAGCTGGGAACTGCAGCTTAATCCTGATTAAATGCCTGAAGAGTAAAGTTTAAGAGGTGGTTGAAGAGAAGTAGAAATTAAAGAGAAATGAAATAAACATGTTATTCAGTGCAGGTAAAACAGGCTGCTCTCAGAATTCTAAGGAAAGGAAAAGCACTAATTCTTAATACTTCTCTGAAATAGCTAAATCAGTGTTTTTCATGTTCATTAACATGTTCATTTAAAACCTGTTCTAAAGCATTCTTACCTCTGGAAATAAGCTACTGTCGCTGTATATTATGCCCAACAATTATATTGTAAGGTCTATTTTCAGTGCACGTGGTGCTGCTCAGACATTCTCAAGTTTTAACTTGGACTTGCCCTGCTTCAAAATATTAGCTGAACACAAGAGACTCCATCACAGTGTCACAGANCCTCTTAATGCATCCTAGGATGCCATTGGCCTCTTGGCCACAAGGGCACATTGCTGCCTCATGGGCATCCTCCTAGCCACCAGCACTCCTAGAGCTTTTTCCTCAGGGCTGTTCTCCAGCAGATCAGTTCCTAACTTGTACTGATCCATGGGGTTGTTCTTTGCCAGATGCAGTACCTTACACTTACTTTTGTTAAATGTCATTAAGTTTCTCCCTGCCCATGTCTCTAGCCTGTCCAGGTCACTCTGGATGGCAGCACAGCTCCTGGTGTGCCAGCCACTCCTCCAAGCTTGGCATCATCCACAAACTTGCTGATGGTTCACTACCCCTTCATCCAGATCATTGATGAATATATTGAGCCCATATTCTTGGGCTCACAGAAAGATGAATTAAATTCACAAACAATAAAAAGAATAATGTCCTTTAGGACAAAATGTGCTAACACTTTTTAATTGTGCATTAAGTAATTAATCATTTTGTACAGTAGGAAAATGGTAACATGAATCTTAATAATGTAATGCACACTCAGCCATTGCTTGAATCTATTTATAAATCAGATAACATTGTAGACATCATTCTATTTTTGCAACTTGCCAGGTAGAAAAGTAAGAAGTTTATTGCAAGTCAGTAATGAGAAAGGAAGTAATGGCCTGGGAGGCACATGGGTGAATGAGTTAATGAGTGAGCAGTCTGAGTTTTCTCATTGGTGTTAACCCTGTGTAAATGTAATGGCTTCCTCTGAAATGTCTCTTAATGAGAAAAAGGAAAGTGGAAGGTACTAAATGGTTTCCCACTGAAGGCTTTATTTTCTTAATATATAGCAAATAACTTTATATCAGACATTTGTAACTTTCCTGGGCTTGATGTTAGCAGGAAGAGAAAACTGCAGCATTATGATCTGTGAAGGGAAGAAACTGTGTCTGTATGAAGCATGTAACTAGTGAAATGTACTGGCTTATATAGACTGTAATGTACAAGTATAACTCAAGCGTGGCAAGAGCAAATACAATTGTCAGTTAATGCTTGTGTGTGGCAATATCATAATTGCATCACTGATGATTATGTTAATTGGCAATGGTAGACACTGGAAAACTCATCAGCGTGCAGTCATGGTAAATATTAGCTGTGTGGCATAAAGGGTGTGACAAGCTCTGTCAGTTCCTTGAGCTCAGTTAAGATGCAGAGGACCCTTCTGCTGGCCTTTGGTCTGTGCTTACAGTGTGAAGGTGTTAGGAAAGTCTTACCTAAGATGTTGAGATGCTTTGGAGAGCTCTGCCTCCAGCAGAGCTGATTCTCATGTGCTAGGAGTTTCAGCACAGCAGCCTCTGAAGAGTAGTTTTATTCTGCAGTCTGTGGCTTTTTGTACTTCCTCAGTTGCTCCTGGAAGGCTGGGAATAGTCTGTGGGGATACTGTGCATGGCTAAATATAATCAATTAGCTGGAGTAATCATTATTGCAATTCTATAATAATTCAATAATACTTTCTAAATGAGAAAAAGGAAAACTTAAGTGTTTATATCTGAGTTTTTTTGGGAAGGACTGATAAAAAAATACTCTAATACAGAATGTTATGTGGAAAATAGGCCTAGAATTTACAGCATGGAAGATTTCTCAGTATTTACATGCAAAAGCGAGGAAGAAAGGGTGACTTAATAGTATTGGTTTGGTCCATTTATATTTGAATCAAATCAGCTAAAAGCAAATAAACTTTATGTTGCTAACATCTTTCTTTTTCATAAATCTTTCATAGAAAGAAGTTGTCTTTTCCCACTAATTTCTAACCACTCATTGCAATAGCAGAGACTTCTCAAGGATATAAAGACAATTTTTTTGTTGGGCATGTAGAGAAGAAGGCTGAAAGAGGGCTGTGACCTGCCTTCATTTATGCCAGTATAGATCAGATTTAGAATATTGATTTCATTAGATTTGGCCCAATTTAAAGTTTAGACCTATCAAACCATGGAAGTTGCTGAGGACAGTGGGGATATTCTTTTTGAGAACACTCAGATTTGTGGATGCACATGCCTTTAGAATAAGTCAGGGAGACATCAAGGAAAATCTTTTTATGTGGCTTGTGCTACCCACAGCACACCTCAGAAGATTTCTATGGATGATGTCACTGATATCTTTCTCTGCCTTATCAAACTTCCTACAAGGAGATGGGGGTAGGTCTCTTCTCCAGGGTTAACAGTGAGAGGACAAGAGGAAATGGCCTCAAGTTGCAGCAGGGGAAGTTTAGCTTAGATATAAGGAGGAATTTCTTCACTGAAGGGATTGTTAAGTCTTGGCCCAGGCTGCCCAGGGAGGTGCTGGAGTCACCATCCATGGAGGGGTTGAAGAAATGTATAGATGTGGTACTTAAGGCCATGGTTTAGTGGCATGGTAGTTGCCACATGGTAGTCATTTTCAAANGACTTGATGATCTTAGAAGTCTCTTCCAGCCTTAGTGAGTGATTCTGTGGTTCTGATTCTATTCTCTTCTCCAAAATGCCCCATTTGAAAAACTCATCCCTATCAGACTCAGGAGGGTCTGACCCTATCACTGTAGCTGTATCTGCCAAGTATGTTTTCATCTTCAGTAAACACTAATGTAACAATATATATATTTGTATGATAATTTTGATGATTCTCCTAGTTGTTAATCTTTTAGCAGTTTAAAATGAAGCCAGTTTTCTACATAGTCATAACAGACCTCTTATCACAGGACCAAGCAGTTAATACAGTTAATTGCACAATAAACACATCGATGTTGCTGTGCAGCCCCAAAGAGCTAGACAGTTTGATATCAATTAGATATTGCAATTAGAAGACAGTAAACTGTCTAAAATGAAATAGTTCAGTGGGTACTTTTGCTGCCTTGGAAGGCTAGTCCCTTTGTAGGGACAGAGGTGTAGATGCAATGCCTCAGGTATCAGCAGAGCTCTGCTTGACAACTTAAATTGATGCTACTGTTTGATTAGATGATTGTGACACCACACGGATGCTAAGTCCTGGCAGCTTAGCTGAAGTGGCACTCCTATATCTCTGCCCATAGGAAGATGTATTACCTCAGTAAAAATCAGAGGAGATAGATTCAACCCCCCCACCCCTTCCTTCTAATCTTTTCAGAAAGTATTTGCTAAAGACTTTTCAGAAAGTATTTGCTAAAGACATGAAGCTGAACTGATGAAACCTCACTGGCACTTTGGGGTTTTGGAACTCCCCCACTTCCTTACTCTGCCTCAAGAAGAGTGGCCTGGTGTAAACTGGAGGTGAGCTTGGGGTGAAGGGTTTGTATCTTGGTCTGTAGCCACAAGGAGGGTGTTGTCCTATCACTGCTCATTGATTTCTTCTATGATACCCATGGGTATGAGTCACCTATTAGTAGTGAGATGTGTAGACAGTGAGACAGGTGTAAAACCTCTGAAATATGCTGTATTCATACAGTAAAAGCCTTACACTTGCTATTAAATTGAGCTATAAATGCATTGCTGGGAGGAGAAGGAGGCTCAGGTGTTTCTATCAACTTATAAAGTTTACAGTGCTGCAGAATATAACCTACTACATATTCATCAAAGCAGGTAATGAACTTGTAAATATATGTAATGTTCACTCAAACCTGGCATTTCAAATTCCTGCTTACAGGAACTGTAAGTTACTTCAGTATTTTATAAACCAGTAAGAGTGAATACGAATATTTTGACCCAAACTCTGCTGTTATTAATAAAGGTAATACAGGGATAGTATGTAAGATGAATTGTAAAGGATTGCTGCTCATAAACTCTTCATAACCCACATTATATGTGATCATCTTGTTGACCTTCTGCCTAGCACAGGTTGTGGAATTTTGCTCACTAGTTCCTGACCTGACTCCAACATGCTCAGGAAGCATTGCTCCAGAGTACTCTGGCCACAGAACTCAGTTGTTTCTTCAAGGTGGCTTTGAAGGAAGCATCAGTTACACAAAGAGCTATGGCTGTCATCTTGTAAGAAAGAATCACGGAGTGATTTTACAGTGCAGTATGCCTTTGGGAGGGATTTTCTCTACTGTTGTAGTCTTTAAAGCTACTATAAAGGCCATTTAATAGGCTGGGGGAGGACATCCTTGAGTGCCTGCAGTATCTAGCCAGAGGCTGTCCTCACTGACTCAGATTGTACCCTCAGCAGCCACAGCAAGAAGGCAGGAATCCTTTGTACCCTTTATAGTTGTGCACCTCAGCAGCTGCTGTAGGTAGCAGAACAACCATTGTGCAGCCCTGAAAGGGAAATGCATCCTAATTTAGCAGGTTTTTTCTCTCTTCTGCCCCCTCCCCCCATCTTTATGCTGGAAATCCTACCTGCTCTTGTAACAGTCCAGAATGTGAGGTGCAAGATGGCTCAAAGCTGATTTTTATCCCTTCTTTCTTGTCATGGGGAGAAAAAGTAATCTTCTCTTTTTTTCTTTATTGCTTTATTTTGACTGAAAACTGCATTATAACCAGCCTTCTGTAATAGGTTAGGAAAACCTTTCTTTAAGGAAGAGTTATTTGGAATTGTAGATTTCTTCCTGCACATTCTTAGAGTTTGTGTCTATGGTATTTTTTAGAACTCAAATTTAGGTGCCTTGATATCTGTAGTAAAGAAGACAGTGCTGTGGAGTGAGGAATTGGTAAGATCTCTATTAGCTATTTTATAATCTCAGCTGTCTCTTCTGACATGCTGTGTTGTAATTTATTTGTGTGTTGTCAGCTTTCCTAATCACAAGCACATTGGAAAGAACAGATCCCTGGGCATATCTTGCATCACTGTTTTCTTCATTGGAAACCAGAGAAGTTTTAACCCTCTTCATTCCTATGGCTCTGCTGAAACAGTAGAGCTCGTCTGAAGCTGAGCAGGACCTTTCTGCTTAGTGTGCAAAAGCTGATTGTACAGTTGTGTCAACTGGGCAGTTAGCACTGATGATGGACACGTGGGCCAGAGAACTTGGCTTCATTCTCAAATCCCTAATTGGTGCCCATTGGTGACAGAAATGCAGCTAGTATTTGTTTTATTTTCTAAGGTTTCCAGTTCCAGCTGCCTCATTCAGCTGAGCAATACCCAGTCAAGGACCAGCTATGAAGAGGTGATACCCAACTACTATTAGATACCCTTTCTATTAGATCCTTTCCAGAGTCCTGGAGATGCCATGTCACAGTGCAACCCTTGTCTTGGTCATGTCCTTTGCCTTAGCTGGATATTCTGTGCTAGGGACCACATGGGACAGGAGGAAATAGAAAAAGCTTTAATATTCAGCTATGCTTCAGTAACCCTTTTGGGGGTTAGAAGAGGTAAAAGATACTTAGATCTATTGCAGAAGTTTAGTCCCTGTTTTAAATGAGTCTCTTGAAGTTAGAAGGAAAAGACAGTCATCTTAAGCATATGAGAGGTTCTCCTGTTTAGTCTCATGATTTCTAAGCTGTTAGTTGTTCACCATGCTGTACAAAGACTTGAGCTGTAATGCTTTTGCATAGAACAGAGTGATTTTATTGCACAGAACTTGTAGGTCTTTAATGGAAAAGGAACCTGTGTTTTTCTCAAATGAAGCAATACAACTGAGATGTAGAAAGACACCTGGTTTTAACCTTTTCAGATTGAGCAATGAAACAAAACACTTCATCCTCTCTAAGCATGGAGAATTTAGGTATTCTCTGGCATCAATGATGTCTACATAGCTCTTAAAATGAAAATATGTAATTCCTATTATTTAATTCAGTCACAAGATAGCAGATCAGAAAAAGGAGAATGAATCACTGTCACAAATAGCATTCCTCTGCTGCACTGACAGGGAAAGATAAAACAGAATTATTAAAGCAAGGAAGCATTTACAGATTTGAATTTGGATCTCCTGTACTGAGAATAAACATCCTCTTTTTCCCTTAGTATTAAGCAAGATGAGCATGTTCTGTCATAGTGACCCATCAGTGGCATTATTGCATGAGTTAGCACAGCATGAGTAAATGCAGTGAAGAGGGTGTTAAATGCCATCTTGGCAGCAGCATTCTCCTAAACTGCAGTCTCTACCTGCTTTCTGAAAGTAGGTATTTTACAGGTAAAACAACTTATTTGTATTTTGTTCAGCAATGGAGCATACTTTGAGCCATGCAGATGGTTGATTATTTAGTTCAATGTGTGAAGACCATTTAAAAAACTGGAGGCAGGAAGAGAGGAATAGTTTAGAGTGACAATAAAATCATGGTTTTCAGTGATATTAGATTAACTACTCAATTGTTTTAACTGAAAATGGATTTCTGTCCTCCTTTCTCCCTTCCCTCCTCTCCCCCCCCTTAGTTTGAGGGAGTTGTAACTCTTTTTAAAAAGGCTTGGGGTGTACTGCTCTTCCCCTCTGCAGGTAAAGGGATTTGGTCTTATCCACAGTCTGACAAGATGAGGTATCCTCTAATCCTCTAGTCCAGCACACAAAGGAGGGGCAGAGAGTTGTGTAAGCAGCTGTGAGGGAAGGCCTGGTAAGAATTGCTCACTCTACCTAGGTCATTGTGGCATATGAACCTGGTACTGCACCTTTCCCTTAATCAGGAGAGTACATAGTTTGATGGGCAACAGGATGCTTTACAATGGCTTTTCTACCCTTTGAAGTCATGATATTGTATTTTTAAAACATGATATTTTTGCTGCTGGTTGAGGACTCCAGACTTTGAGTGGTTTGCTGATCAGGGCTGGGCTGGGTGACAGAAGCTGCTGTGCTCCTTCCTGTCCCTCTGCTGTTAAAAAGAGGAGAAAAATCTTTAGAGAAAGTCTCTTCAACAATGAAGTGTTTTACCCTCCTTTCTCTTTGCTTTGGGGTAATGTAGTTACAATAGTCACAACTGTTTATTGTGACTCTATTTCTCTTGCCTGGTTTTGGTTTTGTGTTTTTTTTTTTTTTGCCAAATACATCTTTCTGATTTTTCAAGAAAGGTTTTGCTCTGACTAAAAATAATCCTATGTTCACTTTGCCCTTTTCCCCACCAAGTGTTTCCTACTGAAAGCAATGTCATATATGTTGGGGAGCAAGGTGCAGCTTGCCCCAAAGGGTATTTTCTGTCCAGGATGTGATGATACATGAGAACAAGGAAAAAAATTTTATACTTAAAACTCACCAAAGAGATCTCAGCTTTTTCAACCTTGCCCCTGTAGATCAGTGTTTTACTTCCATTTCTCTACTTTACCACGGTAGTATGTTTTCCATTAAAGACTAGAATCATGATGATGACCTATGCCAGTGGAGGAAATGCTTCTGTCCCCTGTGGATTACAGCCAAGGTCATTCTCCATGGTAGTACATAAGGATGACATCAGATGTATCATTAGGTAAAAATGTGCAGCTGAAACAGAACAGACTTCTGTTGCTTTTCATTTGGACACTTTTGACACACACTACCATGGGTAGATGCCCTTGTGTTGAGTTGTGTCATTCTCTGGATGTAGTGCTTCTCTGAGATTCTAGGCCTTCTTTTTTCTTCCTGAATTATTTCAATCTTTTAAAAAGATCAGTGTATATATCTCCTGCAGCTGAACTTTTCTGCAAATATTCATGGAGAATATTTTCTTGCTTTCTGAAGCATGAGGATTGCTCAGAGGTAATGGCTAGGATCAAACAGTTAAATCCATCTATGCAGGCCCCTAACCCATCAACCTTACTGCCCACAGCCTAAAGAACACCACAGTAACACATCAGTTGTGAAATAGGTGAGAACCAAGCTCCTTTTTATGGCTGCATAAAATAGGGGAAAAGAATGTGGTTGAGTAGGTGATGGTCATGTAATAGCTTGCAACAGAGCTGAAAAAAGTCTTTAACTGACAAAGCCTCTGACTGGTAAGTCCAAGTTACTGCCTCAGGTGTCTCTGGAGCATAGCTGCATTGGATATATGCCTACACTGTATTTAATGTATGTTGCTCACAAACTGACCTTTCTGTGAGGGAATGTTCCCTCTCAGGTGTTGTTACATTCTCTAACATAAAACCAGCCCATAAGCAAAGAAGGGATTTCTGAATTCTGCCTAAGACAACAGGTAGCACTAACTGGCTGAACTTAATGAACTGCCCTGAAGGGAATATACCTTGGAGTGTGTTTATGTGTTACAGGAGTTGCTTTGGATTCCAACAGTCCATCCCTGTTTCTGTCAGCATTCAGTTCTGCTACTCAGCCATTCTCTAGCTGGTTGCCCTCAGCTGTGTTTTAATTGAAGCTCATTATATTTTAAGACTGCTTTGTCTTTCCAAATATCAAAGCAAATGGGTTTATACATCCCTTGACTCTTGTACTATCCACATGAGCTGTCTTGCCACAACATGGGAATTGGTAAAACAAACAATGTCATTCACACAGGGCTCAGTATTTGAGGAAGGTCGCTATTAATTACCCAGTGGATATTTCCTAGAAAAAGTGACTTAATATCATGACATTCTGTGCTTAATGCAGGGTGAAAAAGCAAAAGGAAAAGAACCTAAAGCTGACAGGATTTTTAACAACAGGCACTTATAAAATTGAAGCAGGTTTGTTTTCATGAAGGACCCATACAGGCTGATATAAAGTGAAGTATACAGAATGCTATTACATTAGTAACCAAACTAGCATGGTGACTTGAGACTCAGACCTTGGCAGAGCTAGGGATGGGAGAGTTCTTAAAAGGCAATAAATGGAATTCTGAAACATCTCTGAAGCCTGGCTATGGAATTGCAGACTCACTGAAATTGGAAGAGAGCTGTTGAGGTGATCTTGCTCAACCCCCCTGCTGAGGCAAGACCACCAACAGCCAGTTGCCTAGGACCATGTCCAGGTGTCTTCTGAATACATTCAAGAATGGAGTTTCTATAACCTCCCTAGGCAACCTATTCCCCCAGTGCTTCCTTACACTCACAGTAAAAAAAGTATGGAACTTGATGAGGTTCTTGTTGAGCCATTTGTCCAGCCTGTCACTGTCTCTCTGGGTAGTAGCATGACCCACCAGTATTCCAACCACTACTCACAGTTTTATGTTCTCAGCAAACATTCTTGAGGGTTCATTCTGCCCTAATATCCAGATCATTAATGAAGTTGTTACATTACACAGGATTGGACCCAGTACTGACCCCTGGGGTTCATCCCTGGCCTCCAACTAAACTTACTATCACTGATCACCACCCCCTGGACTTGGATGTTCAGCCAGTTTTAAATCCACCTCAGTCTACTCATCCAGCCCATATTTCAACATCATTTCTATAAGGACTTGATGGGGAGATGGTGCTGGAAGTGTTCCTGAAGTTAATATAGACAATATCCACTGCTCTTCCCTTGTCTATCGTGCTAGTCTTGTCTTGGGGCCATGGTTTAGTGGTGTGTTAGTCGTAGGTATGGTTGGACTTGTGATCTTAGAGGCCTCTTCCAACCTTGATGACTCTGTGATCATAAAAGGTTCTCAGGTTGGTCAGGCATGAATTCCCCTTGATGAATCCATGCTGACTATACTCCTGATGTTCTTCTTGTCCTTCACATGCTTGTGTTTTCCAGGATTATTTGCTCTAGCATCTTCCCAGCTGCTGAGCTGAGGCTGGCAAGCCTTTAATTATCTGGGTGCTCCTACTTGTGTTTTTTGAAGATAGGAGTGACATTTCCTTTCCTCTGGTTTCTCTGTTTTGTGTGCTTAATTTCTTCCTTGAACTGTCCTGCACTCAGTTTTATTTCTAAGCAAATAAAAAGTAAAATTAAAAATGCCTATTAAGGGGATTTTAGATATCTCTTGGCTGTATGATATACATGTTTGAAATGTTTTGTCTTATGTTTCTACGTAAATGCAGAATCCAAAGGTTCATTCCCAAAATGCTTTTCTTTTTAATCAATAGAAAATGTTACCCTGTGCTTAGCAGTATGAACAGCTTTAGTTGGGTCTACAGTTCTGAAAATATACCCCATTCATCTGCAATAGGTAATTCTGTACACATCAGAATGACAGAGGCAGGAGAAGCTTTTTTATCCTGATAAGCTGCAGGTACCTCCTCCCACACTCCCTGTGTATTTAACATGGCAATAAAGCATATCAAGAGGTTCTCTCCATTTTCACAAGGTGAAAGAAAGTTGTTGCATTTATAGCACTATATGACTTCAATTATTACTTTAGGAGGGAAATAGGAACACAGCCTTTCCCCCCCCCCTTTGCCACAGATTCCTTGTGTATTGTGGGAGAAGTGTTTTAATGCTTCTGAGTCTCAGTTCTCTGGGTGTTAGAGTATATTGAAGAAACATGTGCAAAGTGCATGAAGATTGTGTATTTGTGCTGTATGAGAAACAGTGTCTCTCTCTTGAGGGAGAATTGATTTGTGTTTGGTGGGGCAGGATACTGAAATCAGCTCCTGTAAAGTTTTCTGTGCATAGATAAGAAAATGGAAGATTAAGAAATATAAAGGCAAAAGAGGAAAAATGAGATTTTTATCTGGATCTTCTTTGCATGCCTAGTAAAATACATAGGCAGATGCTTGAAGACACAGATATGGTGGTTGGCCATTTAGATGACAGCTGTTATTGAGCAGATAAATATTAATCAAGATTTGTACTCCCTAGAGCAAAGCTGAGGGCAGAGGACTGGTGAAGGAAGGGTATCAGTGGCAGGGTTTACAAAATTAGGCTCTACAACATAGTGATGCTGTACTCTTCTTTCCTCCAAGAAATGGAGCATTAGATGTTGTTTTCCTACTCTCCACTATTTTCCATCACATTTATTCTCCTCCTACACCAAGTGCTGCAAGTTCCTCTCCCTCTGTTCTCCCTTTTCCCTGCCATAATTTTGGTATCCATTGGTTGTGTGATTCAGTGTGGTCACTGGGGAAACATTGCTTTAATGATTTGCTATTTAACTGCTCAGTGCTCCTTGCATCATCAGAGAAGCAGCAGCATTGACAAAGTACAGCCTGCCCATAGGGAGTTCTGTATCAGTGGAGAGACAAGTTGCTATGGTAATACATTACATAGCAATGAGGGATTTGGGAAGATGCATCTGACAGTTTGAGGTAAAGTAGCATCATTTCCTTGCAGCTTTCAAGAAGTGTCAGTATCCGAATTTCTGTGGGCTTTTTTTACTTTCTTTTTTTCCTTTTGTCAGGTGACATTTGTGAATAGCCCTGAGCATGCCACAAAACAAAAAAGGGAAAGCCTTTGTCCTCAAGCAGGCAAAAGCTTATTTAGAAACAGAGGAAGGAGGTAACTTCTGAGGCAATTAATGAAGCATATGATCACATGGCTGTACAGGTTCTCTGGATGTCATTGACTCTCCCTTTAATACACACATCTTCATTTTACAGGCATGAGTGGAGCATGAGAGAGAAACAGAGTTCATGAAAACTAATCACTAGTCATAAGGAGTATTGTAAAACAGACTAGAAGGAGATTCCTGGGATTAAAGGCCAAGAAGAGCCAAGTCAGCAAAAGAAAGATTAACAGCAAAACTCACCCCCAACTCGTTTCTCTAACAAACATGGAATTAGAAAAAAGAACAAATAATGACAGAACTTGAAAAGTGACACTAGAAACTGAAAAGAAACCATGGCAGTTATAGTCTCCATTTTCAACTTTTTCTTTGGATGTTTTTTCTAAGTATGAATGAACACATCTGTTTTCTCTATGTGTGGAGACAGAAGGGGGACAGAATATGGAAACAGGAGGGAGATAGTAAAATATTTCTCTCCAGGACAACCCCCCCCCCTGTTCTTAGGACAGGTATTTGTCTGCTTAATGTTTCTATAGGAATAGATTTTTTTAACCATTCCATTCTGTATCTCTGAGAGGTGTAAGAATAGTCCATGCTTTAATTACTCCTGGTTGGACTTGATAATCTTTGAGGTCTCTTCCAACCTTAATGATTTTGTGATTCTGTGATTTGGTTATTTTGTACCTTTGGATGAAATGTTACTGCTGCACACCTGAGGAGTATATGGACTGGAATATTTGGCATTTTTTGCTTACAGCAATTTTGAATCCCACTATTCCTGCAGAAGTTAGCCTCTCTCTAGGGCAGGTGCAGAAAAAAAGAACTATTTTAGTGGATCTTTGGTATGTCATATTCTCTATGATTGTCTGAATGCTTCTGTGATGGTAATTTCTATTCATCTTCTGAGTAGATACCTGAAGGACATGGCTTTCCTGTGTTTCTCCAGCCCACTTAATGATGCACATGTGTTCCTTGCTCTGTATATTAAAGCACTGATGGGTTGTATGCCAGCTTTTGGGTTTTGTTTTCTTTTTCAGTATAAAGAAAAAAAGGGGGTGGGGGTGGCAACCAATACTGGTTTTTAGAATATGCACTAAATTCCATTAACTTCTAAAAAGTTAATAGAATTCTTCTGTTTCTTCTGTTCCTGAGGCTCTTAAACAGGTTTAAAATACACAGCCCATACATCAAACACTGAAAGGCTACTGAAGTAGCCCATTCTTGACCTCAGGTAAAGTCCTTCTCTTAATTCCTGTATCAAATTAAGGGTTAGTGTACATCAGCTTAGCTTGAGGCAAGATTAGATGCTTGTGCTAAGAGAAGACATTTGCTGTTAAGGGAGAGACCAACATAAGCTGCATCGTGTAACAAATCATTTCATACTATTAGTTTTGTCATAAATGGATGATGAATGGTAATTCCCTGATCTAATAGCAAACCTTGGGGAGCAATGTGTTTGAATGATGTCATTACATAATGTTTGAAGCTGTTAATATGATTACCTGGAATGGCTAGAGGAGCATGATACTTGAGGAGACTGCATAATAATGTAGCTCTCCTGGTCCCTACAGCATCTCTGTGCTGAAAGGTCTCTGAACAGCTGAAGCCTCCTGGTCCTTTTCCAAGAATGCTTTTTATTCTTGTGGCTAACATTGTTAGGCTATGGCAAATGGTATTGCAGTTATAGTTTGCAAAAGCATAGCAGGGAAAGGAGCACAGCTTAAAAGCAAAGGTTTGTCAAGGTGCAGGCATGGCATAGTTGTGAGAGAGCTGGTGAGCTAGGATTAGTCAAATTACCTCTCATTTTCCTTATTGTAATGTGTGCATTATAAAGCAGTGAACCTGTGTGGGTTAGTTTTCTGGTTTTGAGGGTTTTTTAGCAATTTCTGGAGCTGTGAGTGAGGATCACTCATCTGAGTCTGGGCACAGGATAAAGGGTGATCCATACAGACAGAAAAGATAGAATCTGTCCATCCTAAAAATGGTGACAAAAGTAAGAATATTTTCACTTCTGCAGAAACTCTGTTTCATTAAATACTTCTGACTTGGTTCCTACAGTTAAATAAAAATTATCTTATTCTTTCACAGAAGTGTTAGTTTATATCTTAAAAAAAAAGGAAAAGAAACAAGCACGTTTTTTGTGTGTATTTTTCCTTTTCAAGATGGTCCAAATTGATTAAATCTATTCTCTATTATTTGTGTATGTGTGAATTGCACTATATCTTAAAAATGAATCTGCTGCTCTAGGCATATCTATAAAATGCTCTGAGGCATGCCTATAGTACAAACAGTATCATGCACTTCTGATACTTGTTCAAGATCAGAGAAAAATTAATCAGGGTATGTCTGTCTTGTAAAAAAGTGCCCTTTTTTTTTTTTTACCAGACACTTTTCAGTGAAAATATTTAAGCCACATATATTGTCAATGTGTCATCTTTATTACAATGGAATCTGAACATCTTATGTTTAAGGAACAACTAGATGTGGCTTCTTAAAGTTTTCCCTACAAGCTATTTAGTAAATCCTTGTCACAGTGCTGTGATACCCCATATGGAAATACTTATTTCAACCTGTTTCATACACAACATAGACTGCTTGAATAGTCTTCTGCAGACTGCTGCTGAGGCACTAGTAGCATGCAGCCTCTGGGAGAGGCTAGAATACACATTTGCTTTTTGGAATATAAGCTAGGCAATGGTAGAATGAAGTTTTCCTACATATCCTATACATCAATGGTTTTGTTCAGTTAAACCTGAAGTTTGACTGCTTCACAGAATCACAAAGGTTGAAAGAGATCTCTAAGATCATCAAGTCCAACCATCCCTGTCACTACCATGCCACTAAACCCTGGCCTTAAGTTTCTTCAACCCCTCCAGGGATGGTGAGTCCACTTATCTCGCTGGGCAGCCTGGGCCAAGACTTAACAACCCTTTCAGGGAAGAAATTTCTCCTTATACCTAATCTAAACCTCCCCTGCTACAACTTGAGGCCATTTCCTCTTGTCCTCTCACTGTTAACCCTAAGAGGAGACCTACCCCCATCTTGCTCCAGCCTCCTTTCAGGGAGTTGTAGAGAGAGATGAGGTCTCCCCTGACTCTCCTCTCCTCCAGACTAACCAACCCCAGTTCCCTCAGCTGCTCCTCAGCACACTTGTGCTCCAGAGCCCTCCCTAGCCTCCTTGCCCTTCTCTGGACACACTCCAATGCCTCTGTGTTCTTCTTGCACTGAGGGGTCCAGAACTGACCCCAGGACTCTAGTTGTGGCCTCCCCAGTGCTGAGGACAGAAGGATGATCACTTCTCTGCTCCTACTGCTCACACTATGTTTGATCCAGGCCAGGATGCTGTTAGCTTTCTTGGCCACCTGGGCACTCTGCTGCCTCATGTTCAGTCAACTCTCAGCCAGCACGCCCAGCTCCTTCTCTGCCCCAAGCCCATAATGTTGCATGGGGTTATTGTGACTTCTTCTTCATCAGATCATTGCTCACATTTAAAAATTACAGAAGCAGTTTCACTGATTCTAAGTATTGCTGTTCAGAAAGGGAAGAATTGTGTATCTGTTCTTACCTATGAGTCTCAAAATGGGTTGAGTGCTTGTTTTACATTACTGTCTCAGGAGCCAAGTGCTTGAGAGAAATTTTAAAAAGTGCTTTTCTTTCTCTGATATGGTTGCTCTCTGTCCTCTCTTGACCTGCTCTTCCTTTTTCAGAGCTCCTAAATGGTTTATTTATTTTTTTTTTCAAAACTAGGAATTGAGGGCTTGCCCACTAAAGATTCCACATGCAGCACAGATTTCTTTAACCTAATGTAGCTGTTATAATGATGATATAATGAGTGCAATAGTCTCATAACCTACTTTAGCTGCAGGCTTTCTTTGTGTTGACATGCAAGCACTTTCTTTGCAGCTAAGAATGATTGAGGTTGACCAGAATCCTTCAGAATGTATTAAAACACATCCCAATTTTTAAATGCACACAGTTAAAGTATTGGAAGAGATTTTTAAAGAAACATGTACAATGGAGGCTTCTAGGAGGGAGAGAAAAGCAGAGGCCAGTAAAACCCTTCATGTCAGATAGGGCAGCTGTACATTGTCTCCATAGCAAAAATGGGTCAGAAAATGGCACCTAGTAATAGATGAACAGAAAGGCTGGGGAGGAGAAATGGTAAGACAGAGTGAGGTAAATTCAGTTAACAATGTGGAACCTACTTTTGTGCCAGTTCATTCCTGTAACTGGTCAGGTTCACAATAAGTATTCCTTTAAGCAATCTAATAGCATGTTTCAAGTGTTTCATCATCACTTTGATCTTAAATGACTCATTTTGCAGTAGTATGTCCTTCTGTGCAGACAGTATGTGGAAAAAGCAAAAGTTTGGACAGGTACAGTGTGTTTTATGAGGCTGGAGAATAAGCTGGTTAGCATAAGGGACAGCTGCAAATACATATCTTTGCTCTCTTTCATGTTTCTTTTTGTGTACATTCAGGACAACAAAGATGTCTTAGCTTATGGTGAGGCATCAACAAAGCCTTCTGCAAAGTGTAACAAATGGATCCAGAAACTTCTTCCATCTGGTTGATAACTATGTCTTGTCTCCTTGAGTATAGCTTTCTAGTCTGAGATTTTGAAGCAAGTTTTCATTAAGGACATTCTGCTTTATTTATGGCACAGTCTGAAAAAAACAGGTTGAGAGGAATTGCATTGACCTATATAATTATCTGATTTAGATATTGCAGTCTGAGTCAACTCTGGGACATTTCTGTTCCCTTCTTGCCTTGAATTTACTGCTATTTATTCTTATCAAATCCAGTCAACTGTAAACTCAAAGAGACAAAGCAGACTATGCATCCATCTGAGCATTAGGAGCTCCTGACACTAAACCCTGATGAACTGAGGAATTCAATTACTGCTAGCAGAAAAATTTCATCCCTTTTTGTATCCTAAAGCCAGAGAGAATCTACCAGGATTGGCCTGTTGTTCATGCTCATGTGCCTTCAGTTGTAGGTTTGCTTTTTTTTTGGACTTGGAGAATTTCTACTATTATTTAAAGGTAATGTGAAGGCTTCTTTGTTTCTTGTTGCGATCAGCTGTTCCAGGCTTCCTCTGTAAGTCTTTTTGTGACTGACTTTTGGACACTGTACCCCTGCTGGAACAGCAGGACTGGATACTCATTTGCATGCTCTCTTTAGCTCAGTTTTTATTCTCTACCTCTGAACCTGACTGTAAACTTAAATTTCCTGTGTGCTGTTGAGTCCTGTGCTTGTTCTGACAGCTTTTCCATGCACTCTTACTCATCTTGAAGCTGCTTACACAACTGGCAGAAAAACTATGCACTCTTCTCCAACGCTGTCACCGACATAACAGTGCATCTAAAACTCACATCTGAGCAGGACTGATCACCCTTTCCATGTCTATGGATTTTGACTAAAGCATTGTTTAATTTATTCAGGTACATCTGCTTCTACTATAGCCTCATCCCACAGATACTTCTCCTCTGGTATTTGTCTGCTGTAGTTCATCTGTTTGGTGAGCAGTTTGGGGCCAGGATTGCAGTGAGACACTAGGCATAGCAGGGTGTATGGAGGGACTGCTGCAGTTAAAGGCCATTGCCTGGGCAGGGTCATGGGGACAAGAGCCAGTCTGAAAGAGGCACATGGTGTCAACTCTTGACTTCTCTTTCATGGGGCTTTGAAATAAGTGGAAAAATGAAACACTGCCACCTGTAACCTAAGTAAAAGTGCTTGTCTTTAATGATGCATATACAACTTGGGCTAATTGAAGTGTAGTTTCCATCATTACTGATATGCAAATGTAGACCACTAGCAACCTGTTGAATGCCCTGTCTTTTGAAGATGGTTTCCACAAATTGCCTTGCTGATTGTTCAGCCTGGAGAAGAGAAGGCTTTGCGGGGATCTTATAGCAGTTTTCCAGTACCTAAAGGGAGATTATAGGACAGAAGGGGAGAGACTTTTTAGGAGGTCAGACTGTGATAGGACAAAGGGGAATGGATATAAACTGAAGGAGGGGAAATTTAGATTGGAGATTCGAAGGAAGTTCTTTACCCGGAGAGTGGTTAGGCACTGGCACAGGTTGCCCAGAGAGGTTGTGGATGCTCCATCCCTGGCAGTGTTCAAGGCCAGGCTGGATGTGGCCCTGGGTGACCTGGGCTAGTGATTGGCATCCCTGCTCAGTGTGGGGAGGTTGGAACTAGATGATCTTTAGGGTCCCTTCCAACCTGCCCATTCTAGGATTCTATGATTCTATGAAGGAGTTAAGCAGACACCCCTTTAAGTGCCTAACTGCCCTTCAAATCTCTGTGCTAAGTGATGTCATGGAAACATGAGTTTTATTGAATTTCAATAGACTAAGGTGCTAAAAAGTCTCTTCTTCTTTGACTTTTGTCAGTTTTTAAGCCAAGCAAATTCAAATTTTTAAGATCTTTGTTTCTAGAGATACTCTTGGATATACTTAGTAGAAGCCCAATTGTACAGTTCCACCTGTGCAGGACTCTTAACATTTATTTTCTTTTTATAAATAAATACATTTCTACTCTGTGGTTTGTGGCTTACTGTAGAGTAGTCTTCCAGGGGATGACCTGAATAATACAAGAAATGAAAAATAGATAGTAGCTTTAAAGAGCTATGCAGAGATTCAAAATATGGGAAAACTGTGATTTGGGAACACTTTCATTGTGTTTTCTTTTAGGAGCATAAAATTTAGCAGCATTAGCAAACTTGTGTATGAAGTTTGAATATTTCTGTTTGCTTCTATGAGGAAAGAACATTTCCCCCCATGTCCTGGGGTTTATAGGACGTTTCTTCTCTACAGAGCACTCTCTTGAGCAAAGGTTAAAGAATAACAAAAGACAGTTATAAGCACTACATCTTTTTAAGCCATGCAAAAAGTAAAATTGTCGGGCTTCCAAGATGTGTTCAGTGTTCATCAGGCTACAGAAAAATAGAGCAGTACAGGGCAAAAAGATAGTGGCAAGGTGTGGGGGTTTAACCTAAGTGAATTCAGATTGTAGCAATCTGTGAAGTGAGAAGAGAAAGATATGAACACACTAAGAGGCAGGGATAGAAGTTGCTTTGCTTTTTACTGCTTTCCAGATTACAATGACAGGAGGTTTGTACTAACTGCAATAAAAAGACTCTAACACCAACTAATGATAGTCACATTTTATTTTTACAGGGAGAAATATTTTATAGGGAGCATGTTCTGTGACTATGGGCTTTGTGAGTCTCAGATGACTCCCTAAATATTCTGAACTAAGCCTGTTCAAGTTTCTTTTAACCTTGAGAATGTATTTATGCAATCTGGAGAAAAGTTACTTATAAGAATAAAGTCATGTGTTACCAGGAATTTATATGATGCTGAGGGGACAGGGACTGCCCCAAGGAACTTAGGGAAAAATGCCATTCTTATTTAGACTTCCAGCTTCAGAAACAAACTTTTTTCTAATGTAAGGATTGGTTTGTCTATTGTTACTATTCCAAGGGCTCCAGATTGCAATTTCTTTTACAGTTATATATGCCAGACCCAGAACACACTTGAGAAATGCAGATATCTTTAAATGACAGCATATACCACAGATATTAATTATTCTTTATTGCATCTGGAAATTCTTTTGGAGAGATACTAAGCTCAGTGAGATTTAATGTTTCATATGTATAAATCACTCTGACCAAATCTACAGTTACAAAAAAGACAGACATATTTATTTATTTTAAAAAGCAGAAAGGAGAGTGCAGTTAGAGAACTTATCATAGCAAGCAGGACATGGATTCTGCTTGCTTTGCTCAGGCTACCTGTGGGGCTGGGAAAAAGTCAGGTCAGGCTATTAGGCCTGCTGGGAATTTTTTGGGGGAAGCATGATTTGATTTGTGAAAGTTCTAAATGTCAACTTAGGTTTCTGTATATTTTTCTATATGGCTTTTAGGACTCATGCCTCATTACAAGTCAGGATTTATCCTATTTACTGTTGTTTTAACAAAATTATGTAACACTGAAATTTTCCCAGAGTACCTTCTGATTTACTCCTTTGATGGATGGTATTTGTTTTGTGTGTTTATTTTACATTAGAATAGTGAATGGGTTAGAAATACATGTTGTTCTTTCTGGAAAAGAGAGAGATTGCTTCTGCCCTTGAGAGCAATTTCATACCTTTAGGATTCCAGGGTGAAACAGGGTGGACTTGAGGTGCTCTTATGAAAGATCAGGGAGCAAACATGAAGCATTGCCTCAGAGGTGACAGAAAGAGATTTCTAAGAGCTTGAGAAGGGGCTGTGTAGAATTGCCTGTGATTTGGAAAGCCAAGCTGAAATCAAACCTGAAGAAAGAGGTTAGTTTATGAAGCCTCTGGTAAGGATGTTATTCAGTCTAAGTAATGACGAAAGCAGAATCTCCTCAGGAGCTTTGGCAAATTCATGGCCTTGTCTAAACCTAATCATGGGCTTACGAGAATCTTAACAAAGGGATAATCTTGCATTTCTGTAGGGAAGGGAAAAGATTTGCACACTGACAGCTGGATAATAGGACAGAGAAATCTTGTTGATTTGGAAAAGTACCTCTGCAGTGACAGAAAAGTGTGAAGTGTCTTCAAAACAGCCTAGGGTCATTATCCTAGTGCAGAGAATAAGAGACAGAGAGCAGATGACTTGACTAAAGCTGCATAACAATCATAATGGGAAAGCCTGACTTCTAGCCCTGTATACACTGAAGTAGGTCAGGTTTGAAGTCTTGTATCTAGATCCCCAAACACCTTATCAGCACTGATTGTGAGTGATATATTGGGCGAGGTACAGCAGTCTGGGAGTACTTTCCATTTTCAGTAAATTAATCCTCTCACAGCATGAAATAAAAGGATCAGAACATGATGTTAAACCTCATTTTGTATTTTCAATTACTAGAGGATAATTATTTTCTTTTTAAGTCTTGGAAGGTGACATGATCTGAATACTCAGATACCTGCTGCTTCTGCTTGCATTCCTGGAAGCAGAGAGAGATCAGCTAGGGAACTGTGCAATAAAATTGGCTTTATTTTGCAGCCTGGCAAGGCCCTGTATGTACCATCATCTGGAGGACATTGCACCATTTTCATCTTAGCTTGGGTGATGTTTGGCTTCATAAAGTAGGAGTACAACTTCATGGACTGAATTTCATATGTGGATTGGGAGCAACAGAAGGTGGGACAGTGGCAAGGTGCTTTGGACAGTTGTTAGTATTAAGTAAACCTGAGAGAACAAGGCTACAAACTTGTTAGCCCTACTTATTTCTGCACAAAAGAATGTGAGAGGGTAATTCACAAATGTTCTCTAAGAAAATAGCTGGGTTTTGTTGTAGGTTTCCTATTTTTTTTTTGGATGGAGAATAACTGATGGCTTTAGTTGTATTTATCTGTGTGCTGTAAATGTGTATGCATGCTGTATATATGGTTTCCTTTTCTTGTCTAGGTTTTCTGTTCTCACAGGTTTTCACTGAATGAACTAGAGTGATTTCAAAGAGGAAAAAAAAGGGAACAAATATGAACATAACAGAAATTAAAAATATCAACAGATTTGGCTCAGTGACAGGTTTTGGCATTGAGGGGATTTAAAGCAAGCTGTATGAAAAGCACCACTAGTAACATAACTGCAAATAACGGCATGCAAAAGCATCACTATTTTAAAACATATCAGGACAATGTAATCCTTTTTGTCCTATATGTGGGCTCTGGAGATGTGAAATTTGTATGCTTATGCTTTCCTTATCTGGATGCAGTGAATTGCACCTAATTTGGCACAAATTTCTGCTACTCTCACCTCCTTACCTCTTTATATTCAATTGAAGTTAAGAAATGGAATGCAATAGGTTATTCATAATGCTTTTAGCATTTGCAGAAAAGTATCATCACGATGAGATTCACCTTGTGCAGAAAATGAAAGGAGGTCAGGAAATGAAAAGATTCATAAGAAAACACATTAAAAGACCACTATCCCCTCTTAACAGCCTTGCCATTGCATTCTGCCCATTGAGATACTGTGGTAGAGATTACATTTACTATGCAGTTATTTTCCTTATTCAGTGAAACAGTCACTGGAAAACCTTTGGAACATGATAAACACCTGACAGTCTCTGCACTTTGTTGGGGTGTAGATAGTGGTTAGGTTTCATCCTTGGATTTGTTTGAACAACAGTGCTGTTTATTTCTTATTAGCAGCTGATAAAACGAGGGATAAAGCATTTATATTTATTTGTCTTTCTTTCATGCCTTTGTTTATATCAACTGTTGACAGTGGAGCCACCACACAATGCTCAAAGATGTTTTACAGTGACAAAAGGTGTTCTTTAGTCAGATCAGTTATGTCTGCTGAAATATATTGTCTATGTGCTCTCCTTTAATGCTAGGAACAGAAGGGAAGATAAAAATAACAGTAACAATGCAGATTATAGCTGGCTTGGTTCTGAAAATTGCAACTTAATTATGTATTCATTTTTAAAAGAAACAAATCTTCTGCTTAATGGCAGCAGTTTTAAGGGTTTTGCTGTAGAATCACAGAATCACAAAGGATTCTTAGAGGAAGAGACCTCTAAGCTCATCAAGTCCAACCATACCTATTATCCCATGCCACTAAACCATGGCCCTAAGCAGAGCATCTAAATATTTCTTCAACCCCTGCAGGGATGGTGACTCCAGCACCTCCCTGGGCAGCTTGGGCCAAGACTTAACAACCCTTTCAGTAAAGAAATTTCTCCTTATATCTAATCTAAACCTCCCCTGGTGCAACTTGAAGCCATGCCTATTGCTAGTTCTGATTTACCTGTTGTGATCTTTTGTGCAATATCAAGGAAGTTTGCACAAATGGTTAGTGTTTTACAACTTTAGCAACATGTATTCAGGTGGCTTGAAAGTGCCTCATTGTTTTGGGCTTGCATAATTGTAACAGTTTGGAAACACAAACCCATCTGTGTAGGTGGGTGAGCTAAGTCTAGATATGAGCAGTTGCAACAGCTAGGAACAAAATGAACATGAAGAAACTAGCATTTTTAATGTGTCAAATGCAACTGTCTTAAATCACTGAGAAACTGGAACATGTTTGTTACTTTAAAAATGGAAAAAAGAAAGAAATGGAAGGGAGAAATAATGAAAAGCTGCTGAAAATTTGTACAAGCCTTTTCACTGATGCAAACAGTGATGGAGCAGTCAGATAATTATGATGCATATGCCACATGACATTAAGGGGCCTTTTGTGAACTGTTAATTAAGATTTAATCAGTCACATATTTTATTCTTTTTGAATAAATTGACTACTGTAAATTTCCTGTGGTGTTACACTGACTTTGTTCAACAGGGAATAGGGTATCCGAACACAAGTTAGTGATCATGCCTGGTATGAAAATAAAAGAGACACTAGCTTGGCATTTTGGGTAATACAGGGAGTGGGATTCACATGGGACAATGGATGAATGAAGCTGCTGTTTTCACTCTAAAATTGAATGTATTATGCAAGTGTGTAGAAAGCTGGTATGTTAGAATCATCCTATGCTTGTTAACATAAGAATAAATGCAAAGGTCTTTCCCCAAATTCTTCATCTCCTGAAGTGCTAATTGGTTTTGTGCTTACCTCATTACGCTCAAACCAGAGGATCTCACTTCTACACCACAAAACTAAATGCAGCTATAAGCTTTGTGTTATTTGCCTAACATTAATTAATCACAGGTTTGGTTTTAAATATATTTGTGGCTTTCCCTAAATGCTTTCAGCATATGGAAGTTGATATATTCTTGCCAATATTTCTGCCCCAAAGTTTATTTAAAGTAGATGTCTAAAAGATGGATACACTGATGTTGCTTTTTGTGAAGGTTATATGACTAGAGACTTTACTAGCATTCTGTTTAGTGTCTGTGAAATAGGAACAATGTGAGTTTATATACTATTTCATGGGGAGATTTAGATTAGATATAAGGAGAAATTTCTTTACTGAAAGGGTTGTAAAGTCTTGGAATAGGTTGCCCAGGGAGGTGCTGCAGTCACCATCCCTAGAGGGGTTTAAGAAACATTTAGATGCTCTACTCAGGCACATGGTTTAGTGGCATGGGAGTGACAGGTATGATTGGACTTGATAAGCTTAGAGGTCTCTAAGAATCACCTTTGTGATTCTGTGATTTTGTTAACAATAATAGTTAGATTTATAAACCAGAGACATTTTTCTATCCAATGTTACAATTTTTTTCATGTTGTTTGATATTGTGGAAGCCTCAAATACTTGACATTCTGAACCAGTTATTTCCTAAATGACTATTTGTTGTTTTTGTGGGGTTTTTTTTGATGCCCAGCTTCTTGGATAAAACATTGACCCTTTTAATGTGTCGTGGTGAGCACCTAAAAATGCATAAGATTCCATGATTTACAAAGCTCTTTCACCACCTATTTGTGTTCTTCCAGGTCATCTTCCCTCTCTAAAGATATTAGGCCCTTTGTCTGCCTTGGCCTGTTAGAGCACTTTTCTCTACCAGACTTTGAGAGCCACAGGAGAATATTAAGGACCAGATTATCCTGTACACAGATCTACTGACTAACAGGGAGATGCTATTCTGCAGAAGGTTGGGTACCTGGTGCCAAAGAAACTTCAGCAGCAAATTACCTCCTCTTTTGATCAGCATCTTGGTTAGCTCTAAGCAACTTGTAAGCCTTCCATGAGTTTTGTAGCATGCTTCCTTATGCACACAGGCACAGCAGCAAAAACAGATGTGAAGAGGTGACAGCTCTATTCAGAAGCTAAGAGAAGGACCTGTGTTATTTAAAGAGGAAAATCTGAAGAGAGATCCTCTTCCTGTGTGCTCTTGTAGCAGTGTGTGTGAGTTCTATCAACTATGTGTATGCAGGAGAGAGAATAAGCCACTGAACTAATTAATTTTCTTCTCTCATCTGTTCTTTGTTTGTGCTGAAGTGATTTGTGCAGTGAAATTTGGCTGAGGAGCAACATTGGCAGATCTCTGCTAATGATGTCACTTACAACACACTACCATTATAGGGCTGATTAGAAAACTTGAAACCACCTAAGCTACATTAGATGTATTAGGTGGATCTATGCTAATTTCATTCTGGTTTTGGAAGAAAGAGTTCACTAAATTGTTAAATGTGGACAATACCCTGTAGCAATAAAATCTTTCCCCTTGAATTCATGAAAAGATTATTGTCAAAATCTGTTTCTAGCAATTCAGTCTGCAGATAATTGCTGCTGTATCCATTAACTTAGTTTAAATCTTTATCAAATGATCCATTTTTTAACTGTCCCATAGTGCATTACACTTAAATTCTTTATCCCATTAAAATACTTTAAGCTTCTATAGTGGCCTAATGCATATAATTGTTCTAATTCTGCTGAAGTACTCTCAAATCTCTTTCACTCTGTTAAAGTAGTTAAATTGTCCTTGTTCAATAAGAGTATCAGCTATTCAGAGCAGGCTTGAAACAATATATAGAACTCCTTATCTATGTGAAGGGCTTTTGGATTTGATTTCTTCCATCTCAAGAGCTCTCACTTTGTGTAGGAGAGTACAGAAAGCTCTGAATTTTAAATAATTGTGGTGTGTGTGCAGATGGGTAAAATTCCAGGTCTAGCTTCTGCCTGTGTCTAACTGCAGTGGAAAAACAATGTCCTCTGAGGTCCTATTTACATTGTATTTTTTCACTTACTTTGATACACATTTTGTTTTCTTTCATTGTTGCTCTGCCGCCTTTTTCCTGTACTGTCTTCTACACTCCTAAGCACTTGCCCATCTTTGAACTTGCTTTCATGACCTAAAGAGTTGCCTGGTCTGTGGGGGTATGAGGACCATGACTGTGGGTTTGTAGAAGTCTGTAACACACAAGGGCATGGAGTTAGCAGAGCAGTTAATAACAGCAGAAAGCAGTTGTATAATACCAATGAATACAATAGGAACAATCAAGTAGGTGTAAACTCTTACAGACTGCTACAAACTTATCATTAGTGTAGCAATTTATCAACAGTGTAACAGTAGATAGTTTTATGATAGATTACTTATGGATATATAATACTGGTATCAAGTANTGGGTGGAGCCCTCCCTGGAGCTTCGTTCACGAAGCCTAGCCATACAAGTAACTTGGATTTCAGAAGAGGCCAAACCATCCCAAAGGGGAGGGCAAACTGATCCTAGAAGGACTTAGCCATCCCAGAGGTGGAAGGACAGACCAAACTGACCCCAAAGTGGGTCCTGGTGAGAGTTCCTGCTAAGAGTCCAAGATCTGATTGTAAATTCATGCAGAATTCACCCTCTTTAGAGAATGAAAATTATGTGCAGCACAGGAAGTTCTCAGAGAGATAATCTCCATTTTGGATGAAACTTAAGTCCTTTTCACATCCTAGAAGCATAAAAGGGTGTAGCGTTAGCACCACTGAGAGCACCTAGTAGGTGGTGTTCATTTCTATTCTTCACCTCTAACAGCCAATGCTGCTGATGTTTGTTCTTTTAAGACCAATTTTAGTTTCCCAGACCGTTCAATTTTTTCAGACAAGTTACATTTTCTTGGGTATCTTGGGATATCTGGTTCATAGATACACCAGCTGTACTTCACTGAGGTCAGCTGTACTTTACAAGGATGTTCCTGGATCCCAGGCCTCATTTCCAGGCTGGCAGTCATTTGCTTTTGTCCAGTCATAATTTTTTTCCTCCTCTTCTAAGCAGGCCACCCTTCTGACTGCTCACATCACTTGCCTGCTTAAGTTGTTAGTTTGTTTCTAGGATATTACATGTATCCTGCATTCAATGCTGAGAGTGAAGTCTGAAGGTCATATATCCAGCCTTACTAGGGGACTAAAATCAATCCTACTGTCTGTGCCTTGCACGGAGTTGGGTGTGAGTAAACAGAATATGTTTTCCAGACAGGTTCTGCATTGCTATGTTGTGACTGCCTCTTCTCAGGTACAGCAAGTAGTCCCTTTAAGATGTGCTGCTGCTTTTTCAGCTTTGCTTCAGGTGTGTATTCTCTAAAACATGAGTTCTCTAGAGAGATTTTCGTTTAGGAAGTGATTTAAACTGAGGTTTGGCAACCATGGAAGTGCACTGGGTTTTATTTTTCTCAAATTAGAACTTTGATATGCTCAGGAGCCAAGAGGTGCTGCCTTCCAAAGTTACAAAATATTGCAAGGTATCTGATGAATGACATCCTGCCTCTGAGCAATGGGAGGCAGCCTTCTCCTGAGCTTCTCTTCTTCAAAGCATTTGGAGTTTTGATTCTGTTGTCATCTCCTTGGATCATTTTCTACTATGTTTAATTACCAAATACGGTAATAACTATCACAAACACACAAATATCATTGTACAGGGAAAGGTCTGTTAATACTGCTGGATCTCCTCCAGGTTTAAACTATGAACACTCCATTCAATGTCTCAGTGATTTGCTACTTCACTGGGTTTGGGTGGTGGTTGCTATTTTTGAAGCAGTCTAACTGCATTATTATCTTAATGACCATGTTTCCCACTGCACAATCCTCATCTCCCGAAATACTCGTTCTGAATGTAGTAGTAATAGGCAGGAGACACAGAAGTAGTGAGAAAACTACTTACTTCAGGACTACATACATGGTAGGACTGGAAAGGCCAACCTTAAACTCCTTGTCTAGATTCCCCAGTAGCAAGCCACTATATGCTGAATATACTTTTCCACAACCATAGATAACCTTTCCTCAAATGCCTTTCAAGTTGCTAGTATACTTACTTCACTGAACAGCTTTTCTTACTCTCTGAACAACTTACAAATAACAGGTCATAATCAACCCCCTTTATTTTTTCCATTATCATCTTTTTCCCCACTTCTTTTGGTATTGCTGGTTCTGACTAATGTGTCTAATTTGGTGCTTTATTGCCTTATGTGTTTCTGTGCTCTGAAGCTTTCACGTAATCTGTTCTGTTAACAAAATCTTGATTGAAGTGCATTTCAGAGCCTTTTTGGTAGGAGATAGGTTTATTATTATGAAAACACTTTACACGCTAATTTAGACATCAGCTAATGTCTTATTTATTCAAGCAAGGTAGTAAGGTTGAATTATGTTTCTATAAATTTTCTGTGCTTTCTTGGGAACATATAAATTGTTTGGAGCTGTTTGTCATCATTGTTTTGCTTGGACAAAATGTATTAGAGTAAATTTACTGCTTTGTACCATGCTGCATTTCTTAAAACTCTACTACCTAAAGTTTAGCTTAATGGAAAAGGAAATTATTTCTCTGTAGGTGGTAACATGATACTGCAGGCTAAGCTCTGTGAAAGTGTAAGATTTTAACACAGGGAAAGGGAGAGATGGTGCACTGCTTAAAGGAAGCCTGGAGTTCAGTTGGCTTCTGATATAAGCTTACTGCTTGCCAATGAGAAGATGGGACTGGGAACAGCTAGCAGGGCATTACTTGAGGTAATATTGGTCATCTTTGCTCCTTCTGTTCAGTTTCTTGTCCAGCAAGAGGTCAATTGGGTTGATCAGGCACCATTCAGCCTTGGTCACCAGGTATGCCTGGTGGGTGTGTGGGCTGGCTGGCAGTCCCTGGGCTAGGCTGCTGGCCCTGCTGTTCTGAGGTCCTTAGCCCAGCTGCATGGTGCCCATCACCACTGGCTGAGGGAGGCCTGCTGCTCCTCCCTGGGCTTGTCCTTGTCCTAGGGCACTAGAAGTGGAGTTGAGGAGCCATTGCCCTCATGGTAGCTGCTCTCCAGTGGCTTCTCTGGCCCTTCACATGGATTGCAAGACAACAAGCTCCTGCCCCAGGTGGCCTGGGTGTGAGCCTTGCTCACAGCTAGCCTGCCCTCTGCTCTGTCAGTAAACGACCCACAGCTGCACAGGGTGGGCAATAAAACCTCAGGTGCTTCCACTTAAGAAAGGATTAGTTCCTGGTTCTCTGTTCTAGAACCTTCTTCAGAGAGCTGCAGAGGCTGGCAGGGCTGCTATTGTGAGCCCTGCAGGAACCACCAGGCTTTTGAGTTACTCACTGCTGGCTCAAGTAAGTAAGATATTTATTTACAGAAAATCTTACTTATTGATGGAAAAATTATATTTGGTTAGTATTCCTTGTGTGGTTTTTTCTTCATGTTTCTGAAACCTCCTTCAAAGGTTTCTGAGATGCTGTGTTTCCTCATCCCTAGCCTATGGTTTCTCTCTGTTTTTCCCCAGTTAAATTTTCTCCTGGGAGTAATTCTTGTCTGGGGATTGGAACTCGGCAGTCCAACAGTAGAAGGAAAAATACCTTGGAGTATCTAACTGCTCTAAGATATGGTTTGGCTGTAGGGTTTCACTTCAGTTGCTTTACTAGGGTGGTTTTGTTCTTGGTGTTTCCTTTTTTTTTTTTTCATGTAATGGATGAATTTAATCTTATTATTTTCCCTACTTGAACAGCATTGTACAACTGGAATGGTATATGGTAACTGTTTGTTAACTGAGAAACAAAGAGCTGCAGAAGGTGTGGCTTTTTGGAGCACTTGTTTTCCTTGGCAGTGTAACATGGTGGTTGCATAGCTGAGGCTGTTTATCTCTCACAGTAACAGGATCCTCAGGAGTGAGGGAGATTGTTCAATTTGGGTTTTTTAAAAATAAAAAAACATTTCAGCTCTGCATGAAGAAAATAACCCCAGTAGAAAGCAAAGATGCTTTGTGTTCTGGGACAGGAATGGATTTGGGAACATCGGGCCCCTGCCACTAAATACTTGTCTGATCTTGGGTAAAAGGTTTAGTTTTCTAGTTGTAGACTTGTGATCATTGAGATTGTATCAATTGAGAACATTACAGTTCTCTTATCTTCTATCTGTCTTTTCTCTTTAAGTTAAAAGCAATTCAGGGGAGGTCCTTTTTCTTTTGTACTGAACATCCAGCAGTGAATATGCAAAGAACCTGTGCCTTTGGGTCTGCTCAGTTACTGTGGTAACTTCAGCCATTTTAACAAGCTAAAAGTTAATGTGTCCCTGCTGTTATGGGCTAGGAACCTGCAGGACAGGGACAGGATGTGGATGCCAGCTTTTCCTCGGGCAGTGGCTTGTTGCTTTATTGGAGGCCTTGTCTCTTCAAGCAGTGGTGGCAAGTTAGGTTTTAAGGCTCTTGCCCTAGTAGTATTATTGGTTGATGTAACTGCAGAAGAAAGAACTTGCATTTTATAGAGACCAATGCTTCTTATTTTTAATGTGTTACCCCTACTGATATGAATTAACTTGCCTTATTCTGTAACATTGGGTGTGTTGCTTCACTTCTAATTTTGGAAAGGTAAGATTAAGAGATAGTTGTAAATAATGCAATACAGGTGCTTGTGCATCAATATCCTAGGTTCTGTAGAGCTTTTAAAGTTCAGTTCTGCTCAGTAAGCTGGAGTTCATGATGCTGGGTGAATTTGCATTCTTTCAGTTTTATTTGAATCTTGTAAGGTGGGAGAATGTTCAGAAAGCTGAAAATGCTCTGTAATGATGTGGAGGCTTTTCTCTATGCATTTACTGTATGTTGAAGCATGCTTGATATCTACCAATGTGCTTGTAGACATTTGGTCCCACATGCTTCTACCACAAATATTTGTGTGTATTAAGCCATTGTTTTGGTCTAGCAGTCAAATGTTAAGGAATTTTTTACTAGCCATTGCCTTAAGTAGTGCTAATACAGGAAAGCTGAGGGGTGATGTGTTAGATCTTTTGATGACCTATTTAAGGAGCTGAGGGTCTGAGGCCACAAGTGTCTTTGTCTTATGAGCTCAGAGTTTACATCTAAATGTATAGAGAAAGCTCTCTTGGGAATTAATTATCCTGAGTATCACAAAGGTCTAGGAGACTGCAGTGTTAATGAGTATGAAAGTCAGGCTGACTTCCTGGGAAAAAGTCAGAATTAGCAGCAGTTACCTTTGATAAGTTCACAAATAAACCATTCTTCATGTGTAAAGGCAAACCTGTCATGTAAAATCATTTCAAATGAAGGAAACTGTTATTTGTAGCAACTGAGACCCTAGGCAAATGTACCAGTGTGACCTGATCTGTGAAAGATTGCATCTTACAAATTGTCACCTTCTAAGTTTGAGAAAAAGACTTCAAGATGTATACAAGGTCTCTGATAAATTGCTATGTTTTCTTAACCTTAAGTCCTGTAATTTACAAGACCTGGATGATGGGCATCTTCTCAGATAGGCAAGAAGTAGCCATTAGTCATGGCAGTGCACGAAGGAACCTTTGTACTTCATGACTTTGGAAATGTAAGAAGCAGGAACATATCTAAATTTATTCTTTTAGGTCACCAAAGGAGCATGCAGTGTAGCAGAAATGGTGACCCTGGTTAATTGCATCATCATTTGATAACAGGATGTAATTAGCACATTTGAGTAAGGGTTGTGAGAGTGGCAGCCATTATTTACAGAGGACAGAATGTGCCCCAGTACTGCAATCTGTCTTGAAATGATTGTAGGACTTGCATTTGTCCCTGCTTTGCATCTTGTACTGTGAAACACAGCCAGATTTGTTCCACCTGTGACTCTGCTAAAATTAATTTTGTCCCTACTAATATTGGACTGACCCTAGACAATGTATTTATTAATTTATGATTGAATTACACAAGCTTTAGTTAGCACTAACAAAGAAAAAAGCGTGTTAGTGATATGTTAAGCAAAACTGAAGAACTAACTGTCCTGACTTTCCATTGCTAATGCTTCACACTTTACCTGGAAGCTAGTTACCAATGTAACCCTTAGAGGTCTGTCTTTGAGCTTTTGGGTTTAATATCATAGAATCATAGAACAGTTACAGCTGGAAGAGACCTTGAAGATCCTGAGTCCAGCCTTTGTCCTAGCCCTATCAACCCGCTAAAGGATGCTCCCCAATGCAACATCTCCCTGTCTCTTAAACCCCTCCAGGGATGGGGACTCAAGCACCTCCCTGGGCAGCCTGTTCCAATGGCTCACAACCCTTGCAGCAAAGAAATTCCTCCTAATGTCTAGCCTGAACCTCCCCTGGCACAATTTCCATCCATTTCCCCTTGTCCTATCACACTCCACTAGGGAGAACAGACCAGTCCCTGCCTCTCTACAACCTCCCTTCAGGTAGTTCTAGAGAGCCATGAGGTCTCCCCTCAACCTTCTCTTTTCCAGGCTAAACAGGCCCAGATCCCTCAGTCTTTCCTCCTCAGGCTTATGTTCTAAGCCCTTTAGCAGCTTGGGAGCCTCTGTCCCCTCTCCAGCAGTGAAACAAGCTTACATGACACCAAACTGGGGTGCAGTCAATGAGCTCAAGGGCTGTCTTTTAGAGGGCCCTAGAAAGGCTGGAGGAATAGGGATCTCATGGTTGAGTCCCCATCCCTGGAGGTGTTTGAGACGGGTAGATGTTGCATTGGGAGGCATCATTTAGCAGGTTGACAGGGCTAGGACTAAGGCTGCACTGATGATCTTCAAGGTCTCTTCCAGGTGGAACTGTTCTATGATTCCATGACATTAACAGGGCAAGTACAAATTCTTGCAGCTGAAATGGACTAAACCCTGCAGTGCTACCAGCTAGGGACTGACTGCCTGGCTAGCAGCTCTGCTGAAGAAGACTGGGAATTCTGATGGGTAGGAGGTTGAACATGAATCAGCTTTTTGTTCTGGCAGTGATGAAGCCTAAGCAGCATCCTGTGCTGCATCAGCTCAAGCACAGCCACTGCATCGAGGGAAACTGATATTCCCCTTTGCCTGCCCCTCGTTAGACCCAACTGGGAATATTGAGTCCAGTTTGTAGTTGTCTCAGTAAGTGTAGGTAAACATGAGTAAGTCCAGAAGAGAGGCCACTGAGGTGACTGGGAGTTGAAGCCCATGAAATATGAGGAAAGGCTGAGAGAATTGGGTTCACTTTTTTTCCTGGAGAAGGCTAAAAAAGACCTAATAGATGTGAACTTTATGTAATGAGTTACCAAGGAAATGGAGCTGGGCTCTTTTCTGAAGTGTGTAGTGGGAGAATGAGAAACTAGCCAAAAAATTGAAAAAGAGGATATTCCAACTGGGTATAAGGAAAAAAATTATTGTAAGAATAATTAAGCATTAGAACAATTTGCTCAGAGAGGCTTTGGAACCTCCATGCTTGGCAATTCCAAAGATCTACCTGGTCTTATCCCAGTTTAAGTTGCCCTTCAGTGTGAATGATTTTATCCTTGGAAGTCCTTAGGAATAGTCATGAATCCCTGCTCTGTTTATTTTTGCCTGATACATGAATGGAGCAATGTAGTTTAGGCTCATCTCTTCACTTAGATTTTGACTGCCAAATACTGATAAATCCTAAAACTTAGAACACTTTTTGAAAGTTATATATAATATATATATACTTAGCTACATTTCTTCTTTTTAATCAAAGTCTCTAACTAGTTTCTATGCCAAATTGTAAACTTGTCTATGGACTCTCTTCTGATGATTTAAGCCTCTTAACTGTAATCCATACTTTTAATAAAACCACATTCAAATACATCTCTTGAAGGAATTTATTTTTACCCAGTGTTTGTGCTATACACTTGGTGTCTTCCAGGCATGATATTAATCCCAATTTACTGTATTTAATAAATTCACTGACTTCATGGGCATTACTTGCAACAGCATAGTAAGAGGCTGACAATAATTGTTGAATATTCTTTGTTCATTTTCTCTATTTACTCCTTGAGCTGCCTGTAAGCTCTGTTTGTGTAACAGTTTCTTTTTATTCTGTTGAGGAGATATAGTTAAAACAGAAAAGGTAGGCTCACTTAATTGGGTCACTTAACAGCACATTTCCACTTGATATTTCCAATGTTGTATTTAATGTGGAATGTTCTAGCTTGTATGCTAAATTGCTTTTAAACACTCAGTGAACACTTTTTTCCCCACTAAAAAGTCTTCTACAACAGTTTTGGGTTTGTTTGGTGATTAGTAAAATGGTCATTTAAATTGAGGATTCTTTATTCTAATAAAAAGGCATTTTTAATAATATTGCTTCATCAGAAAAAATTAGTGCAAGTTCTGAGAAAGTTGCATCGTAACAGATCCAATGCAAGGCTGTTAAGGTGTATTAATGGATAAGTCTGAACTGCCAGCAGAGACTAATGGAAAATAAAAGCAGGAACTTTCTTGACACAAAAGGCTATGAATCTATCTGTAAAATCATGAGAAAAGCAGGTTGGTTATTGGAACTGTTGAACATAGTACTTGCTGATACTGAAAGGATGTTGAATGGATATGTTTGTTTAATGGAGTCCTTTACTTGGAAATCCAAGAGACCTCTTAAACTTGAGGTAGGTTTAAGCTTGTTTTAAAATTCCATTGACTTCAGTAGAGATAAGACTTTGTCAGATGGAGAACCTAATTATCTATGTTTTTGTCAAATATTAGAATTAATTTGGTGTACTAGCTCCCAATTATTTGAAGTCTTAGATCTCTAATCCTGTTGAATTTTCAAAATATTCTTCAGTAGTCATTTGCATCCAAATGATTTACTCATTTTGCTTGTGTGTGCAGTGGGAACAAACCAAAGCTGCAGTGTGGAACCTCAGCAGTGTGAAGGAGAGAAAATGGGACTATTGGCACTAGTTTTTGTACTTAGGGTAGCCAAGCTCAAATTTCTAAGATTTCATGTCAAATATGCAGAAAACACACAGTAGTTGAATTTTTTGTTGTAGTGGTGTGAAAATAGTCTTTTAAAGGCTCTTTTGCCTGTTTTCTTTCTCACAAAAGCCAGCAGACTGTCTCCTCTTCGCTGTTGTTACTGATAATAAGACTAAATTGACAGGCTGCATTATCTTCTCATCTTAGAAGTGTTCTGTTCTGAGCAGTGCTGTGACCTTTAACTGTTCTCAGCACTGAAGGTGGTCTGTAAACACAGATTTCAGTCTGGACTGAGGAATAAGAACTGTGTTTTTCTCTCTTGAAGTCAGATGTCTATATCATTGCTACACCTTTGCACAACACTACTCTTTGTTATTGGAATACTAAGGAAAACAATGAAATAATCCAACTTGTCTCCAATTTTTTTTCCTATCCTGATGGACTGAGCTAAAAAGCAGGGTCTGAGCAGAATGCTTGGCTTAGGCTCTTTTGGAGGTTTTCTGTTTCCAGTGTAAAGTCTCAAGGCCCTAGCACAGGCTCCTAGTGCCCATAGAGGAAGAGCAGATTCCAAACCACAGAACTGAAGTCAGCAGACAGTGTGACAGCATAGCCTGTGATTACATAAAACAGTGCTACTGCACCATTTGACATGCCCAAGGTTTGTATGGTTTAGGAGAGAAAAGGGTCCATATTCAGGCCCTAGGTATAATTTAGTTTTGACCTCATAACCAGGGATATTGCTGAGCAATCCACCTGTGAGTCAGTTTACAGCATTTAAGAGACAGAAGCAGGACAATATTTACAAAACTGTGACAAAATAGATCTCAAATTTACCTGAACAAAAACAAAAGGCCAGAAAGAGAGGTTTCTGCTGGCACGGATGGACTTAGGATGCCTTACACATTTCAAGAGGGGTATTTTGACACCTGGCCAAACACAGAGCAGTCAGGTTTTAAATTCCCAGATTAGGTACTTCAATCATACTCACAGGCCACTTGCCTTGTATGGAAAAGGAAAAATGTGAAAACAGCCTGATAAAGAATGAATATATTTAGTATATTTTCTTTGTAAGAAGTACTAGCAATGTATTCTTCCTACAGCTACTTTCATCAGTGGCATACAGCTGACTTTGAGTCAAATACTGTATCTTGAAATGCAGGTGTGTAGTGCCTAAAGCAACTGAGGTCTGATACAGGTTGGTGGCCTGTGTATACTGCTACAAATTAAATACTCAATAAGGAGGAGAACAAGGAGTGGGGAAATATCTTTACACATAATATTTGACACCTGTTGTTTTGTGATACTTGAAGCAACAAACTGCTGATGAGATTTATGAGATGTCAAAGAGAAGCTGAGTTGTTTAAACATTCCCCAGTCTACAAACCTGCAGGAGGGTTGCTTTTTTTTTTGAAGTGATTCAAGTTTGTAAATAGGAAAATGTGAGCTTGCTTTCTTTTCTCCTTTGGCAGCCCTGGAAAGGAAGAGAGACTGATTCTTTCAGCTAGCACACCTTTGCCTACCTCCTTGAGGTGTCAGTTCAAAGGCAAGGCTGAGCTTTTTCTCATGTGGCTGTGAAAGCTGGATTACTATTTCATTTCTTCTTAACCTTGTGTTACGTTGATGAAAGCTGTCCCTGTTGAAGAGAGATTTCTCCTACACCTGGAATAATGTGCTTTATTCTTTATGAGGCTTCCAGAGGACCTACAATGAGGCTACTGAGTAATGTAGCTTCTCAGCTGATGAGGAATTCTGCAGTGGGACACGTGCATGCTAGCAGGGGAGATGTTCTGTGATTGTATAAAGAAACATCAGCATAGGGGAACATCAGGAATCTAGTCACAGTCTCAATAACTGTCACTTTGCATGACATCATGAATCCTAGTGCTGTCTGCCTGTCTGGGAGGTAGGCTTGGGACACAGTTGCAAGCTTGTTATTGAGGTGAGCAATGAATCCAAAGAGGAGTTGTGGAGAGGAAGGAGTCGGGTGCCTGAAAGTGTTATTTTTGGGCTAGTGCTTTCCTGCATGTCTGTATGCAAGCAAGAAGATGGTGAGTTATATTTTTGAAGTTTTACATTTGCATGACAGAAGGGATTGAAAGGTCTCCTTTGATCTGTGTGAATGTCCATTTCATAATCAAGGACCAAACTCTGTTGTGTATCAGGGCTCTTAGGAAACGAGACGTGCCTGTCCAAAGATGGATGCTCCCAGGACTAGGTGGGCAGCCATGGGAAGACACTCCGAATCTCACTTTGCTTTAGAGTTTAGACTGTAGGTGTCCCAAGAGCAGATTTTGCCCACAAAAAGAGGAGATATAAAATTCTGGCACAACTATACAGAAGAACTACATCTTCAATAATAATGAAATGAATCAAACAAAGTGTAGTTCAAGTTTAGCCACTGTGCACAGGAATCCCTAGGGCACTGGGCATCATCATTACTATTGGTGGTTCCAGGCTAAAACTTAATTGTTAGTCTGATCTATAACTGTGCCCACAGATGTGTAACTTTGAACCTGATACTGTGTGTGGTATCTCAAACTTGTGTGAGCTATGACCTTCTAAACAGAAGTCTGATGATACTTAGAAATGTTGATCACACCACCTGTTTCCAAAAACCAGCCAAACTTGTTGAAGACTATGTTTTGGGGGAGCTGGGGGAAGGTATTTGATATGTCCAGAATCTCTAGCTAGTGATGTTCATGTCTTTGAAATACAGGGCATGGTGAATTTTTTCTCTCAGCTCTTTAGTGAACAACTTCACCCATGCCAGATGTGACGTCTTTGTCTTATGAATCTCCTTGTGCTGAAAATTGTATTGTGTTGTTATCAAAGAATCATTAAGGTTGGAAGAGACCTCCAAGATCATAAAGTCCAACTATACCTATCACTAACATGCCACTAAACCATGTCATGGAGTTATGAAGTGAGTTAATGTACCTTTGATAAGAATGAGAGCAATGTTTATTATCATTCAAATTAGGTATTTTAGATAGAATAATAGGCTTAGCTGTATTAATAGGATTATTCACCAAACAGCATTCCGTGTTTCAAGTTATCTTCTAAGCCTAAACATCAAGATCCATCATCTCTGTTGGAAAATACCCTATGCAGGGAAGTAGTGTGAAATGTAAGAGGAGTGGGTTAAAGAAAACATGGACTGCTGGGTTACAGAAAGCACAGACCAAATCAAAATCAATATTTTTCCTGTGGCATTCTGTCTGGCAGTACAGATGGAAAAGAAACGGTCCTTAGAAAACATAGAGGGGAATTGTCTGAGACATTTCACCTCCTTCCTTGCAGAACCCTTCTGATTTGGGTTGGTTGTGCGTCTGAGAAGTAACATTGAGTGTGAATAAAAGCATGATCCCAGGCTGAACTTCATCTCTGCAGTTTTATTTCTCTATTGTTGTTCTTGCCATTTTCATGCTTTAAACTTTTCATGCTCTCAAAGAGCAGCAGTTGGCTGCTCTCTTGTCCTGGGATGTAATGGTGCATAGACTTTGACTCTTCCCAGAGATGAACTTGAATCCTTCCATCTTCTTCCCTGAAGCCTAATGCTATGGATTTATTGTATTTGCCAGCTGACCCTTGGCTAAGTGCTCTTGTAGTGTCAGATGGTACAGCAAAGGTGCTGCCTGCTACAGACAGTGCTTTATTCTGCAAGTGGGAACCTCAGTTAATTCTGTCAGTTGTTAAGAAGCTATTGAAGCTCCCTGTGTTGTAGTTTGTGGGGTAGTTCTTGTAATGGTGTGAGCTCTTGAAACTTAAAATGGTGTATGTTCTTTGCTCTTAGAATTTTGCTCAGAGGATGCAGAGCTGTGCCAGATCCTGTCCCTTGATTTCATTACACTCAGAGCCTCTATTACTCAAAAATAAAAAGATTTCTTAAGCATTGTACAAAAGGTTGGGATTTTTCAGCATAGAATCTTGAAGAATTTGGCCCAGGAGAGTATAACTGAACCAAACTATTCAACACCTTAAGGCAATGTATTTTTTTATTGATCCCAACTCTACATTATTATTGTTTCTTAATGGGGATCTAATGTAATTTCTAATGAAGCCACGTGGTTGTTGGATAAAAGGCCTAATGCTTTATTTCCCTTGTGACAAAATATACTCTCTTCAATTAGAATCTAGGAAGTGAAATTAATACTAATGTGAAATTTTGCAAGAATTAGTGTCAAGACTGAAGCATTTTATTATGTATATAAATTACTTGGATAATGAGATCGAAAGCAAGTTATTGGAGTATCTGGTCAATCCGTGAACTCAGTGGAGACCACTTGAACAGTGAAATCTGTAGAGGCAGAAGAATGAATGTGTTCCTCTTGTTACTGCTGGCTGCTTCCTTTCCATCGAGTTACTACTAAGTACAGAGCCTGAATGCCAAACTCTAGATGTGTTTACTGGATAAGTAGCATAAACTGAGACATGAATGAGTCTATTTTGAACTGAAAAAGCAGGTGTGACTGGCTGTAGTGTAGGTTTGCAGTGTCCTGTTCTTCCAGCATGATCTTATCAATTCAAACACAGGCTTCTAGAGCTGTTTGGCTAGCTGAGGTGGCCATGACAGTGACTTCTGCATTAGCACTACAGCCTATTTTCAGTTCTTAGGTAGGAATGGTTCCTACTAAAGAAATGAGCCTCTAATGGCTATCCACTTATTCATAGCCTTCAAAAGTTAACATTTAAGGCTTTTTTTTTTCTGGAATGGAACAGATAAATATCACTTCTTAAATTAAACCCACTAGCAGCTGAACAGAAGCAGAAAGGAATCATTTGAGCATAGAAAGATTTGCACAGGTACAAACAGCTCAGTTCAAACATGAAACTCAAATGTTCTGTCATCTTGACTGAAAATTACCAAACCATCCATTTCAGGTACCTGCTTGTTACAGAGTTATAAGTGATAAGGAAGAGTCTTTGACACTTAGGTGGACCCATTTATCTCATAGATAAAAACAAACCTAGGATGTGAGGTCTTTGGTTGAAATTAGAATAGTTTTGGTTAGGAACAACTTCTGAGGATATCTCTACTTGCCCTTTTCCAGGACAGGTGGCTTATCTGTCTTTTTCTAATAATGTTTCCTCCCTTGGTAGCCATGAACTTTCAGAGATAAATGGCAACCTCAGAAGGATTTTTTTTTTGGCCTGTTCCCACAGTACGCTTAAATTCATCCTATCTGATATAATAGGCTTGTATGAATAATTGACTTTAGTGCTCTCTACCTACTGTGGGTAGTGTCTTACTTCTGCAGGCACTGCTGAGTGATCAGGTGGAGACCAGCTAGGATTTTATACAGGAGACTTCTACCTCCCTTTCTGCCATCCAGTGTGACCCGCACAGGCTAGAGACATGGACAGGGNCAGGAGGTTTAGTATTAACTTGAGGAAAAACTATTCTACAGTGTGGGTACCAGAGCACTGGCCCAGGCTGCCCAGGAGCCTGTGGAGTCTCCTTGTCTGGAGCCATTGCAGAGCTGCCTGGACACATTGCTGTGTGAGCTGGTCTAGGTGATCCTGCTCTGGCAGGGGGGGTGCACTAGATGATCTTTCTAGGGCCCTTCCAGCCCCTGACATACTGGGATACTGTGATGTGAGAACATTAACTTCTGTTGCCAAGTAGAGCAGCTTTTACAGAAGCAGTGGGCAAAACTCAGGTTATACATGAAGAGTTGTTAGCAAGAGCAGTGTTGTTATGTGGTCCTGTACTTTCATGCTGGTCATTCTTCCACCTAATTGCTCAGTTATTCCATAGAAGCCTGTTCTTAAAGTTGTATAGGACGAGAATAAATATCTACATCAATTTCCCTAATTAAAGCCATTTAACCTGAATGACTCCTAGAGCTAATTGGAATGAGTATTGTCCAAGCTGTGGTCTTAGACAAGCACAGAAAATGCTCTTTTTTCCCAGTCTGTCATTTTTATCAGTAACCTCAGGGTTCCTCTCTGCTTTTGTGCTGGAATAATATTTTTCCCAATGGTAAAATAAGTCATATACCACTGCGAAACTGGATAGCCAAGTCCCTTGGGAAGCTCTGAAAATCCTGTGCCAAAATGTTCTTGCTGCAAGTTGTGCATTTTCTTGCAAGATTGATCTTGTAACTGGTGTTCTCTTAAAAAATGGTGAAATGTAATGGGCTCTTTCTCTTGCTGTTTTTTTTCTGTGGTTTCCTGAGATGATTTGCTTATTTTCATATGATTTGCTAGAAAGCATCTTCTCAATGAAAATCAAGATATCCAAATATCAGAGGAGATTTGTATCTCCAGTCCAACTATCCTGGTTTTGAAACTCCAAGCAGAAAGGACATGCTTCAAACAGCATCTTTGCAGGCTGTTGCTCTTTATGGCTGCCTGCTTGAAAGAAAACCTGCTACATAATGATGATACTTGGAAGATATCTTCTGCCTCAGGAAAAAGAAAAAGATCTTACAAAACAAAAATAACTACTCTAGTCTTGTGGCTGAATTTTAGAGCTTAGTTAAAAGGTTTCCTAAGTTCAGAGGTGAGCTAAGCTTGAAAATATTTTTATTTGTTTTTTTTGTTTAATGTAGTAATTGCTCTGCAGGATGGTTTTAGTGAGCATCTAAGGAAACTGCAGGACTTGCAAGAATCAGCTACAGCAATATGCTGCCACGCTCTCATTTTCTGATTTTTTTTCCCCTTTTATTTCTGTACTTAATGTGTTCAGTATAGCTCCTGCTCATTTTCCTGCTGACTGCACTATATTTTGGAGTGGCATACTCCTTTCATGCATAATGGTAGAAGCCTATTGTGAATCACTTGTGAGCAAATGTGATGACTCACAGATAGTGTGAAGTGCTATATTGCATACTAATTTAAATTACTGCAATCTAATGATAATTACTCCTTTATGAAAGGGGCCCCGAGTGCAATCTAAATGAATTCCTACCCTCAATAAACAAAGGGTGGTGCTAATGGAGGAAAAAAAAGAACCCACAGCAAATTTGAGATGATTTGCTATGATGGGTATTTTTTGCTTTCTATGATTCTTAAATCCAAAATAATAGTAGTTACTAGAAAAAATGCCCAAGGGCCAAGATGAAAGTTTCCTGAGCTCTGCTCAGAACATTACAAAAGGACTTGAAAATAAACATCTATATAAAAAAAGCTGCCAATCATGCTTCTACCTCTCAGTTTCTCTAATATCTTTTCTTCCTCAAAAAGAAACTAGATTGCAGTGTTATTTACTGATGAATGCTATTTTCTTGTCAACAGCCCATGTAGTTAAGAGCCTGACAAATCATCTAGTTAATTTACTTGGCTCTGAGACTAACAGCAGAAAATACATCTACCCTACACATGGTTCTGTCAGTGCCTCACATCAGGAGCTAACTGGAGATGTCCCAGTCTTCCCAGGCCCTCCAGCTGATACTCTGTGTGGCATGGCTGTGCCAACAGATGTGGCTACTCTTTCTCCTGCTTAAATGATCAGCATCCAGGTGAAATTTTCCATATGAAGACTGGTAATTAAAGTGGCAATGCCAAATTAAGTCCAGTGCAAAGTACAGTAAAGCAGTAGTCAAAGTAGATGTAAATTAGGATGGCAGTTGGGTAACTCAAGTTCTAATAAACAGCTTGGAAAGAAGAAGTAATGGGAAGGAGCTTTTGAATTTCTAGAGGGTNGGAAGGTCACTATTAGTTCCCCTGAAGCCTTCTCTTCTCCAGGCTGAACAATCCCAGCTCCCTCAGCCTGTCCTCATAGCAGAGGTGTTCCAGCCCCTGAGCATTCTCGTGGCCTCCTCTGCACCTGCTCCATCAGCTCCATGTCCTTTCTGTGTTGAGGGCTCCAGAACTGGACCCAGTATTGCAGAGGAGGTGTCACCAGAGCAGATCCCGGGTGCTGTGCTGGTGACTGACAGTGATGCTGTGAGGAGCAGCTTTTCAGGCATGCTTTCAGGGTGACTGGAGAACAACATTACTGTTTTCTTTCTACTTGCTGAGGATGGTCTTGTGAGTTTACTGTCTCAGCTCCAGATTATGAAGTTCTAGTTGTTGATAAATGTTATCTCTGAGGGTGCAAGGATCAGGTCTCTGGGGCTTGCACAAAGGGAAGTCCCTACTGCATTTCTCACTGGATTGCTGTGTTTGCAATGCACCAAAATGCAGTACCTGAGTGTGGTGTATTACTGTATTTTCTCCTTGAGCTTTTAACATCTCATAATTAATATTTCCAGTGTTCTCATTCTTAGCCCACCTTATGATTTCTCAGGGGAAATGAATCACTGGAAGAAAAACTCTGCTCAAGTAGTTTTTATTTTACTGCAGCACACAAGGCAGAGGGCATGCATGCAAAAGGGTAGAGATAATCCAAGGGAAGGAAGGACAAAGCTGACTGGGTACTGACTGCCTTGCTAGGATATAGTCAAGTCTTAATTAAATATCTTTTAAATGATTCAGCTGGTAATAGTTGGGATTATTTTTTAACATCTATTTGCAAGTAATCACTCATCAGCATAAAAGACTTTTTTTAGTCAATAGAGAGACAGTTTTGGATCTTATAGACATGGAGAATTGTGGCATTGGAACATTTGGATTGCAGTTGTATGCAAAGCTGACAGATGCCCTGGAGCCCAAGTAGGTCTCCACCAGCCCCAGGTGCTGGTCAAGGTTTGACTGGAGCCATCAGTCTTTATAATCCAGAGAAGTAATCTGAAAGCAGATTGTCTATATCAAAGCACTAAAAATCTAAGGTGACTCTTTTTCTGTATTTGTTGTAGAAACTTATTAACCTTTATCAGATATGCAAAGGCTAAAACTGAAATCAGAAGAACTAGGACCAGCTTTCCATATGAGCTAACTACTGTGTATCTGAATCACACCAAAACCTGCAAAAGCTCTGCTCAAAACTGTCATGAAGCATAAGTCTTTTTTTTCCCTTTCTCTTTTTTTTTTTTGATGAGGAAACAGGCAGAGGAGTTGCTATAAAGTCTGGTAATGCCTTTTTTAATTATTATTCATCCAGTTATTTATCATGCCTTGAGACTTTCTGATTCCAGACAAGATCAAGAGAGGAGAATGCCAAATTGTGTTTCAGAGGGAAATTAATGTATTATGCAGGAGATTTCAGCAGAGCATTCAGACAGTTAGGATTCTTCTTTGAATAGAACTAAACTTCCAGGCCACACTGAGTTTGCCTAGCCTAGTCATTGCAGTACAGCAGACTGTCTTACTAGTGCCAGACTGAATTCCTGGGCACTTAAAATTAGAGACTAATCTACACTTGTTAGGTATTTCTAACTGCTTTTGCTCAAAATTGGTTTCCAGAATGCTTTGTAGCATTGCAGTGTTTGGATTTGTCTAGGTGCCTGGGGTTTTTGTTTGATTTTTCAGTATTAGTTATTTTTCTGTAGTGTCTTGATGCTTTTCATTTTCAATTCTCTCGGTGTTAATTTGTTTTTTAAAGTGAGGATCATGGCCATTTAAGGTAAAATGGAATTATAGATTCAGATGGTAAGAAATGTGTGGACATCATCAGGTACAACTGTTCAAATCAGGACTAACTTTGCAGTAAGATCAAGCTGTGAGGGCCTTGTTTGATCAAGTTTTGAACCCCTGAATATCAAGTTATAGAGATTCTAAACCCCCTATCTGAACCTCTGCGAGTGCTAAGCCCCTCTCATTGAAAAGCTCATTTTCCCCTTCCATCCAGTTGGAATTTCTCAGGTTGCAGCCTGTGACTCTTGCCCTTTTGCCATGCTCCTGAGAAGTCTGAGCCTGTTTTCTCTCTTTGGGTAGGGGTAGATTGCATTTAGATCCCTCCCTTAACCTTCTCTTCTCCAGGGTAGACTAACTTAGCTCCTTCAGCCTCTCCTCATACCTCATGTTCTTCAGCATCCCAAACATCTTGGTGGCCCTCCTTTAGACTTTGTGCAGTTTAACACCCAATTCAGTGTTGAGATAATGTGGTAAGTGTTGGGCACATAAGGCAGCATACTGAAACAAAGCAGCTCTCCCTGGCTTGCACTTCATTCCACCTTGGGGATCTGAGAAAACAAAATCAGATTCTCTTCTCTGACTCCAAATACTTAAAGGGTTTAAAGAACAACACTGCCTATGTTGTGGGGGTTTTAGTTGTACACTTACTGTTCAGGAAGAATTCTAGTAACAAAATTCCGTTTTTTTGCAATTTTGGAGATCATATCACTGTTACTGGTGAGATAAAGGCTATATAAGATCACGTTCTCACCATTAGGAGGAAAATATTTTCTGCTGTGCAGTTTATTACAAAACAGCAGCTCTAACTGTAATAATTGATTATGAATGTTCCCTTTATGAGCTGTTAGAATTAGTACTGCAGACAGTATGTCTGGAATGAAAATATTTTAACATTTCTAAATAAAAATCCAGATCCAAATCAGGACTTGAGTAAAGATTTTGCTGGTTTTGCTTGTCACCTTTTATCCTTCTGAAATTATATTGGTGTTCATGGTGGTTGTTTTTTGTGTACGTAAGTATTGTTTTGAGTCTACTGTCTAAGTTACTGGAATAACTGAAGGACAGAATTGTAAGGTCTGAGCCCCCTTGCTTTGTCTGGGAGATTTACCATGGATGAAAGGCAGTAAAAATGTTTTGTTTCTGTCTCAACACAGTTCTTAATAATTTTTTTCCTTTCTTCTATTCCTCAAAGCACCAGCCTTATTTGTCTTTTAGCAGTTTGGTTCTCCATATGTTCCACTCTAGGCCTCCAGTTTTTCCATGGGTCTAATTTTCTGCAATTGTAAATCCCTAGGAATTCCACAACTGAATTTGAGCTGTGTTCTTGAGCATCCTGGGCTCTGTGGTCTTCACTTGCATAACAGGTACAGGAATGCCAGAGATAACCCCACATAAGAGCAGATATGATAGAATTTGCTTAATTAACAAACCACTAACCTTGTAAAAACTTATAGCTGGAAATAAGATGGGGAGGGAGGAAGTAATTGTTCAAATTAGTCTATGCATAGATCTAAAGCAAGAGCCATACAGCTTACAGAATGGTTATAAAACTGGTTAAGGTAGATTTGCATTGGTACAAACATGTCTTTTCAAATCTTGTGTCTCTGAAGGGCTTTGAGCAGTACATGCTCTAATGCTACAGGAAAAGTGCAGCCATTCAATGTCAGGAAGGGTAACTCCTCTTGGTCAACTGCTTCACTCCCTGGGCCTGCTGCTGCTTTCTTTGGGTTGTAGTGATGGTTATTTGACCTAACTTGTTTTGAACTGCTTGTGATAAGGTTGAGAGAAGTGACCATTGAAGTGTGAAGGTGTTGAAGATCCCTTGTAATATCACCCCCCACACCTTGCAGATAAAAAAGTCAGTGTGTGGAAGCTGGAGAAAGGAAATAAGCCAGTGTTCAGATAGGACATTTTCCTTGGTTGGATCAGCACCCTTCTGTAGCCTTTCAAAAAACTTCACTGTTCCATTGAAATGATTGGATTTTGTGTTACCAGAGCAGCATAGGAGGCTGAATTAATTCACCTGTTTTTTTAATCAATCCCTATTTGGGCTGTTTTCAACACTAATTTATCTTCTCTTCTACTCACATATGATAGATGTACCGCTCATAAGTAACAAACCTGGAACTGCAGACAGGCTGTGAAATGCCATTTTCAATCTGTTTTCTTCTCTTTGTTTCTAATACAGCCATCCCAACTCTATTCCACCTTTCAACTTCAGCATTGCACTTAATGAATGGCACAATTATTTATTTTCACAATGGAGTCCTCTTAATAATGCAACCAGTTTATTTTTTTGACTTGGTTACAATCAGAGAAAATAACTTTAGTGATAGAGATGAACAGTGCCATTTCAAGGACTAGAATTAGTCTATTCTGAAGAAAGTAGGCTATGGAAAGGCAGATTCTTGCACATGCCTTGTACTCACATCTTGTCTTATTGCCACAGTGAAAGAGTTTGTATGTGCTTAAGAAAATCAAATCACTGAAGTCTTTATTTTTATTGCTGCTATTTATTCTGATCTAGGTAGTCACAGTTTGTCTCTGTAAAATGCAATAGCTATAAAATACTCAATGAAGTATTTGCTTCTTGGCAGTGGATGGCTACAAATGTGATGGATTAAGCATAGTGTAGCTGGCATCCAGAGAACGGCAAGGAATAGCTTCCTAGAATACAAAGGTGTTCTTTAAGCTCTTGAAATCAGCTGTGTGATGGATATACCAAAAAGTCCTTACAGAGGAAGGCAGAGCTGTCCGTGGGCAGCACTGCCCCCTGAAGGGCAGAATACATAGACATGTGCACTGAAGAAATGTCACTTAAGTTTTTAACTGACCAGATCAAGCCATTCTATGCCTCACACACTGGAGTCTTTCCTCCTTGGGGTTAACAGCAAGTGGCTTTGCAGAGCTGTACAGATCTGCTAAACAGATGACAACAGTGTATGATGTCATGAGTTTGCTAATGTACCAGGACAATCTTTGCTCTTTAATTCACCCTGGAACGCAGCAGAACGTATTTGTTAAAGTAGTGTGGAATTCAAACATGCAGGTCTACAAGACTTTCTGGAATACAAAATCCTCTTGGAATAGATGCATGGTAAAGCTGAACTCTCAGTTGTGTTAAGTCTGGTGATCCCTCCTAGTGATTTCCCTTCTGAACACCTTGTTCGGTTTAATCCATTTCCCCCTCTACATAACCCTTTCCTCTCTCCTCTTTTTCTTCATTCAGTGTCCTGTATTCTGGGAGCACCTTAAGAACTTAAAGGCCACTGAACATGTCAAAATGTTGGTGGTGCTGCTTAAGCACACATTTTCCCAAAGTTTCAGTCTGAGAAAGCATGGATCTTAGAGTTAAGCCCTTTGAGATGAAAAGTTAAATTTCCTCTCTGACTTACTGGGAGTTCCAACTGTAATACAATGAAGGCTGTGGAAGAAATTGTCATCACAGAGTAGTTGTATGGGGAGGTAAAAAACCCAGAAGCCTGTGTACTCCTTAAAATAAAATGAAAACATAATGTAAAAAGTCTAGAGAAAAGGGAAGCGAAATCTCTGTGTGGAGAAGAAAGGAGTCAGTATGTTCACTGAATGGTCTCTAAATGGATTTCTAGTGAGCTGTTGGCTCTTTATGAGCAGTGACACGAAGGGAAAAGCTTGGGATTTCACAGCATGTAGAACAAATCTGTCAGTTTTGAAAGGATTGTCTCATAAAATTGCAGGGTGGCACTGAACAAAATAGGCTTATGGCAGGTGGCTGCCTCTAGAGAAATGTGGCTGTGAATGCTGGCACAAATGGGACAGGCAGAAATTGTGGCAGGATTTGCTTGGGGTTTTTTGTTGTTGGTTTGGTGTGGGTGTTTTTTGTTTTAGCGGCTGGAGCTGGGCTGATGGAGAGCTCTGCCTTTGGCTGTGTGTGGCAGTGGCTGTGGGCAGTGCCCGCGGTGCCGTTCCCGACACAAACGTGCCCTCTGCAGGGCAGCGCCAGCGATGCGCCTGGAGCCTGCGTGCCCGCAGGGGCCACCGCCTGCTCCCTGCCCCGGGCAGCACCCACCCAGCCACAAAAGGCCTCCCCGAGCCCGAAAGCAGAGCAGAGAGAAAGCAGCAGCTGGATACACAATGCCACACAGTGCTCTGCCTTCCTCCCTTACCTCCCCTTCCCCCATTTGCTCTTTGCTGGTTTTGCTTTAGAATACTTGCCTCTGTTTGGAGGTTGGGTTTTGTGTCTTCTGAAAGCTGAGTTTTCCTGGCCTGGACTACTGGGAGTAGCAAGTGGCCACAGACTGGCAGCTAAACGCTTGGTGCCTGTTTCTTGGTCTTTCAGGTACTTCAGTGCTCTTTTCTAAGATTTTGCTCACCTGATGTATGGAATGTGGAATTACAAAGGAAAACATAAAAAAAAACAACTGAGAGTTCAGACAGGAGTTAGAAACCAAGAAATGATAGAAAAAAATGGAAATTGAAGAAGAGAGAGGGGCTGAGAGATCATTCTTTGAAGTTATATATATTATGAACACAACATCTCAAAATTAGTCACTGGAACTGTAGAAAACAAGTCTATGTAAGAACTAAGACTAGTGATTTTTGGGGGTTATATTTATCATTGATATATTTAACAATATTTTTGAAAATTAGAGTAAGTGTAATTAGTGTCTTCCTGTAATATTCTGCCATCAAGCTATAGAAAATTAATTTTAATGAGACTTCAGTCTCCTTGGATGCCTGTAAAACTTAAAGCTAAAAAGCATTTGAGTCTTCTGAATTAAAGTCACTATTGAAAGGAAGTCTCAAAGCTGCTTGAGTGAACTTTGATTTGGGAATGTCAGATTAGGGGGAAGTGGAAAGCAGGCAGGAGTGGGATGTGTAAAACAACACTCCTGAGAGGGAAGAGAAAAAATCCCCCCCAAACCCCACAACACTCCTCCCCCCCAAAAGTTGATCCATATATATCATTGGAAGCACTGGATATGCTCCTTTCTGGACAGATCAGAGGTGTGTGCTTACAGTTGCTGTTAGATCTGTCTCTGGATAAATAGCTCTGTGCCACAGCTCTGGCTATTCAGTTGAGTGTTACCTCACCTGTCTAAAATATATGACTACTACTTGGCAGGCTTGAGGGGATCAACTTACTATTCACTGTCTGTGGTTGTTCCCATATAAGTAAAATTTGTTTCCTAAAATGTTCCTAAGAAGCATGAAGGATGATTGTTGGTAGAGCCAAAGTAAATGGACTTTCTAAATGTTGCTTACTCATTCTGAAAGCTCTTGTGGCATTTAAGTGCTATAAGAAATGGCCAGTAGAAACCAATTTGGAGTGTTCAGAAAGTAAGCTTTATGAGTGCCAGAGTAATGTTGATGACCATGTGCTAGCACATTTATTAACTAGTTCTTTGCATACATACAGTAATGTGCACTCCTTTTCATGTTTGTAACCAAGAGTTGTGCCACTGCATGCCCTTAGAGGCAGGACAGAAATAGATTTTTTTTTCTCTGTCCTGCTAGGCTCTTCACTAATTCTTGTTCTGAGTTTGGGATATGAAATGCACCAGTGACACACTTGGAAACTGATAAGTCTGCAAAGTGACATTTCCAAATGTCTCATACCTCCAGGTTTCAGTTTGATACTGATTAAAGATTGAGTGAGTATGGCAAGAAGCATTCTGGCAGTTTTTCAGATACTGTCCTGGTGGGGAATAGGGTGTAGAACAGAACTTGAAGGGGGGGAAACAGAAGAAAAAGGAGAAGAGAAATGGAGTATTCACATATGAACAGCATTAAACAGACATAGGCTTCCACACTGAAACACAGAAGAGCTTACATGGTCCATTCAAGGTTCCACCTCAGTCTGTATCAGACCCTTATTCCTTTCCTAGCTGAGAGGAGTTCTTTGTGCTGTGGAATTTTGGGACCATTCTTTCAGCTAAAAACTTAATTCTGCAACCTTTTGCACAATTTTCACTGAATTATAATGGGAGTTTTAATGTGTGGGGACTGCAGGACCAGGCCCCAATTTATTAGTAGATTTTTTTTGTTCTTCATAGCACAATTATCAGCAGATCCAAATGCACTTAAGAGCCTAAGTGTCATAATTTTAGCAGGGTTTTTAAGACACTTAAGTATTTTAGACATTTCTACTCTTGTTCACTATTTGAACTGGAAGTGTGTGAGCAAATCCCATCATGCCTGAGAAAACAAAGGATTTGACCTAAGTAATTAGTGATATAATATGGGAGCATAAATTAAGTGCTGAGTTAGTCATTCTAGAGCTGCTCAGATGCTTCTGGAGTTCTGAATTTGAAGATAAAATCCTAAAAGGTTTGGAAGGCAGATGTCAGGAAGCAAATTGATGTACTATGCACAAGCAGAAATATCTACTTGCAGTCCCCAGAAGAAACAGATACACATACAAATTTAACTAAGGGTGAAATGATTTCCAGCATAACACACAGGAGCCATTTGTGATGATGAAATATGTTCCCAAACCATTTTACTAGCAGTCTTATTTTGAGCAGAAACTTGCAGATCTTATTCTCTGAGGAGAGGTAGTCAGTGTTAGATTGCCATTTGATCTATGACTGCAATAGCAAGTCATTTTGGATTTGTATTAATTCTCACTAATTGTCCAGCACTTCTGGGAGCTATAGATTTCTATCCCTGAAGATAATTGCCTGTGTCACAATGAAAGATGACTGCAAAAGAAGCATTTCATTCCTTAAATAGTCAATTAATATGTGATTTAACATACCATAGTTTGTACATGATAGTGGTGTTCTGGGAAAGAATTGCACCTGTTTAGATACAATAGGAGTCTGGAGAATGCCTTATGAGGAGCAGCTGAGGGCACTGGGGTTGGTTAGTCTGAGGAAGAGGAGGCTCAGGGGAGACCTTTTTTCTCTCTACAACTACCTGAAAGGAGGTTGGAGTGAGATGGGGATTGATCTCTTCTCCCAGGTTACCAGTGAGATGAGGAAATGGCCTCAAGTAGCACCATGGGAAATTTGGATTGGATATTAGAAAACAATTTCTTCACAGAAAGTGGTGTTAGGCATTGGTCCAGGCTGCCTAGGGAGGCAGTGGAGTTATTGTCCCTGGAGGGGTTCAAAAAAGGTCTAGAGATGGTACTTAGGGCCATGGTTAGTGGCATGGGGTCATGTGGTAGGCAAATGGTCAGACTGGATGATCTTAGAGGGCTCTTCCAACCTTAATGATTCTGTGAATCTAATAGGAATGTTGTTAGAACATTCTTTAACAAAGCTGTATAAAAAAAACCCTCTGCAACTTAGTTTCCCTTCTAAATGAAGTGATGTTCATTTAAGGGTGCCAGAGCACTGGCCCAGGCTGCCCAGGAGGCTGTGGAGTCTCCTTGTCTGGAGCCATTGCAGAGCTGCCTGGACACATTGCTGTGTGAGCTGGTCTAGGTGATCCTGCTCTGGCAGGGGGGTTGCACTAGATGATCTTTCTAGGGCCCTTCCAACCCCTGACATACTGGGATTCGCTCAAAGAGCATGTATCACCTAGGTGAGTTGTGGGATGGATCATAGTATCAGTGTCACTGGAATCTTTCAGCTGGCTGCACCCAGCAGCTGCTGACCCCAATGGCCCAGCTGTGAAGACCCTGGCTCTCTGCTGCAATCCCCAGATGCAGCAAGCACCTACCCTCTCTCCAGAGAACTGGGTAAGATAGGGAGTGAGATTTGGTAGCCAGACATGTTACCACAACTCTTTACTAGTTTCCAGTTTGTCAAAAAGGCATCACTTAAAGGTCCTTTAACCTCTGGTTTGTGACTCATACTGGGACACCAAGTAAATATGTCTCTTTTTCTAAAAATGCAAGCAGCTGTTTCAGGACTTCATGCCTCCCACCAGCTGCACCTTTGGGAGCAGCTAGAAAATGGGATGCTGACTTGAGGGCTAATGTCCTGCTCAGTTCCTAACCCAACTGGGACAGTCATGCTGTGCTGAGAAGAGTTGTCATTCTTGTTGTGGTATCTGAAGGATTCAAAGGCTGCAGAACACTAGAGTCTCCTGAGAAGCAATAATTTTGGATGTTTAGCCATCAGATTATCTTAGGAAAAACAAGCACTGCAAAGGCCATGTTAGCACTCAAAGTGTTTATCTTAGGTATGTTCTTACAAATTTAATTGGACTTTTCCAGAGTCTTTCAAGTAAGACCAAACACAAAAGATAAGCCTGCACCTTGGTGTAACAGCTCCTTCTCCCAGGGGAGTGTTGGCTACAACACCAAATTGAGTTTATCTTTACTTTTAGGCAGAAATGACTGAAGGGTTTTCAGTGAGTCATAATTGATTGTAGAAACAAAATGAGTTTTAGCAGTTACAAAACAAATTATCCTGGACTACCTGTGTGTTTGGCCACTCCTCTGGGTAGTGCTGCTTTCTGTGGAGTTGAGGATATGGGGAAAGGATGGCAGTGTATGTAGCAGATGTCTTCTGACACTTACTAAGCTCAATGGTGTAGCTTAGATGAATGGAACTTACTGATGTCCCATTTGAGCATTAAACACAAGTTTCCACCTGCAACATTGAACAGGTGAGTTGTGCTCTTTTCTTACACAGACTATTTGAGCAGAAGAATAAGCTCTTGGCTCAATGGCAGTGCCTGCAGTCTTGTGGAGGAAGGAAGCAGAGGCCATAAAAACACTTTTCAAAACCCAGCTTCCCTCAGTTGAAAGGAACTTTGGAAGATGGTAGTATCAGTTTCTGTCTTGGCATTGATATTACTGGGATATTCCTCATGTACACACACAGTAGGTTAACATAATAAGTACAGAGGTGAATGACAGTATCTGTTTGAGATGAATGATACAACTTGCCTTTCTCTTTTATGAGGCTTAACTTGCAGTTGATATAACAATGTGTTTGACCTAGTCATTAAAATTAAATAAACCTTTGTCTTCCAATCTGGGATCCTTTCTGATGTAAGATATAACTGTACTGGAGAGTTTAGTTACAAAAGCTTTGCTATTTTCCCCACTCTTTGTCCCCTGTTTGTTCCTTCTCCCATTCTTGTTGAACTTGTATTTTTTTTCTACTGCTACAAAAATTGAAATTAATCACCAAGTCTCATGTGTAACTGCAAGGAGTAGAGAAGGAGTTGATGAAGTGGGTTTGGGCTAGTGTGATAAGGCAGCTAGAGCTATAATATTACTTTTTATTTCTTGTGGAACATCCTTGTAAATATTTCTCATCTCTTATTAACTCTCTGTTTTGACTTCTGCTTGTTATAAACTTTGGAGTAAAGAATCATTGGACCAGTTCTCTACTCCTCACACAACAGCTGGCGATAAATAGGACATTTTATGCTTGTGTTAATGCTTTGTAGCTAGTTACTTGCAAAATACACCTAAAAATCTTACCCTACCAATAGGATTATTTTAGTGCTATTTAATGCTAACACAGACACTTGTGCATTTTTTTTTTTGGGCTCCCAGCATATGGCTTTAACCCTTCCCCAAAATGAGTGCATTTGTAATTATAAAGGGAGTGATAATTTTCTGTGTTTCTCAGTGGAGTGGAAAAGATGAACAAATCTAAGCTCAGAAAGTACATTTAAATCCCTGCTATCTGGAAACATTTCAAATTGCTCAGTACTTCTAAAATAGTGTCAGCTTGTTGTCAGGCCATGATATAGAATGGGAAATTGCTGTCTCTAGCCCTCTACTCTCAGCTGTATTAGGCACTCTCTTAGAGTCAAGATGTTACAGCTAAAATAGAAAAGTTAATAATAGGCCTCTTCTGCATCTTTTTCAAACAAATTTAAAAGTAGAAATTTAATATGTTGCATTAGAGATAATTTAATTGTTTGTGTTCCTGATCATAGCAGAAAGTGTCCATCAGCACCTTCTTGTTTGGGTCTAACTCAGATCCTTAGTGGGCATCTCATAAAAAAATCTATCAAGTGAGTACTTGTACAGATGTAGGTGACCATGTCTTGGTTAGCTTTGATGGACAGCTGTCTGTTCAGGGACAGTCTCAACTCATAATGCAACTGGGTGACAAATCATTTTCAGCTGTAGCCATTTCATAGTCTGCCTAACAGGAGAAGCTGGAAATGGGGCTTTCCCTTTGACTGGTCATTTTGTGTGTGTCTCATGAGAGAGACAAATGTGGAGTTTTATTCTCCCAGAAGTTATTTTTAAGCTCTAATTTGAGGCAGAAATGAAGCCTCTGATTTGTCCATGGTTTGATATCTGTTTGTCCTGGCTGATGATGTGGAATGCCACCAGGACTGCTTTTGTCACACAATGACAGCACTAGTAGCTGCCAAGACAGGAGGCAGATTCCAGACTCATCTCTATACAGGGGATAGACCCAAACTTGATCTGCAAGCTACTTCTAAGGAATATGACAGAGAATTTTGGCTGTTTATGGAAACAGAAGTGCCTCTGTACTCTTTTCTATTCATCTTGGGTCTGTCTGCACTTGCTTGGGGTTCTCTTGTGGGTCCCTCATGTGGCCACTATAGTAATTGCAATATCTCCACCAGATTAGTAGGGTCTTTGGTTACCTCTCATTGTCTTATCTGCAAGAATTCTCTCTCTCTCTACCATCAGATGTGCTCACCTCTACCTCCATTACTTACCAGATACTATGATTCACAAACCATTGTCCCCCCAAAGCCTTTCCTGTGGTGTCTCCAGCTGTGCTGCTTCAGTGTATTCCAATAGCTGCTGTTCTGCCTTTAGGGTTAGTTTAGTTTTCCCTAAAGTCTGAAGCCTGAAACTCAGCAAGAGCTCCTAGGTACTGCTCAGTTATTGGGAAATGCAAGTTTACTCTCTTAATAGACCTAGAGCCCAGACTAAAGCTCACTGAATATATGAGAACGCTGCTCACTGACTCAAATGTACTCTAGAGAAGGTGAAAATGTTTGAATATGGTGGCATGAGGAAAAGCTTGTTGTAGGTACAGCTTTAGTATTTTTTTTCTTATATACCTTTGGAACTCATGTTTAATCAGAAGCATTATGCACTGAAATTTGTATGTACTTTGAGCATGTTATATAGATAATTGAGTGTACTTTTTCTGAAATACATGGTTTTCACCAAAGGTACAAATTTGGCATAGCTACTTGCTCATTATCCATGTCAGAGTTTCATGATGCTATTGATGGTTTAGAATTCCCCAAACCATAAACAATGCTGTCTCTGTGGAAACTGGCACTCTGATACATAGCATATCTACAGTTATTTCCTAGGGAATACTGGGGATGTTTTTGTGGGCAACTGGGCTGCAGAATTTCTGTGCTTAACTCATGTTCTACAAGCAGTGTGCTGCACTTAAGCATAGACATGCAGCTGTTTATCAACCAAGATAAAATCTACTTCTCTTTGCTTTCACTCTATCCCCCTTATATTTCACAATCAAGCCCTGTCTGCCAAGGATATGTTTTTCTCATATTATTTTAAATCTAAAATGTTCAGCACATTTATTAGTGGAGGTTGCAACTGAAGCAATACTCAGTTGCTTATGGGTTGTGTACAGAATACGAATTCTTCCAAGTACTGATATTTCGTTTCAGCAGGAATTACTCCTTAATGAAAAAAACAAAGGGAATAAAGAGAAGTTTTGAACTTCTAAGCAATCAATTCTATTTTGCTATCAGCAGTAATTCTTGTTCCTGTTAATGATGTTAATCGTGACCATGGCAAGCTCTGGAGAACAATTCTGTAACAGAAAATCCATTCCTTCCACCTTACTTTCTGCCTTGGTCTCCAAAGCTCATTAAGAACTATTCCCACTTTGGTTTTCACCAAATCTAGTATGGTGGGGATGGAAGGGACCCATGGGGATGATGCAGTCCAACCCCCCTCCTAAAGCAGGGTCACCTAGAGCAGGTTGCTCAGGATAGTGTCCAAGGGGGTTTGGAATCTCTCCAGAGAAGGAGACTCCACAAGCTCTCTGGGCAGCCTGGTCCAGGGCTCTGCACCCTCACACTAAACAACTTGCTGCTCCTGTTCGCATGGAACCTGCTGGCTTCCAGTGTGTGCCCATTGCCCCTTGGCCTGGCCCTGGGCACCACTGAGCAGAGTGTGGCCCCAGCCTCTTGCCCCCTGCACCCTTCAGCTCTTGCTCAGCATGGAGCAGCTCCCCTCTGGCTCTGCTCTGCTCCAGGCTCAGCAGCCCCAGGGCTCTCAGCCTTTCCTCCTGCCACAGCTGCTCCAGTGCCCTCAGCATCTTCCTAGTTCTGCTGAACTCTCTCTAGTAACTCTTTGTCTCTTGAACTGGACAGCCCAGAACTAGGCTTAATACTCCAAATGTTTTACTAGAGGCACTTCTTGGAGCTGTGTAAGGTCTCTGACTGGTTTTGGATGCTCTGGTGATTGTTGTTGTTGGTTTTTGGTTTGGTTTTTGTTGTTGGTTTTTTTTTCCTTCACTTGGTTTGCTTTGAATCATCTTAGTTTTTAGTAAAATGAGCTATTTGATTCTGAAAATGGGATGCCTCTAAAGTAGCTCAAGTTGCTAAAATAACTACTTCCTCTCGATGCTGTCCAATTCTGTATAGGTAGAGCAGTAGTAAGCACCTTTTTGCCTCTTGGTGGTAAATACCTAAACTGAAATAACTCTTGAGATCTCTCAGTATTACTTGTGAAGGCCAGAAAGCAGATGGAAACTTCTGCACACCAAAACCCAGATATCTATGGCTGATCCATATCTTAGTGGTAAGTTTGAAATACTTGGCAGTCAGTTTGAGGCAGTCAAATGATCATGAAACTGTTTTGTTTCATTATTAATAATTTCTGATGAATAACAAGTTGCAGGAGACCCAATCAGATAAGGAATTCTGATAAAGCTGTTAGTCTGGCAAAATCAATCATTTCTCTCCAGCTGGTTACAGTTCAGTAATACTCTATGTGGAGCTTCACTTGTGGACAGTACTTAGTGTGGAAGATGAGAACTTGAGGAGCAGGTGAGGTGAGAGGGCTGCCTGTCACTGCTGCTCTCTGTGCTCGGGGCATCTGAAGTTAGTTGGCACTCCTTTGGGGACTGGCTGCACTGCAGAAACTGCATTGCAGTTGGATTGCTTTGAGGACATTGATACATCAGCTATATTCTCTGCCTTTTTAGGTTACTGAAAATGCATAAGGTCTGTAGAGCATGGAATGCTGTCCTGACTTTATGAACCTCATGGTCACTACTCAGTAAGTGACTACTTTGCAACTGGAAATATCACCTACTTAGTTCACCCAAGTGGAGCAATGTTCACTTCTCAACCATTTCAAATAGACTTTCTTGGTAGTTTCTGTGTGTGTGTTTGGATGTAATAAGGGGCCAATTGACTGTTATAAGGGTTTTAGGTTTCTTTTGGTTTGATTCTTTTTTAATCGATTGAAGATTGTTGTGGTTCATGTTAAAGGCACTGTCAAGGGTTAGGGCTGTGTCAACCACCAACCCAGTGACAGATATTCTCTATATTCTCTCACTCTAGGGAGGAAAAGGGGAAAATAACAGAGAGAGACTTGCAGATTGGAAAGGAAACTTAAATTACTCTTCATTTTCTTTTTATTTTCATTGTATACACACACAAAACTAATCACGGAACATTCATGGCTGGAAATGACCTCTCAGATCACCAAGTCCAACAAAAAAACAAACAAACAAAAAAACCCCACCAAAACAAACAAAAACCCCCCACCCAAACAAAACAAACCACACAAGCCCTGCCCTCACTAGAGCATGTCCTGGAGCACCACATCT
>VWZO01008647.1:693995-715066 GCA_013396975.1 Bucco capensis | reverse complement strand
AACTCAACCTTTTCCTCATCCTTGGTTACAATGCTTCCCCCCTCATCCAGCAAGGGATGGAGATTCTCCCTGGTTCTCTTTTTATTGTTGATGTATAATGCCAGAATCAAACCCCCCTTGATGGTAACTATGTCACCACTGATGCTGTAGCAGGAGGACTTAAGCAGCAGCTGGGACCTCAGGCTCAGGAGGCTGGATCCTGGAACTCCAAGTGTTGAATTGAGGTGGAAGACAGAATAGGTAGAGTCTTGCAGGAGCAGAGCTGGGCTTCTGATCTTCACAGGGCTCAGGTACTCAACCTTCTGGCTGGGTGAAGACCCAGACCTCTCCTTACACAAACACACACTTGTTAATTAGCTGCTAATGAGGCACCTGTTTTGCTTGCTCTTAGGCCTAATCAAGAGATGCCAAGGCCCATGCTTGATATCAAAGCCTCAAGGACTGAAGATGATGTCTATGACATGGAATATCTTATTTTGACTCAAACTAGGACAGGTCTTAACAGAAGTGAAGCCTGTTTTTCTCTATATGGTTCAACAGCATGGCCATGCCTGCCAGGCCCCTGAGGCTGCCCCAGCCTGCCAGAGCTGCTCACTCTCCTGCAGCTCAGTAGGCAGCTCTGACTGAAATCATATTCTAAAATGTATCAGATGTCTCTATAGAAGGCAGCTGATTTCTTGTGATTTTGTCTCAGCACAGTTTTATTTTAACTTGTTTTTAATTTTAATATGATCTTTACTTTTATCTGGAGTCACAAACAGATTTGCAAGTAACATAATTGTAAGATTTTTTTGTTGTTGTTCTTTATTTCTTAGTATCCCTGCTGTTGACTGAGCAGCTGCATGAAAATTCAGTATGTGAAAATTCTGGTGTTTGCAGCACTTTGTAGAGTTCTTTGAGCTGCCCAGCTATGAGGCTTTTGTCAGCTTCTTATGAAGAAAAATAGCTTCCCAATCTACTTCTGAAGCAAAGCCACATGCAGTAGGCATCCTTGTCATGGCCTTAATTTATGAAGGCAGCAAGCCTATTGCAGTGCATGCTCTATAAAGGCATTAGAAAAAGAAGTTCTTTAATCAAATTCATCATGAAGTGGATGCTTGAAGAAAAAGGAGGATAAAGCAATATTCCTGTTCTACAAATGGAAACTGAAATGGGTGAACATACTTAACTGTGTTGGGAATTGATGACAGAATTAGTAACTAATTAGACTTCCTAAGTACCAGAGAAGCACTTCAACAACAAGATCTTTTTTCTCACCATCTTTATTTGAACATTTTCAGGTATATTGCCCAGAAACAAAATAGCTTTATTAGTTTCAATAGAAACATCTATTTATGTCATGAATGTTGTGATATGGTATACATGTGAATGCATTGGTAGTTCCCAACTCTCAAGTAGGTCACAAATACATAATGATGGCTTTCATTACAACAAACCCAAAGTGGAAAATCCTGCATTGCTGTTTTGGTCTGCAATAAGAATGACTGCAGCCATAAATTTTATATTTCTATATAGTATACTGTCTATTAGAATTTTGGTATCTGGTACTCTGTGTGAACAAAGTCACAGTCATGTCTATGGTTGTGTAATAATACATTTTCTTTTAAAAAGTTCCTTTTATTAAAATTATAAGTAATTGCATTTTTCATTCATGTCACTTTTTTCACTTGATATTCAGAAATAACTTTTTGATTAGGAACTGGTTTACTAATCAGACTGCTGCAAGCTGTTTTTCCATAGTTCATGTGGCATTTTAATGATGGAACTCTTAGATAAATAACTACATGTGGCCCTAAAATAGGGAGAGGCAAAAAATATGCGAGCAGATGATAATATGAATAGTTTAGGTTGATTTACTGCATATTTTTTAGCCTACAGATTTCAGCTCTATTAATAAAACATCCCTTCATTTTGTCTTAAAAAAAAATAAAACCTAACTGAGCTGTAAGAAGCTTATTTCAGAAAGCTTGTCTTCTAGGTTGCAAGGTTTCATGTCCAAACTGTAGCAAGCTGTTAGAAGTACAGTTCATTGGCTTAAGGGCAATCTGTATCCTCCTGCATGTAGTATGCATAGCAAGTAGGGAAGAGGCACTCCAGGATCAGTTCTGAGATCATTTATTTTCTAGCAGTTGTGCAGAAAAATTCAAAGTGTCTATTTTAAGCAAAGGAGAAGCTTTGGGCATAATTTTAACCCTGTAGGAATTAATTTGATGGCATTATGTGTAGGCAAGATTCACCTTTCTGATCACGAGAACAAGTATTTTGAGTGGTTCTCAGATGTCATTTTCTCCTTATTGAAGTAGAAGGGAAAATATATTGCGAACTTCTTTGTTCATAATATCCCTGCTAAGTGGCACGCAAGGGGTTTTGTTTGGGAATAAACTGTTGAAGGTTGTTGGAAGAAGGAAAGGTTTAAGATTGAACTGTGCCTGAAATAGTTCTGTGTTTTAGCACTGGTGTGGAAACCTTTCAGTCAGGGAATTAGCATTGTGTGCTGGGCCAGGGTTGATCTGGGAGAGAACTGGAGAGGCAAGAAAGGAAGCTGTATATCCTCTTATATGTTACAGCATCACCAGGAGAAGATTTTTGCCTTGGCACGTTTTTAAGGGAACCTGGCAGAGACTTCCAGCTCTTCTGTGTTTACTTCTGTTGTGCACTGTATAAAGTGCAAAGGTTGAGAAGGAATGTGCTGTATTTATGAAATGTTACCATTGCTTTCTACAAGTTAGTTTTAAAAATGAGCATTTCTGTATCAGCTTTTTGAAGCAGTTTTGAAACTTTCAGCACTTTCCTGAAGCCCTTCAGGTGCTGTAAGACTCAGTTGTTTGGATGGGGCTTGGTTTGCTTGGGTTTTGTTTAGGAATTTTTCTGTCTTATGTTTTTTGGGTCCAGAATAAGGTAGTCTGTTCCTTTTGTTTTCACTGATCTTTGCAGGAAAGTTCCATAAATGTAGTAAATGTGTGATGATCAGAAGCAATACAGAATCATAAAATAGAGTTGGATGTGGCCTTTAGAGGTCACCTCATCGAATCCCTGTGCAGTCAGCAGGGACACCTATAGAATCACACAATCACAGAATCGATGGGGCTGGAAAGACCTCAGAGATCATCAAGTCCAACCCTCCATCAGCTCAAATCCATTTACTAGATCATGGCACTCAGTGCCACATCCAATCTTTGTTTAAAAATCTCCAGGGATGGTGAATCCACCACCTCTCCAGGCAGGCCATTCCAATGCCTGATTACTCTCTCTGTAAAGATCATTTTTCTGATCTCCAACCTAAATTTCCCCCGGCAGAGCTTGAGCCTGTGCCCCCTTGTCCTATTGCTGGGTGCCTGAGAGAAGAGACCAGCTCCCACCTGGCTAGAACTTCCCTTCAGGTAGTTACAGACAGCGATGAGGTCTCCTCTGAGCCTCCTATTCTCCAGGCTAAACAACCCCAGCTTGCTCAAAGCCCCAAGCAACCTGACCTTGAATGTTTCCAGGGATGGAACATCACCAGCTCTCTGTGCAATCTGTTTCAGAGCTTCACCACCCTCATTATGAAGGATTTCCTCCTTATATTCAGTCCGAATCTCTCCTTCTTTAGTTTAAAGCCATTCCTCCTTGTCCTGTTGCAGTAGGCCTTGCTATTCTAGACTGTCTCCATGTAATGTCTTCACCTGCAGTGAAGGCCATCCCTAATAACATGCATCTTGCAAGCTGAGTATATCTAATCAGTCCAGCTATACAAATCCACAAAAAATCCCCATGAAACTTCAAAAAAATCATGTCTTGATCTGAGAAGATCCTTCTGTGATTTGGCTTACAAATTGCTGTGCCTGGGTTACAGAAGATGAATGCAACTTCTTCAGTGTCTGTCACAGGCTACCTGTGTGGTCACAGTGAAGTAATCAGAAGGTGAAACTCTCCCTGATGTTCCTGTGGTCTGTAGCAGTCAAAAACAGAAGGGAAAAACTAATGCAAACCCAGCTTCAAGTTCCACTTCTGCTCAAGATCTAATGCAGCTAATAGTTCCAATGCATACTAACAGCTAGCTAGAAAAGATATATTCACTTTGACATTAATAGTTCCTGATATTCAGAAGATTTCATTATGACTTAATTAGGTCTCACAGTCCAGCTAATACTCTGCATCTTTTTCAGTTCAGTGTTATAGTAGAAGTGAAAATGAACAAATGTTTTGATGCTTTAATCTTCTAACAATACCTAATTAAGTATTAAATACAGAACTGTGAATAAAAAAGATTAAGATGTCTTTGTTAGATCCTCAGAAATACTTTCTGTACATGTACTAGATAAACTGGAATTATTGAGTCTTTGTCACAGAGTTGGAAAAGTGAAGAAAATAGATTTTTCAGTAATGTCTTGGGTAAATTTTTCTGACGGTTGGTTTGAGAACACTAGATTTTAGCCAAGAGATTCAGCAGACAGATCTCTGACAAGGTGATAATCATATCCTCTACTGCTGTGGTAACTTTTGAGTTTGAGCCTGGTCCCAGTCTGTCCATCAGTGGAGTAAGAGAGCTGTAAAATTGCATTAGAGCCTATCTCTTAATGAAGAGCTCAAAGTAGCTATTTTGGTATGTTACTCCTTAGTGACACTAAAATGGGGATCCCAGTAATGAATTATATTCAGATTAAAAAAATGGTAGATGTCATTATGCAGTAGACTGTAGAAATCTCCTGCTTTAGATGCCACCATATAGCACTGGCCATGTCGAGATGAAAATCCCAGTGGGATTGCTGTTAAGACTTAAAGATGTCATGCATTAGTTGTTGAATATATGAGCTAGGATCTAAGGTGTAATGTAGTTTCAAACTAGTTAAGTTAATGTTCATATTCAAACAGATGTTGCATTCTTGTTTGGAGTTGTTTTTGTTTCATCCTGCAAAAACTACTCGTGTGCTTTGAGCATATTACTTTGTGCCACAAACAGGTTTTATTAGATGTAGAGCTTTGGGGAGAAGAGCAGCATTACTTGATGTGATCTGGGATGTAAAAATTTCCATTAATTAAGGCAATGAGTGAAAAATATTTGAATTACACAAGGCTCTTTAGGAGCACATTAACAAATTAATTCCTTATGGTGTCCATGTATTCATGGTATGCCTACATGGACAAATTACAAGCTGAATGGAGCTAGTCAGTACTCATGTGTTAATCTTATATAGAGAAATTAAAACTTGTATCAGTTCACAGCCAGCACCACTGCTGCTTTGGTCCACAGACTCAGGAAGCCTCTGCTTGAATCTGTATGCTATGTGGATGAGTTAATTCATTTACAGAGCTGATGAGTAACTGTAAATGAATTTTTAGGCCCCAACTGAGAGAAGGAGTTATCTACAAAGAGGGTTCATTAGATCTTCCAGTGACAGTGAAAGTCTCCTGATGCTTTTCTAGCCCAGCTTGTTACATGCTGAAGGTTTATTTTATTGCTCTTAGTGCTGGCCCTGGTTTTTGTGCAGATTTGTGATGATTACTGTAGATGGCAGCAGAAGCTAAATAAAACACAAAGATTTTAAAAATTAATTAAACCCCTCTCTGTTGCTGTCTTAAGTGTGGTTTTTCTCTTGGTGCCTGACAGCTTTTCTTTAGGATTGAAGCAATTATAGGCAGTAGAAGCCAAATTAAATAAATCATATATTGAATTAAGGTTTCACTACTAGATGTGGTTTTTTCTGTCTGTGCCTGTATTAGTTCCTGGTGTATCCTGTGTCAGATGCTAAATGCCAGTGTTAACTCTCTCCTGATTAGCTATGAATTTCCCCCTTCTTTCTTCAGTAAATGCCATGGTGTCAAAGAGCAGCACCAATTCTGAAAAATGATAATATTTTTGGGCGTGCTTTTTTCCCCCCCTATAATAAAGCTACTATTCTCTTTCTTTCATTGTAAAGAAATGGGCTTCATTTTCCTGGTTTTTCTTTTTCATGTCCTTCCTCTTTTAGTTTTGACTGTCTGTGTCTTTGGGTGTCACCTCAGCACACAGAAGACATCAGGAAAACCTATTATGTTATAATGTGCCCTCCTGCCAATGTGCTGCTTAATAGGAGAGCTTATTTCCTCTTCCCAATACCTTGGCATGTGTGTGGAGCACAAGGGACTCCTAGGGCAAGCCTTGGCCTGTTAGAAGCATTTCCAGAATTTGGAGTGGTGGACTGATCTCTAATGTGCAACGAGTCCCAATGTTCAGTTTATTACACCAAGCAATAAATGACTTTTAAATAATGAAAGAGCACAAACCCAAATGATTGTGTGAACTTCAAAGTGGGCTTTAGGGGCAAGCAATAAATAATAAATGTGCTAGAAGTTCCATAGATGATTAGCAAAATTGCTTGAAGAGAGTGAGCAGTGAGATTTAGGGGTCTTCAGCCTTTGTTTTTACTCTGAAAACCATAGAATTCAATTTTCTGCATGGCAGACATTTAAAATGAGGTAAAATGTAGTGCATCAAAATGACTCTGGTTTTGAAGTATTTCTGAAATCCCTTTATTATGAGAAAGAACTAGAGGAAAGTATGGAACTGCTGTTCAACAATTGTGTTCAATATATGATGAAGGTGGGCACAAAGCTCTAGGTATTAAAGTTTATGAATGCATTAATGCACTGCTTTGGGGGAATTAAACTTTAATATTGATGATAAACCTTCCATAATAAAATGTGGGGAGAGCAAGAGTAAATCTCTCTTGCAAAGTCCCTGAACTATTTAAACAACTGCATGCAAGCTACAGCATCTCCTGAGATGTATTATAAATGAACTTCTACATAATCAGATGCATACAAATGTACATAGTGCATAAAGTGGCTTTTTTAAGCAGAATTGCTTTCTGCCCTGCAAAAGATACTGTCCCAAAGGACTGTACTTCTTTCAGGTGATTGATCTCTAGCATCAATTCCACAATATTTCTCTCAAGATACACATCCTTCACTACCCAGAGTGCATACCAGTGGGACATTGCTGTTGACTGCTTTGAAATGGTGTGAGATTTCTACAGTGGATTTTTATGCCAGTCTGATGTTGTTTCCAGATAACATTATGGAAGAGCTATTCTAACACTTGAAAATGTGAAATGTTGAAGAGATACAGGAAATTGTATGTTACAGCTATCTGGAATGTAGCAGCACACTTTTGTCAAACGAATGTCTGGAAAAAAATCAAAGTCATGCTTTTCATCAAACAGGAGGGGAAAAAATTGTCATTTTATTTAGCCATTATGAAAAGGAAAATGTTTGTAAATTATCCTCCTACTGCAAGGAGCTGACATTCAAGTTTTTGGTTGTGGTTTGTTTTTTTTTTATTGCTTGCATACCACAGTGGAAAGATGCAAATCTAAAGGCTTGCATTGAGCAGAGCTTGTGATTAGAGCAACTATGGGGACCTGATGATTTTAAGATGTTTCTCTGTCAGTTTAGATCTCTTAGGTTAAGTAGAAGAGAACTATTCAAGGATTTTTCTCACAGAACTACAGATTTCAAAGGGTGTTAGCAAAAACTTGAGGAAAACAAATCTGCTCTTCATTCTTTGCTTTATGTTCTGCAGTAGAAAGTGTGAAGTTTTAGGAGATCATCTATTTTGCTCCAAGTTTGGCTATCCAGTAAGGAGAAAAGTTATGAAAGACAATATAAGTTAAGCAGGAAGTATCTAGAGAAGTCAAAACCAGAGTAGAGCTGTTGGTGTACAGGTCTTGCTTTTGACTGTTCTGACAAGTTGTAGGGCAGGGTGAATTCCACCTCCTCCAGCTGTACAGCCTTCACCTGGGAAACAACCAGCACCACTCATGTCATAGCCATGTCATCTCTTCAGCATTTAAGTGCAGACTAAGGTGATGTCAGCAGCTCCAGTAGTTGTCTGTAGGGATTGTGATTCCCCCATCTGCTTTCCATGAGGGGCAGTGGAAGTTATTAGTAGGGTTTGCTGTGACAAGGAAGTTGCATCTCCTTGTGGATCAAAGGTTGTATTTCTGGCTAATAAAGCCAAACACAGTGTGTTGTGTGTGTGTGGGTTGGTTAGTTTTAGTAATGAATTTTCTTAATTTGATATTAACTGATAGGAAAATAAATAACCTCCTTCTGCTCTAAGGACAATTTTTAAACTCATAATCTTGAGTTACCTTTGTTAAGGCAGTTGGTCTTCATTTGGTTTGATGTGTTTGCATATGAACACACACAGCAATTCAATCTTCTCTTTGTGCTTCATCCTTACCAGAGAGTATAATAGTTGTTTAGAACATCCCTGATTGTGTTAATTCTCTAATTTCTCCAGAAAGGCACATAAAATAGAACATTTGCAGGAACTGCAAAAATTGGTAGTTTATAAGAGAGAAAATATTTCAACTTGGCTAGTTTGATACATATCAGATGGACAAAGAAGCTCTTGGAAGGTGGTTATCTGATGCTATCATACAATGAAGCATCTCTTTGCCTACTAAGGCAGCTTGTATTTTACAGGCTTTGATTATAAAGGGAGGTTTTGCTTATTTTATGTTATTTGCTGGTATTTTCTCTTTCCCTGTTCCTGGGTTATGGTCTCTTCTGATAGAGGTAACAAGCAGAGCTGTGCAGTCTGAAAGACATCAGTGCTGTGCATATGTGTTAACATTGAAACCTTTCTCCACCTGGTTAGCTTACCCTTTTGGAGATGTTGATCTTGGAGTTTTTTTCTGACCTAAATGATTTTATGATTCTATAATGACCTTGAGTCAACAAAATAGCTAGTGGAACATTACAGTCATTTCACTTACACCTTTGCAAAGAGGAAGGCATTTCTTAATTGTGATACTGGAAGAAATATGGTTTTAATTTCTAGTTAACAGGAAATCCTTATGTCTGATCAATTCAAGGCATTTTGAAGCAGTGCTATTACTAAAGTTAATCAAAACTTACTGCTGTGTAAGAATCAATAGAAAACAGATTGAGATTGTATAAGTAAGGATAATTCTGCTGCAGGGCTTCTATAGCTTCACTCATCAATAAGCAGGAGCCTGACTGCTAGAAGTTTCTTGTGTCCTGCTGATTTCTTTACTAAACAACTGAGTGCCAAATCCTCCAGTTACTAAACTTCACCTGTTTTTATTTTGAGTTACATGGTGGGGATGGCTGTGGCTTCCCATAATCTGCAAAAGAATGATTTGAGAGCTAAATTGAATTTGGATGGTTGTGCCACACAAGTGTGTATAAAATATATAGGATCTTTCAGAACTGTCAAGATGCTTTCTAGCCAGATCCAATGTAGTGAGTTACAATTGGATCTGTCTCAAGATGTCAGTTGAATTGAAACTTCATTCTGGGCAAACAGTGAAGGGAAACTGTTTCCACTTCCATGTGTTCCAGTGTCTCATTTGGAGATACATTGAATTCAGAGTTTTGTTCTGTACTCTATAGGATTCTGTATTATAGCACTCTATAGATAATACATAGTAATGGAATCATACATGCATTATAATATATAATAGTTAAACTACACAAATGTCTATATTATATCTAATATTCTATTCATATCTAGTACTTTATGTCATATGTTGTATGTCATATTCAGCTCCTTATAGAGTGCTACTTCAACAGAAGGTCAAACCTACAGAGTGATTTATGGTACAGCAGTTGTCATGGTAGGCAAATAATTGGCAATCCCATCTGTTGATGTACTGTTGCAGAAAAGGAGAGTTAACCTCTATGCATTCTGACCTTTTCTCACACCTCTACTCCTATGCATACTCGACCAACATTTAAACAAACACTTGATGGCAGACTGAGAAATTCCTAATTAGTTCCCAGAGTGTTGGTGTCATCTTGTGGGCTCATCACTAGCTTTTCTGTGTGTGTAGTTGATGTGGATCATGTGCCAGTGAAAAATGTTAGTGCTTTGGTGTTGTTGGCTTTCTGTTTTTTTCCCACCCCTCTCTCAAGAATGTTTTCATCAGTTTGGGAATAGAGTAAAGCTCTAGTTTGCTTTTAATCCAAAGGAACATCTCAATTCTCCAAGTCACTTCTGATTTTATTGACTTCTGCTCAGGACAAGTAGCTATTGTTTCTGTCTACAAAGTCTCTTCAGATTATTTCTGTGCACTCACTGGTTAGTTGAAATTGAACTACCCAAATTTCTGTGAAGATAGAATGGGTATGCTGACTAGTTCTAGGACACAGTATGCATAAATTTACCTATTAGTGTGTCTGCAGTGAACTCAGTTGTTCTATTTCCTTTCTACTTGCAACTTCCAGGGCCTGGTCTCAAATCCTTTTCCCTCAGAGTGGAATACTAGGTGGATTGGACTGCCATTATATGGGTAGCTTGAGGGTCCTTCTAGCTTTTTGTTAGAAAAAAAGGTCCTATGGATTTCTAGCTAAGGATGAAATCAGAGTTACATTTTGAATGNGGATTGGACTGCCATTATATGGGTAGCTTGAGGGTCCTTCTAGCTTTTTGTTAGAAAAAAAGGTCCTGTGATTATTTTAAGATGGATTTCTAGCTAAGGATGAAATCAGAGTTACATTTTGAATGATGATTTTATGTAACTATTTTTACCCAACTTGGTTCATAACATATACTCCCTGATTTTAATGCAGTGCATAGCTTACTGGGCAAAAGGAATTTTGTGGGCTGTTGGGAGACTATGACAAAGGAAAAGGGATTGTAGCTTTTTGAAGTTTTTTGCCTATTTATAAAAGCATTTCTCATACTTAGCAAAGAATTTTGGAACAGTGGAAACAAATGTACTTAACGTGCACATTTAAAATGGTTACTCTTTAACTTGCACTAATTATGATTTTGATTTCAGGAAAAATTAAATGCTCTTTGAACTCTGAAAGCAGGCAACATTCAAAAGCAGTAAATACATATATATTTACATGGAATTTACTGCTCTCAGAGCATGCTCAATGGAGTGTAACATCATCTTCATAGTCATTAGGAACCACTAATGTGTGGTTAAAAAATAATAATTTTGAAGACCTATTTACCTGATAGCTTTAATGGTCCTGATGGAGCTATTAGAAGCTAAATAACAAAGCTTTTAAAAATGGCCTAAATATTTCTAAAAGACCTAAGAGTTCTTAAGGAGCTACACTTGTTGTCAACCTGGTAAGCTGCAGATGCCATTTTAGAAGCCAGTGCTATATGCAGAATGAAGTGATATAGGAATGAACAATCTATTTATGATGCTTGCAATCAGTGGGGGATAAAATAATTCAGCTAAAATGAGTTTGTCCTACAAGAAAAAGACATGTATACTTATAATTTTATTTAGGTGTTAATGTTTATTTAGACACTTCTCTCCAAACAGAACCCTTATGCTCCAGTTAACAGGAAGCACTTCTCTGGTAGGCTCAAGTCCTGCAGAGGTGTGTGTGCCAAAAGCATGGCTGTAGAAGGGGAGACAGGTAGAGCTCACACAGTTGCAGATCACAGTATTACAGTACGTCAGGGGTTGGAAGGGCCCTAGAAAGGTCATCTAGTGCTACCCCCCTGCCAGAGCAGGATCACCTAGACCAGCTCACACAGCAATGTGTCCAGGCAGCTCTGCAATGGCTCCAGACAAGGAGACTCCACAGCCTCCTGGGCAGCCTGGGCCAGTGCTCTGGCACCTGAACTGCAAACAAGTTCCTCCTCGTGTTAATACTAAATCTCCTATGGTCCAACTTGCTCCCATTGCCTCTTGTCCTACCATTGGATGCCATGGAGCAGAGCCTGGCTCTCTCCTCCTCACACTCACCCTTCCCATATTTCTAAGCATTGCTGAGGTCTCCTCTCAGTCTCCTCTTGTCCAGGCTGAAGAGACCCAGCTCTCTCAGCCTGTCCTCCTAGGGCACATGCTCCACTCCTTTCAGGATCTTGCTGGCCCTGTGCTGGACTCTCTCCAGCAGCTCCCTATCCTTCTGGAGCAGAGGGGCCCACAACTGGAGACAGTATTCCAGGTGAGGCCTCCCCAGGGCAGAGGAGAGGGGAGAAGAACCTCTCTGGCTCTGCTGGCCACGCTCCTCTGAATGCATCCTAGGATGCCATTGGCCTCTTGGCCACAAGGGCACATTGCTGCCTCATGGGCATCCTCCTAGCCACCAGCACTCCTAGAGCTTTTTCCCCAGGGCTGTTCTCCAACAGATCAGTTCCCAGTCTGTACTGATCCGTGGGGGGGTTCTTTCCCAGATGCAGTACTTTACTCTTGTTAAATTCATTCTCAGCTGTGAGAATGAAATATTCTGGGGTTTTGCATCCAAGAAGGTAGGGAGTTGTGTATTGTTACCACATTACTCAGCAATTATTAAATTCTTTCATGATTACTTAGGGGTTGTAGTAGATCGATTTATCTAGGAATGGCTTCTGGTCTGTAACCACTGCTCCCTTGCGTTCTGTGTGTGTGTCACATAGGGTTGTGTTGATCTGTGCTAACTGAGGTGAAACAAGCTTGGCTTTACAGGACAGTAAGGACTGTGCAAGACATGGATTAAATCTCAGCCTGCCTGTCTTACATCCCAGAGTAATATCCAAGTATCAATTTAAGTTGGGTGTCATCCAAACCAACTTGTTAATTATCCAGGCTCCTGATGGACTCCTTCCTGCCCAGCTGATATAATAAAGGCATCTTTTCCTAGAGCCCCTTTTCTGACATGGTTCAGGCAGGTCAGTTCATCTGCAGTAGAACTTTCAGGAGGTTACCTTTTTCTTCTAGCATACAGCCTGAATTTCTATGAGAGATAACCTGTATTAAACAGAAAGCTCACTGTAACCTTTGTGTCTTGATCCATGTAATGGAGCCAGGCTGGTTTAGAAAAGTGCCTAGGAATGTGAATTCTCTTCTTTACTTCAGCTATGTATCTTTTCCTCTTAGTACATGAATCATTAAATATAAACTTTCACAGAGACTGCGTTGAGCAGCAAGTGCAAAGTCCCCCTGCTCTGCCACCAGCAGTGCTCCTGGTGTGGCTGGACAGCTGGTGTGCTTTAGCAGATGCTTGTTTTACCAGATTTAGTCTTTTTTTACCCAACCTCATTTTTCTACCATACTGTCAGTTTCCCTTTGTGCTTACATTATCCAAGCCAGGTATGGATGCCAAGCACACTGGAGCCCTGATTTCTCCCTAGGAGATCACGCACGTGGCTGCTGTGTAAAGGAGAATTCTGCAGTCAGTCCCTAGGTGACTTTGCCTAGGATGTGATGCTGAAGGGAAGAGAAAAATGCATGAAAAAATACTTAGATGCATAAAAGGTTGCTGCAGAGATTAAGGGAATAATGCAGATCCACAGGGAAAAGAGCAAAAGGTAGAGACTTAAAATGGTAACTAGAGATGTAGATTTGACCTTAAGGAAAGCTTCTAAATGAAAGCTTGAAATTAAGAACAGGGATAAATGATTGGGGAAAGTGGTATTTTCCTAACTGATGGCTTAAAGAAATTAGGTGAATGGCTCTACAGAATGACTTGAGTGGTATATTCTGCTTTTTCAAGTTAATTCAGTGTCTTATTGCTCTGTCTCCATTGCTTATTTCCTCTTTTTTATATTCTCTTTTGATCCTGTTTCCCTCTTTTTTTTTTTTGTATGTACTAGTGTTTGGAAAAAGTTCTTGACCAAATGTTTTATCAAAGGAAAATAGTTTATGAAACATGGCTTTAAATAGTCAGCAAATCCACCAGGTATCTCCTTGCTTTACTTGTTTTCATTACAGGTCAGGTCTTGAGCTGGAAATTCAGAAGCCTTTTAATTGATTACTTGCAGAAACTCTGTTGCCCAATTGCATTGCTGTTAACCACCTTAGCATCTGTATATTTACACATGGATTTTGAAACCCTTGGACAGTCAATTAATTATGAGGAAAAGGGTTATGATGAACTTTAAGCAAAAGCAATAGCTTTTGTTGAAGTCTGACTGTCCAGAATCACAAGGGTACACCTCTGTAATCATCCTTGAGTACCTCTTTTCCATCAAAAGACTGCTCTGGACTTTACAGTTTGACCCTCAAGACCAGACATTTGACTCAGATATGTTATTTAAAAGTAAACACACTCTTGCTGCATTGTTACTCTTACAAAATTCCTGCTTCTGCTGTGAAACACCATGCTTGTTGCACACAACAAGTTGTGAACTCCTGGAGTGTGGTGGTTTTCCCACATCCCATGATGCCAACAACAGCTCTAGAGCTATGAGAAAACATGAGGCAAAGGAAGAAAAAGCAGAGCATTGTGATTGCTGTGCTTGAGAGTGGAGAGATGTTCCTTGAAATCAGAGCTGGATGCATTACCAGCCCTGATAAAAAGGGAAGTGTCTTAATAGGGAATATGATTATTTGTGATCCTCAAGAGTTTTGCTCTAGTTCAGTGTTGGGTGCTGTTGTTTTCTATTGAGTAGTTTTATATGATGGCCTCAGGATTTTCAATATAATCATACAAAGACAATGCTGAGGATATTCAGCACAATGTGAAAGAATTCTCAGTCAAAAAAACCCCACAAACCAAATGTGAACCAACCAAAAATCTCCCATCAAAACCACAACAAATCTCCCATCTATTTTAACTTCTGAGACAGGAAAAGGGTTTGTAATTCCTTTTATGCTGTGGTTTTCCTCAAGAGCTATACAGAGACCATATTGCAGCTCTTCTAGGTGTGTGTACAGACATTTTGGTAAGATTTTGATTTTTAGTTAAAGCAGGAGTTAGCTATGGAGATTAATTCCTAGCCAATTCTTTCATCTTTTTCTTTTTTGAAGTTTACTGCTGTGTATTGCATATTCATAGACTTTAAACCTGAAGTGAAATCTGTTTGTTATTTACTGTGGGACTGGAGGCTTTGGCCACATATTGAGTTGTGTTGAACCTGATGATTAATCTTCCTGCATCTGCCTGTTGTCTTTTATTAGTCTCTTGTTGCCAAACAAGAAACCTAGGAATATTAGTCTCTTGTTGCCAAACAAGAAACCTAGGAATATTTGTCTCTTGTTGCCAAACAAGAAACCTAGGAGTATCTGAATGTGGTAAATTATATGGTAGTTTGAATTTGGTAATTCACCTTTAGTTTTGAAACTGAAGTGGACAATTATAGGAAGTCTGTTTCCATGCCATACCAATATAGTTTCTAGTGCACGTGGTAGCATATCTTGCCATATTCCACATCATGCAATAAGTGAATTTTAAAAATGATTTCACTGCTTGCTTATGGCCATAATAGATGCTTCTGTTTAATGGAATAGAAATATTTTTAAGACAATGTGAAAGCAGAGTTAATCCCTCCCCAAAACATAAAGCTGAAAATGTTATTGTTTTCACTTTTGGAAGATGTTCAATGTCTTCACTTCATTGGAATGCATCTGTACATTGCAGTTATTCATACCCTCTTCTTTTTGCTATATCACCTTAATATTTTCCATTCAGTAGATGAAATGTTTCAAACTCTAGATGTGAATGTTAATGTGGAGGTTTTTCTGCTCATTCTGGAAGTGTTCTCATAAGGTCAGGTCTAACCACCAAGCAGAACAGGAGCTGTGCCTTACAGAGAAGGGAGAGTTGTGGCCTGAATAAGGATTGAGGGCAGAGAAAGTGTCTGAGAGGGGGTGGGATTAAAGACAGGTATGACTATCTTCATGCTTCTGATGGACTAATTGTGAACCTGTACTGATTTGCTCACTTCTGTAATCACTATATAAATTGGTTAATATCTACTGATGGCACTTTCTAGTTTGTTAGCAGTGCAAACCATAGCTTCTCATTCAGATGGAGCTGGATTCTGATTTTTAGCTGCAAGTTGTGAGTTAGCCACCTTACCTATAGAGTTTAATGTACACACCAAGAGGACATACACCCTATTTATGCTTAGCAGTTGATAAAATGGAGGGGTTTATCATAACAATTGAAGAGATGAGAATTTGTCAGCAGTTTTTAGTGGAAGAAAGGCAAGAAAGTGCAGCACAGTTTTTGTAAATACTTTTTGTAATCATTATTTTTCCTTTCAAATCTTAGCTGAGACAGATGAGGAAACTGTTTGCAAATAGACTTATTCAAAAAGAACTCATTTGTCTTTGAGATCAAATCAGAGAAATCAGTTAATATTTATAGTAACAATGGGTATTTAAGCAATTCTATAACTTAATAGGTTAAATAGCAGTATTAATGTGGATATGTTTGACACTGGAGACTTTTACATACCTGATGAAGTTTGAATATATAAGTAATGATACAAAGATGCAATATCAGGCCTTTCAAAGGCAACATTCTCCTCACTGAAAGGGAAAATATACACAATGATTAAAAAAAACCAACCCCAAACTCCAAAACCACCCCAAATTGGAAACAAAAAGCCCCGAAACCCAACAAATACATATAGTCAAGGTAGTTGATTTCTGCTAAATACCAGTATGGGTTCACAGTAAAAATTAGTGTTTGAGAAGAATTCACTGCTCTTGGCAATTGTTTTCATTTTGTTGGCTCATGTATGTAAACATGAGCTGGATGTGGAATAGATAAAAATATCTCCTGTCCATTGTGTACTTAATATTTGATTGCTTGATGAATAAAACTTGTAGCTGAACTAACAATGGCTATTGATTTCACTGCTGAAAAAGTGCACGTACTAAGCAGGGTGCAGCCCAGGCAGTTTCTAACCTTGATTGTTCTGTCAGTATTGCAAGGAGAAAAACCTCCCCTGGCCAGTAGAAGTGAGCTAATGAGTTCCCACCTATCAAGGCAAGTTTAGAAATGGATTAAGATAGGTAGAGCAGTTAGAAGAAACCTAAATTTCAGGAGGAAATTGAGATAAGCTGTCAACATTCCCTGTACCTTGTTATTAAGAGAAAACCAAGCTAATAACAAAAATCTCACCCTAAAAGTGAAATTTGTTTTCCTTTGTTTTCTTTTTGATCTTCTGTGGAAGTTGAGTTGAGCCCAAGAAAGTGTTATTTATTAACTTGAGATTTTGATCATTTGACATCATCAAGAAAGAAAAGTTTTCTGATAGGTTAGGTGACTTGAGTACAGCAGAGCACTAGAAATGAAAATACAAAGGTAAGCCTGTGGCTACAGTGACTTGAAAAGTGCAGTCTTCCCTCAAAAGGTTTTATTCTATGTGATTTTTTTTTTCCTGTTCAGTTCTCACACAGAAAGAATCCTGTAGCATTGAAGGGTAACAGCTTCCTCAACATGGTTTCACTGAGGCATTTACTGCATCATTAGGGCTGTCACGTTAGTTATGAGACCCTGTGTGGGAACAATCAATATTATGGACCTCAGCTGTGGTCTGTGCTACCACCACTCGAAGTAAGAAACAATACATCAGTCTATTGAAGGGAAAATGNTCACAAGCACAGAGTAGAGAGGCAGAATCACCTCCCTAGCCCTGCTGCTCATGCCTCTCCTGATGCAGCCCAGGATGTGGTTGGCCTTCTGGGCTGCGAATATACACTGCTGTATCTACCAGAAGAAAGGAAAACACCTATCTCTCGGTTTGCTTTTGACTAGGATGGTGTGAAATAGTTTTGGAGAAAAAAGAACATGTTGGATGGAATCTTTCCTTGATGTCATGCTTATGACTATTTTCTGTGTGTCTGTATTTTGCTTTTTTCTTGTGGTAAAATTGAAAGCCTTTTCCATATTTCTATATGCTCATAAGAATTTGACACAAGTAACAAGATCCAGCTAGGGGATGGACACCAGAGAGGGAAATAGACTACCACAGGTGACAGGTTGACCCTTTGTACTGTTTGTCATTGCAGATCATGTATGTAGGGATGATGATGAAGGGATTTTTATTTTAATTTTATTTAAAAAACAAACCCCAAACATTGGGAGACATTGGGGATGGCTTTGAATATTGTTTATTGCAAACTCTTGCACAGATGAAACATCTTTTGCTTCTGGAGTCAGTGTGGAATTAGGGGATGCTTGTGGGAAATGACTGAATCTGAACAGTTGTGTAACATATTTCAAATGATAATTTATGGTCACGTTGAGATGAGGAGTTTAAATTCACATTCGAAAACCTTCAACATATGTTAGTTAAATACAGCAATTCCATCTTGTTTGAACATAATAGATACACTCTGCTGAGTCACTCTCTATTGCTTTATGCAGAACATGCTTTGCTGGTGCCTAAAGAGTGTTTTTGAAGAGACTGCTGAGTACAGAGAGCTTTAACAAAGAGATCTCCAAGTAAACACTGACATTTGTTACTGCCTCTGTTCAGTACTGCTGAAAGTCCTCAGGAACTTGGGAAATTGAGCTGTCAGATCTATGAAGATAAAATGAAACTTTGTTCTATGGCTTCAATCCCTTAGGAAAGTTTTTCAGGTCATTTAGCATTAGTATTGTGAGGAGGGTTTATTATGATTTTCCTAAAATTATTCTCTCTTGTTGATAAATAGAGTGACAACACAGCACTGCTATTAGCCATTTCTGGTGGGTGAAGGCAATGCCTCACACACTACTGACACATTATTCAGTCAGCTTGCCTCTCCATCAGCAGGACAGGATGACTGATGTGTGTCAGCTCTAACCACTGTAGCAATTGACTTGTAAATTCGAGTTAAGCAGATTCACACCATGACTTGGCAAGTGAGCACTGAATGCTCTGGGAACGAGAGTCACTTGTCCCTATTTCCAGGCATAAGCATAGCTGCTGTTTAAAAACAATCAGCATCCTTTTCCTGAATGAAATGACAATGAAGATAACATTTGACCCTTTGAAATTGTAAAACTGGGCCTTATTTGAGATTTTGGTAGTGTAATTTGAGAGGAGGAAAACCTCAGCATTTTAGATGAATGTTTTCTTCGGACTGCTGCTCTCATGAGGTTTTAGAGAATGCGGATGTTGTATTGCCAAGCATTTCAGAGAGATGTCACTGAAACACAAACCTACCTCTTCACCCTGAAGATTAAACTATCTCCTAATTTTCATAGTGATTTTCAATTCCATGATTCAGGGCCTGGAAAAGGCTCTTGGGGATGAAAAGTAGAGCTGGAGCAGTTCTGGCCAGTGTTTTGTTCTCAGTGTTATAATTCTGTGTGAACCTAGGAGAACAGGGAGCAGCTGTACCAGTATTTCAGTTGTAGTCTTCCTGTTCTGTTGGGAAGTCAGTTGAGCAGGCATTAACTCTTCTTCATTCCCACTTCCTCCCCTAACTATGCAGGTAGATCAGTGCAGAATAAGAGGTGAGGTGTCTGCTCTCACAGCATAGCCTTCCCTCCAGTAAGAGTATAGCTGGGAAGATATAGCTAGTATCCCCACAGCCATGGATGATTTAAGCTGTGCTGGTAAAAAAAAAAAAGTGAGGCAGACTTAGCATTAAACTCATGTTTCCATCTTCAGGTAGCTGTACTATAAGCACTAGATATATGACAGTTCCAATGCTTATCAGTACTTCTTGATGAATATAAAGGGGTATTATGATTTCTAGTATCAAGTCCTGCAATCTGCATGCAAGATTCTTCTCCTTTAAGAAAATCCTTTTTCCCATTGCTTCCTATACTGAAATGGACCAAGAGGCAAAACATGCCAAAATCCCACATTTGTCTGTAGAGAGCTGGACATACAGCATGAAAAACCCAACCTTTATTGCAGAGGTATGTTATTTACAAGCTGCTTTTTGTTTCTAAATTAATGGAATCTTTATGTAAAGGAAATTAGTTTTCTTTAGGACATTTTTTTCTTTGGCTCTATGTGCATTTTAATCAGTAGATTTCCCTCAAGGGAACAGCCAGTACTGCTGCCAGACTGTGAGCTCTAATAGTGTTACAACTTTATTTTTAACTAGATGTCATTTGATTTATAATCCAGTGACTCTAATTTAAGAATCAGAAAGACTCAGCTAACAGAACAGGTCCCAGGTAGAGTAAGTTCCAATGTAAATTCAGCTTGGTAAGTAACCAGGGAGGTGGTTCTCTATTTGAAAGAGTGTTGGCTGCTTCAATGTACCTCCTGTGGCTGGAGTGACATGTGGGCAAGCAGTACAAGGTATAACATATAGTACACCTGCAACTGTGGCTGTGTTTGGGTTTAACTATTTCCTGGGGGTCTGCAGAAGCAGAGTGAGCTGCAACAGCTGCAGGTAGCAGTGTTGTCTTGCCCAACAGTGACTGTGAGTGCTAAGCAAAGGTCTCCTCCCCCCTGCAGAAAGCAGCACACCAAAAACATGCTCAAGCATCCACTCATCCTGCAATAAATGTAAAAGCAGATTCTGCAGCTTGACTTGGGAGCTGTCATAACGTGTGAACAAACACTGAAGCTTCACTTTGTGCTTCTCTGCACAGACTGAGTGATGTAAATTGTGGGTTGATGTTTCCTTCCCTTCCGTTTCTCCATGCTCAGTGTGTTGGCAGGGATGCATTGGCATTATATTCAGTTTGGCTTATTAAAGCCAAGTAAATGTTGAAATTTACATCTCAGTATCATTTCCTTTGTAAATCCACCTATGGTAAAAATCAATATTTTTACTCAAGAAAACACATAAATAGGGAGCTTTGTGATCTCAGAGAAATGCATGATGAGGGACAAACTCTGAAATCTTTTGTCTTGTAGCAGTGGATCTTCCTAATACACAAAAGCTAACAGTACTCATAAATCAGGACTAGTTTGTATCTGGATCCTAGGATGCCTATGATGCACTAAAATACAGGGAATACTGTGCTGTAAGGATTAAGAGCTGGGAGCCCCAGGAAAATCTATGTGTACAAGATGGAACCGTTGGGCAACTTGTAGGTGAATTTTTTGCTTTGAGCAACAGGAACATTGGAATTCCTGTAATCAAATAGACAAGAGAGCAGTATGAGTTTGTAGTGTCTGCTGCTGGGTGCTTTGCAGCAAAGTGTGATAGATCTCCTACTGGAAAGCTGCATAGGATCTCATAATGACAAGAAAGTCTTACAGAAGGACTAGGGGACAAAAGCAAGAATATATTATTATGCCACTGTGGGAGTCCTTGCTGTATCTGTATCTTGAAGACTTGCTTCAGTTTTGCTCCTAGTTAAACAAACAATCAAAAACACAACCAAAAAACCAAAACCAACCCCAGAACAACTGGAGAAAGAAAAAAAAGGTAACTGGTAATACATGTGTGGAAAATTATGCAGCTGCTTGTATCCCAGTATGGCAGGGGTTGGAAGGG
>VWZO01008647.1:634207-693847 GCA_013396975.1 Bucco capensis | reverse complement strand
ACACTTCCCCTTGTTAAATGTCATTAAGTTTCTCCCTGCCCATGTCTCTAGCCTGTCCAGGTCACTCTGGATGGCAGCACAGCTCCTGGTGTGCCAGCCACTCCTCCAAGCTTGGGATCATCTGCAAACTTGCTGAGGGAACACTCTACCCCTTCATCCAAATCATTAATGAATATATTGAACAGTACTGGACCGAGCACTGACCCCTGGGGCACACCACTAGTCACAGCAAAGGACCTAGCAAACAAACCTTATGTTCAAATGTGCTCTGTTAGGATTCCTGTGTGGAAGACTGAAAACTGCAAAGCTGTTTTTGCCACTAGAAAGACCTTTGGTTGAAGTAAGTTAATGGAACAAAAGTATCTTTTGGTAGAAGAGCTTTCTTTTTAGGTATTTTGTATTTTTTCTTCATCATCTTCTCAGTACTCAGTTTCATGTGTGAGGTCTTGCTCATTGTACCATGGAATCCTGATCAAACAGTACTGAATGAGGCTGGCAGCAGCCAGTGCACAGGACTTTTAAGACTTCCCATAGGCCTTTTAGATGCAGCTAGATATCAGCTCCTCTACACATGACCATGAACTCCTCCTCTTCCAGGGAACAGAGTTAGCCACCAGCAAATCACTAATCAAATGGCAGTAAACCTGTGAGGCAATAGATGGGATATAGGCAGTTAACAGAAGGCCAGGGAGGAGAGAACTGAGTTTTGACACAATTCCCTTCTGGTGAAGGACAATAAGGAGATAGAGTGCTAATTCTACCACTTGGACTTGGGAACCATGTCTGGTTATAGCTAAGTAGCAGTGCTGAGTCCATCACTAAGTTGAAACTGTTGAAAATCCTTACTGTGCAGTTTTCAACAATCATTTAGAAAATTGCTGTCATTTTTATAGATCAAAAATAGAAAATGTAAAGAAATAGAAACTATTTTAAAATGTTTCATGACTTTAAATAGTTCTTCTCTCCTGTAAGCTTTCTTTTGAAATTTGTTTAATCTTCCTAAAAAGCTTATTCTTAGGGGAAGTCTATCTGTGTTTTGAAAGTATTAAAGATCATTTTTTCTTGGAATTTGATGTCTGTTTCAGAAGCAAATTCTCACCTGTCACATATAATTTTGAGCTGGCTAACAGCCAGCTGCTTTGCCTGCATATCTTTATGCCTTGAAACTAAACCAGCCACAAATCCTTCTGATGCTCTGCCCTGCTTAGGGAGTTATGAGAGAGATGAAAGTTTCATCATGATTAAATGAAAGCACTTTGGTTACTTGAAGCAACAGCTTCTAGCTCGTGGAGAAGTTTGATTTCAGTGGCTTGTTTAGGACATGATTCAGGATCCTGAGTTAAAAGGGGCCAAGGTGTCTGTGTTTGGAAGCCTTGCTGAAATTAACAGGGCTACCTGTACAGGACCTGGTAGTGAGCTGGCTTGGGCTGCTGTGCTGGGAAGTGGTGATCTCTTTAGTCCAGGTTGTTCCCATGCTCCTACCTTTGAGAACTGCTGCTACTGTTCTGTGTGTCTTCAAGGAAAGGCCTGTGCTTTCATTTCTCTGGTTTGGGGTGGTTGTTTTTTTTTTGGGATGCATTTACACTTCTGTCAGGGGAGTCCATCTACCCTTTTCCTTTGCTTAGAGGTTTTTATGAATAGTGAACTACTCTATACTGAGGCAACAATCATTCCAAAGAGCTCCTTTCACTGCAGCCCAAGGACTGTTAGTTACTTTCTTCCCTTATTTTTAAGTGGGCACACTCACTTTCTGAAAGACAACACTTAAGTACCTGAAGTGGAGACTCATCTATTCTGATGTGTTCTTGTTTGTGTTAAGTACACTCTGGGGAACCTGTGAAGTAAAGGTATGTGCTAGAGCAAGATCATAGAATCCNGTGAGCAGAGCAGAGTGCAGTGGCAGAATCACCTCTCTGGATCTGTTATTGCTTGGAGGTTTGTCTCTGACCTAAGGGAAGGCAAGCCACTACAGTGTATCCAAGTGCCCTGGAGGTTTGATTTAGGTCCCTGATGTTATTGTTGGCCTGCGTTTGTTGTTCCCTGCAAGTCTGCTGATGTTGACAGCTTTCAATACAAACTTTGTCAGTCAAAAAGCTCTGAAATGGTGGATGCTTTTAAGCAAGTCTTTACCAAGAAAAGGCTTTTGTATGAAAATTCAAACTTGGCATATGTTTGTGATCTTGAAGTAGTTACAAAATTCCAACTCTTTCCATAGTGCTGGATCTCAGTACAGCTGATGTGTCTGGGATAACTGAGGTTTCATTTCCACACAGACATTTTTGAGGAGCAGTCCTTGGGAAGAGAGCATAGGGACAGCAGAGTGCTTGTAGGGACATTCTTATTCAGTTTCTAGTATAGTCACATTTTTCCTATAAGTTGTAGAACCTTAAAGCGCTACGAAGACACTGAAAATTCTTGTAGAACTCATTTGATGCTATTATTTCAGTTTCCCTCATGTGGCATGGAAATAGGCTTAACCTAATGGCAGAGAGGATACAGTTAGTTGTGGGGATTTTTGCCTTAAATTCTATTTGTTGTGCATGCAATTCTCCATGTTACAGCACTTGCTTAGAGCATCTGCTTTTTATTGCTTTCCTTTTCTATTGTTATATTTTTACTGCTGGTTCTCTTAAACTGACAGCTCCTGTAGCATGTTTGCACTATCTACATGATTTCATAGCTTGTATACATTCATAAACTCACTGTGCAAAGCATTATTTCCTGCAAGCTGCATAGATTTATTTTTCTTAAATATACAAATTTTAAATTGCCCTCAGGACTCATCCCATTTATTCTTAAATTGAATCTTATTTTTTGTAATCCCGTTCCAACTGATAGAGCATTCCTTATATTACACTGACAAATAAACAGAGCTGTAAGTGCTATCTTGCCAGAGAGTTATGAGCTTGTAATAGCTACATGCAACTGAATTTTCATTATGCTTTTATTTATTGGAGAGTTATCCTAGGATTTTGAATTGATTCCTTACTTTTGTTTGCATTTATATATATTTCTTCAATAAGAACAAATCTACTGTTATTTTAGGCCTCATCAACCTTCCTGAAAAACAACATGAATAATAGTAGTATAACAAAAACTGAAATACATAACTGTAGCTTTCTATCATAACATAAGGTGGGACTTTTCCCTTGGAGGGTGCTGGAGCACTGGCCCAGGCTGCCCAGGGAGGTGCTGGAGTCTCCATCTCTGCAGAGATTCCAAACCCAGCTGGACCCCATCCTGTGCAAGCTGCTCTAGGTTCTCCTGCTCTGATGAGGCTTGGACTAGATGATCTCCAGAGGATGCTTTCCATCCCCTGGCATTCTGTGATGCTGTGAAATGTAGTGCTGGCCCCATACACATATTTTGGTGTTTCTGCCTAAGTCTATACAGACAGAAACATTGAAAATATGTATGGGCCTGTATATAATACAGTAAAGGCTTGGAAAAGCACACTGTGGTCCTTTAAAGAAAAAGGCTAGAGGTAAATACCAATTAACTTTGCAATAATTATAAGCAATACCAATTTAATTCTAAGTGAGTAACCTTCAAGGTAACATGGTAAGGATGCTTGTACCTGCGTATTTTCAGAAGTGTCAGGCCTAGAAACCTGCATATAACCTACTTGGTCTAATCAGTTTGTGGTAGGAGAATGGAAGGAAGTTAAAGTTCTGTTAGCATAACAATGTTGTGCTGTTAATATCTAACTGGCATCAAGATCTCTTAAATTAGATTTGTGCACAGCTCCTGCCTAGCTGATGCCATAGAATCCCATTAAAAGTATCTTCTACCCAGAGTTTTCCCTTTCTGTGATAAGGCTGAGAGACCACTGTGGAGAAAGAAATCTGAAAACAATCATTGATTGCAAATGCTGTAGTAGAAGAAATCTTTCCATGCCTAGGAGGAGAAAAAACAACCAACCAAAGCCCAAACAAACCAAGATTGCTGAATGTAAGATTCCCTGATGGTATGTTTCAGTGATGGAGTGCCATGGGATTATGCTTCTGCGAGATTTCTAGCACAAAACTTTTTGCTTTGTTTGGTGCCAACTAAGAGTCACTAGAGACATTCAATGAGGCTGTTTGGAGTAGAATTACAGCCCAGCTGGGTTTCTCTGTGCTTCCAACACAGACAGAAACTTATTTCTTACCTGAACTCAGCTGAAATTTTGTACTATGAGGTCTACCAATCAGTGTTACCTGGCCCCAAGGGCAGTACTGATTTTCCAGGATATGTGGGGATGTTTATTGGCTATTTACAGTGCAAGGATGAACTCTTCAAACTGTGACACCTTAGTGATGATTATCATTACTCTGCAGATTCCACTCTTGATTGTCTTTTAACACTCCTAGATGTATGTTCCTGAGAGACTTGTAGGTTACTGAAAGCTTCTGCCTCAGTAAACCTAAAGTAATTCTACTCCAGAGATAAATAGGCCTTGTCAGACATCCTCATCTTAGTGCTTTTCTTTGTGATTACATTCTGAAAGTATTTATTTAACTCTCGAGTTGTTTTGGCTTTTCCTTCAATTTGATTTCACAGCAGATCCTGCAACAATTTACCCACTTCACTGACTGTTTGAGTGTTAGGAAATATTTAACAATTCAGTGGAGCAGATGTAGTAAGGAATATTCTAGGTTTCTTCTTGCACAGCTGACATACTTCATGTTCAGGGAAACATCTCATATTCTTTCCAGGGCTTCATTGTTCAGCATTTTGAAGCTTCTGCTTGGCATATTGAGAAGATAATTTCTCCTTGAAAAGGCTTCCTCTTTTATTTCTTGCATTCCTCTTCCCTGCTGTGCATCTCTGATGTTAGTCTTGTATCTTTCTTTTAACCTCAACAAATACACTTCTAAAATAGTCACTCTTTCCTTACATCTCTAATCTTTCAGGCTCTTGAATAGTCATTCCAGACCTAATTATTGTACTACTGTGGAATCTCATGCTGTTAGACACATTCAACTGCAAAATGAATACTTCTGTAGCCTTACATCATATAACATTACTATGCTTATTACTTCTATTAAATCTCACATTTGTTTCTTGATTTATTGCATCTGAGTATATTGGCAGCTCCTGACACACAACCATTCTCTCTGATGGTTTGTGATCCAGAGAGGTTTACATTAAATACCATTAAGGACCAAGGATTTCAGCAATGAAAACTTTCTTTTAACATTTTTCCAATACCCAATAAAAGACAGATGGTTCTGAATGTATATTTTCAGATGTATTTCTAAGTAAGCTTTGATTTGATTCACTGAGTGCTATGTGTTGGAGAGAGGAAGCATTCCTTATTATTGTTCCCTTTAAAGATCATTTTCATAATATAATGTCACAGGGGAATTACTATCCTCTAACTGTATGCAAATACTAGAGTTGGTTAAATGATACTTTGATTACTTTAAGTGACATTTGTTTTCCTAGATATCTTAAATATAAAGCTGGATACTACATTGGGGTTGGTTAGTCTGGAGAAGAGGAGGCTCAGGGGAGACCTATTGCTCTCTACAGCTCCCTGGAAGGAGCTTGCAGCAAGATGGGGGTAAGTCTCTTCTTCAGGGTTAACAGTGAGAGGACAAGAGGAAATGGCTTCAAGTTGCACCAGGGGAGGTTTAGATTAGATATAAGGAGGAATTTCTTTACTGAAAGGGTTGCTAAGTCTTGGCCCAGGCTGCCCAGGGAGGTGCTGGAGTCACCATCCCTGCAGGGCTTTAAGAAACATCAGATGCTCTACTTAGGGCCATGGGTTAGTGGCATGGGGATGATAGGGATGGTTGGACTTGATGAGCTTAGAGGTCTTTTCCAACCTTTGTGATTCTGTGACTATGTGTATAAAACTGATCCATATTCCATTGCTAATTATGGATTGTGAAAGAAGAGTAGTACTGTTGGACTTTTAACTTAGTTGTTAGTTTGGGGTTGTTTTGTGGTGGTGGTTGGTTTTTGTTTGTTTTTCTCTGTGTAAGAGAGGAGTTCAAGGAGACTTGAGGAAAGAATGCATGAAAGTACAGGACATAGTCATCAAATGTAGTCTTCTGCTACCATCAAAACCTAAACCTATTAAGTATACCTAAAAGAAAAATAGGACTCTTTTTGATCAAAGGAAAATTGGATCTTCACTTTTCCTCCTGTGCAAGCAGGAAAGAAATTTTCAAGTTGTTTTCCTTTCCTGAATTCTTGGTAAGGGGAAAACCTCACCTTCAGTCCATTTCCATTCCTTTCCATTCCATTCCACTAGAAGAAGAAAACATTTCTTCTGTCTGCTGTCCATGTCCCCAAAAGCTTACAAGACACAAGCTTATTGCAGAGTCAGCCCCCTGTACACACAGAGGTTCCTTAGCTTTAGTTTTCACTTAGAAAGCCTCATGCTTACACTGAAAATGTATGATGAGGAGGGACCTGTTTGGGATGTTTTTCTAAGCCTCAGATGGTACAGGGAGAGTCAGCTGTACTATACCATCCATTACCTTGATTTATGTGAAACATTGCATATTGATGCCTTTATAGACAGCAACTTAGTGTTTCAGAGGAGTCTGCATGTTACAAAAAGGGCAGCAGGTGTTATTTAGACTAAATTGACCTTGAAATTGATTTCTTTATTTTATGACTTACTGAGGGGAGATTAATACTACTTTTTTTTTTTTCCTGCAGCCTGAGACAATTTACATGGTAATAGAAGGCAGAGTCAGTCAAATAAATTGCTGGAAGTAGTAGTGTTCCAAGAAAGAAAATATGGATCTTACTTGCATTGATTCTTTCTATCCCCAGGGAGTAGCTAAGACTTTTAACACTGGGGAAAGACTGACAAAATTTATTTTCCCATTAAAGGCAGACGAATGGTTAGTAATGACTGTAAGCTGACATTTGCTCTAAACTTTCTGTTCTGAGGGATGGGGAGAGGTATGTGCCCCATAAAATATTTAGGGAGCATTTTCCTGCTATTTTGTGATTTCTGCCAGGGCAGCTGGATAGAAGAGGAAATGATAAGAAACTTCTGGCAAGCCTGCTGTGGAAGACAGCACAGCTGCCCTGCAGAACAGAACAGACTCTGATAACAGCCTGTAAATGGTTGTTGCAATTCCACCTTTAGAGTACTAAGCAGAAATCGTCTCAAAATACAGATGTTCATGCAATGAAGAGACCTAAGAGAAATTACCTGGAGGAGGCACTGACAGGAACATGAAGTATAGTTTTATAGGAGGGAGAAAGTTTTTCTTGATCATGCTACCAATGCTGAAGTGATGTACTTTCCATTTCCTGTAGGCTCCAAGACAAACACAGAGTTAAATGATTTGTCAGTGGCATAACACCTTGCATAACCAGGACACAGAGGAGATATTATTACATATTACCTGAAAATGAGTGTGAATGTAACTCCACAAAACATTGTATTAAATACAGAAATACCGTAGAGGAAAGAGTCTTATAGATGAAAATCATTATGGTCATTCTGGGGCTGGGAGAAGAGAATTAATTGCTTTTGTCTATCAGAAAGTGGCACCTGAATGCTATTATTGCAGCTGCAGGGTGTGAAGGATTATTTCAATGGTTGTAATACCAGAGGAGAGGCTGGTGTTTGGCAGATACCAGTCTGCTCAGGCCAAGCTTCCTGCCCTTCTGGAGAAGGGACTCAGGCTTTTCCTAACAGGCTTGATTAGAATCATAGAATTGTTTTGATTGGAAGAGACCTTTAAGCCCATCAAGTCCAACCATTAATCAGCACTGTCAAGTCCACCACTAACCCATGTCCCTCAGCACTGCATCTACACCTCTTTTAAATCTCCCTAGGGGTAGTGACTCCACCACTGCCCTGGGAAACCTCTTCCAGGGTTTGACAACCCTTTTGGTGAAGTATTTTTCCCTTATGTCCAACTTCAACCTCTCATAGTGCAACTTGAGGCTGTTTCATCTTGTGCTATTGCTTGTTACATGGGACAAGAGGCCAACCCCCACCTTGCTAGAACCTCCTTTCAGGGAATTGTAGAGAGCAAGAAGGCCTTCTTTGAGCCTCATTTTTTTTCAGGCTAAGCAACTTCAATTCCTTCAGCTTCTCCTCACAAGACTTGTGTTCTAGACCCACCAGCTTTGTTGCTCTTTTTTGGACACACTCCAGCACCTCAATGTCCTACTTTAAGTGAGGGGCCCAAAACTGAACCCAGTATTCAAGGTGATGCCTCACCAGTGCCAAGTACAGGGGGCTGATCACTGCCCTAATCCTGCTGGCTGTTAGTTTGGGCTGTTGTTGGGGTTCTCTTCCCCCCTAAAAAAACCTTTTTCTTGAGAAGTTTTGCTACTTCTTGATATCCTGGATTATCACAGGTGAGATGTTATTCATATGCAGTGCAACACAAGCTTTCCAACTAGATGTCCCATATGCAGCATTGGTCCAAAGCTGTTTATTAATTCATTAATGATTCACAGAGCTGTGCAATGTTTGGAAATAATCTGAGGAGGGGAGGGAGGATATTTGCAAAATACCTGTTGAAAATGGCATGTTTATTTGGAACTCAAGGCATTGCCTTCTGGAAAAGAGAGAGTTGTGTGGAATAAATATGCTTTCTTTGTCTGCCTGCCAGCCTGCTTGTCCTAGAGAGATTCCCAAGAGCAACACCTCTGCAAAATGGTTAGCTTGTGGGGTTTGCATTTTTACATTGCCCTTTAGAAGCACTGTTCAAACTATGATCTAAGGTCAGCCATGTAACCCACTGCAGGCTAGCTCTGGAAGAGGGAAGAGCATGCTGATTAGAAGACAGAGTGGAAGGTAATGGGCATTGAATACAAATAGTTGCAATTATGCTCTGCTCTATCGCCATGTACCTTCTATTTGTGCATAATAAAGCACAAGTACTAAAATGGGTATGGTGTGGCTGAACCATAGGTGGTAGCAAAAAGAGTAGATAAGGTGAATAAAAAGAAGAAAGCAGGAGAGTGAAATAAGTAAACAGGAGGAGAACTGGAAAAGGTAGAAAATGTACAGCTCATCAGTGCTGGAGCTGCCAGTGAGGATGTGGAAGTGCTATCAAATTAAGCAGAGGCTAGAAAACACAATAGACTGTCTGGCTGGTGTGCTTGTTGTGTTTTTATGTCAATTATGGAGAGCTTGGAGCTTCTCCTAGTGAGCAAAAGTGACAGTTTTCCTTTGCAGGAAATAGGTGCAATTGGACTGCAGGAATTTGATTGCCCAGTTTGGATGGTGGTTTGGCACCTGCATGTCTCATAAAGTTTCTTGGCATTTCCTATGAGGAAGCCAAAATATACAATGGCTAAGTTAAACAGAGCAACTGATATTCCTGTTTGTATTTTCCAGGAACTAGTATGCTAAGTGGTCACTCACTGCATAAGAAGGCCCTTTGGTGACTTGATGTGTAATATGTGGAGAGAGAGAATACTGGAGATATTTTTGATACAACTAGAGATGTTAATATTTGTAGCCCCTAAATTTTTCTCATGTTTCAGTGGCAAGCATAGTATGTTTTAAGCCGCTGAGTTTGTGCAACAGCTGTCTTTTAGTACAGTTTACAGATATTAATCTTTTTAGGTGTAGTCTTCTATATATTAATAGGTAAACTGAGATGCAGAGCAGTGAAATTCAGAAAGGTTATGCAGTGAAGTACCAGAGAATTACTGTCAACTCCATGACATACATTCTGTCTACTGACTCTTAAGATATGTCCTATGAAAGGTGTAGAATTTTAACATCTGGAGTTATACAAGGAGTATAAGTTTATAAGTTAAGTCACAGAGTTGTTATAGTCACTTTCCATAAGGTGCCAAGAGAATTTCAGGCTGCTGAGAAACTGTCATACAAACTTGCCTGGTGAGGCTGTGCAGACCTAGTTCTGGAAGTGGAGGGGAGCTTTTAACTGAGTTTCTGAAGGACAGTATCCTTCCCATCCATACTCCTCTAAAACAGGGATAAGAGTACTACCCTTATTGGGGATCATTAGAGTAAAGAGACTCTGCTGCATAAGATGAATGGCAGTGAAAATTTCTGTAATCAAATGTTTTACAAATGGCTCCTCTGAGCCTAATTATAGTGGTGCTCAATGCTGATTTTTATTCCTGTTACATAAAGTGCAAACTATTCTGTTTAATCTGATTATTTTCTTTCTTCCTCACTTTTCAGGACTGTAAATCTGATGTCACAGCTCTGGTTTCCAGTGCCAAGAACAATCCTCAAGGTCCAGTAAGTAGAAGCATTTTGTTGAATCAATTATATTCTGTAACTGAATTTAGATCTTCTAAATTGTTTCTGTCATCAGTCACAGGAACCAATTTTTACCTGTGCCACCTTGCTACTCTTGAAGTGACTGTACTTGAATTTGCTTAAATGCTTTTTAATACATAGTACAGCAAAGATCTCTTACCAAACTGAGTAAAACTGATTAGAGTCATTGCAGTGTAAGTTCATTAATAGGCCAGTGAATCTCTTTGGTGTGCTGCTAAGTATATCACATGAACATACAGACTTGACTTCAGGTAATGTCTCACTGCTGTGCAGAGATGAATAGCATCTGAGTGAACTGTGGAGGAGGGGGTACAGCCCCAAGCCCCCCTGCAATTCCATATTGTAATGGTGTCCTCAGCTGAGGGTACCTGCAGGAAAGGCAAACAGAAGTCTGGCTGAGTTCAGTGTCATGCAAAACCCAAGTGTTCCAAGGGGAATGTCACTGCTTGCTTGGAAACTGAGCAGGACTCTGCCAGGAGGAACTACCTTGTACTGGCTTAAAGGACAAGAAATAACCTAGGCTGTCCCTATGCTGCACCTATCCTTCTTCATTATTCATACACTATTAGCTTTTGGCAGGAAATAAGTGTACCATAAAATAAGTTTATACTAAGGTGTTACAGGCCTGATTTACAAAGGTGCTGATGATATTCAACTCTGTTTGATGTCACCAAGTTCATTGTTCATTGCAGTCAAGTCCCTTGAATCTGTTTTTTTCCTCTTAAAACACATTAATGTCATCCCTTTCCAAGTGCCTCTGGTTGGGTGATGCCAATAACTCCCATTACATCACTCTGTACACATTTGGGATTTGGGTTTTTGTGGTTATTTGTTTAATCATCTGATTATCTCAATTGTGTTTCCTCACACTTGAGGTTGTAGGAATGTAGATTTATGTTAGAGTGAGAAAATGCACAATATTTTAAGTATTTGGCAAACCCCATTTTCCTATTTGAAGGTATGATTAATGGACTATTAAACATGAGACTTAAAGATGTCAAGTTCCTTGAAAGGAGGTGGTGGTTGGACTTTCTCCAAGGGAACATTAGTTTGCAGTTTGAAATCACTGCCTTTTGAAACTGCTTAGTCACATTAATGTAAACATAAAAGATAAAGATAAAAATGTACAGAAGAGTTTTATTTTATCTGATGATGATTTAACAGAATCCCCTCTCTAACCCCATGTATAAATTTTGGAAGGAAGACTGTTTTCAGTAATTCTTTCTGCACTGACACTGATAGATCCTGTTAGAACAACTGTCAAAAGCTTTAATAGCTACTGAGAAATTTCAGCCTTTCTGGTAGTGTGTCAAAAGTTAACTTGGAAAATAATGCTGTGAGATGAAAGTTTCTCTTCAGAAACAGTTTTTTGTGCTTTATATATTTGCATTGAAATGAGGATTGCATCAGTTAAAAATGAGTGTTTTGAAGAATGATGTAATGTTTTTCTAGTTGAATGTATTTTCTAAAATTGAAAATGGTCTGTTACAAGTGCAGAAAAAGTTCTTATAAACACATTTAAATTTCCTTTTTCCCCTTAGAAAAATGTATGGAGAGGTGGGGTTGGGGCCTTATCAAATTTATTGGCCAAAATTAACCTGGAAGTTCAATTTACGTTTTTACTTTATGGTTGAATCTTTTGGTTGGTGTTGCCCCTAAGAAAGTGTCCTCAAACTTCAAATTACTGTCTTAAAAAAAACCAACCACCACCAAACAAACAAAAAACCCCAAACCACTAAACCCCTGAGGATTTCAGATGTCTTTCTCAAACCTCAGTAATTTAAACCATTAGTGATAGCATTTGCTTATTGTTGGGTGAGAAGCAGAGTTATAAAGGCAAATTTAGCAGTGTGTTTTGATTGCTGAAGAAGGTTGTGACAGGAAAAGAAAAGGGTTTCATGTTTTCCATGATATTTCTGATGCCACACAACCATGGCATAAAAAATGAGTTAAGAGTTGAGCTTATTTCTCTTGAAATTACACTGTCCCTGTAGTTGCTTGGAAAATTGTTTGTTGTGATGGATGAGAAGGAATACATAGATTTTTCAAATGTGTTGCCAGATCATTGTTTATAGAACAATCTGGTAATAAAAGGAGAGTTGACAGATGAGAATTCAAATGGATCTGAGAATGAATTATTGAATAATGCCCCACTTGCAGAGCCTGAAAGGCTTCTTTACAGGTTTGTTTTGGTTTGGTGGTTTTTTCCTTAAATAATTGTTGGCTGCTTTCCCTCCTTTTAGTGACAGATCTGATATGAAAGTCTAATGCAGCTGTAACTCATGGAGTGAATTTACTTCTCTTTCATAATTGAGGCTTTATTGAAATGGCTGGAGTTAGTGATATAAAACTACAGTAGTAACTCAGTGGTGAATCAGATCTATCAAACTTCATCCTTCTTGATAGGTAGAGCTGCTTAATAGATTGTTTGTTAAATAATGCAAGATGTTTTCATTAAGGTGAGTGATTGTGCTTTCTAAAACCCCTCTTTTGTTCTTAAATCTCATCAGGCAATCAGTTATACCTGTGGAGCTAAGAAAATCTAGCTGAAGAAACAGCTATCTGGAAGCTTTAGAAAGTTGTTAAATGACTGGCTGCCAGAATCTAGAGGGCTGTATTTGGCTTGCATTCTGCCTTTTTTTACCCCCCTTTCTTATGATTTTCTCCAAGTCCTGTACTCTTCTTCTATCTGCAGTTTCATCCTCTTCTCCTAGGCTACCTTAAAAAAAATCTCATTCCTGCTTATTTAAAGGTTTATATTTTCTAAAATCCCTTTGTTTTTTTCCCCAGTCTCCATTTCCTAAATTCTTGTCTATATATTGATATTTGATAACAAATATCATACACAGTTTTTAATCAGAAGATGTTGAGAAAAGGAACTGGCAGTAAAATAGGGCTCTTCAGGGTAATTCAGTGGGGACAATAATGATTTTTGCTGAGAAATAAAATTGCTGCAAGAATTGCTGCCTGTGATCTGAATAGAAATGTGCTAGCTACCTGAAGTTACCTTCTCTCTACTGCTGCTTCAGGAGAGATATCTATTAGCTGGAGATAATGGCTTGCAAAAAAAAGAGTGATTTTCTTTAAATTTTAGATTTCTATTGAACAGAGTGTGTCTTAGCACCAGTATTCTTTAAAAAGTATTAAATAAATCTGTCACTACCAGGGACAAGAATAGAATTGAAAGAAAAATACTCCCTAAGCATCATCACAAAGCCTTTGGCTAATACCTTGGGTGGGGAGAGGTGAATCTTCTGTGCAGGGGGAGAATGGAAAGAACCTTGTGCAATATCTCAAATGCTCCTGTAGAACTAATCTAGCTTCTGAGAATTAAAAAAAAAATAATTGGGCAAGTTCTTGTGGTGTTTTTTAATCTAAATTCTCAACCTAATCTATAGAACTGTTAAAAAATACAAGAAAACTCTTGTTAGTTCTGCTGTGTGGCTCTGAGTTTCACTGCATGTGAATTGAATTCTGAAGGAGGTGAAAGTTTTAGGTGAGATGCCTAATGTTGGGGGTATTTTGTCAAGTCTTCCATCACAAGGTCTGGCTGCTTTTGAGTATCCAAGCACAGGAAATGTATTGCTGTGTTAATCCACAGCATGTAGGAAAAGTTAGAGCAGTTAAAGAACCTTGGAATTTTATTCCTTACATCTTCTTTTGTTTCCAGTGTTACTGTTCATTACTATTGCATCTGGCTGTACCTTGGAATCACATGAGATGGCTTGGCCCAGTGGCTAGAGGCTGCAGTCCATGTGAACTGGAAAATACTCCATCGTCATTTAGATAATGAGCAAATGTTAATATTATAGGCTCTAGAGAGGAAACCCCTCCAATTAGAAATGTTATTTGATGATAAATGAAATGAAGACAGACGAGTTTTCCTGTGTTCAAACTTGTGCAACATACTGCTACTCTTTTCCTCTTCCATCACTTGATGTCTTGTGTATTGTTATTAATTTAGGTGTGTACTCTGCTGACTGTTTGTTTGCCTAGAGTGGTGATGGTCTGAGTGTCTGCAAAGCTGTAGCTCTCTTGTTATTCTTAGAAAAGCAGATCTCTAGGATAAATTGACAGAGGATGACAGTTTTTATTTTAGTCAATGAAAAATCAGTTTGATGTCATCTCAGCTGGCAGTGGAGATGATCCTAAGCAATGTCTTTTTCTTTTAGTCTACTTTCTTTATCAGAATTCTGCTTCTGTGCTTCAGTCAAGGAGTTAAAAGTCAATCTAAATAAAAGGAGCAATTTCTAACAGCTGGAAAATGAAATGCTAACAAGCAGGTGAATGTAGAGGAGCTGCTGAAATGCCAAGTCAACTTTCATAGAAGATTCTTGCATCTTCTTGAACATTCATTGTTCTGAAGTGGAAAGAGAAGCTGGGGTAGGACAGCAGCTCAGCACTGAGAGTGAAGACACATCCAGTGAAGGGGAGGGATGTTCATGAGCAGAGACAGGCTCTGGGCAAGTTTTTCTTTGTGGTGTTACTTTTGAAGGATAAGCCAAGCTGATGTTTGAAGGTTCTCAATCATGTGTGGTTGCACACCTCTTCTGCTTGCAAGAGTAAGGAAGATATCCAATGGTCTAAGTGAACTGAAACAGATTTCTTCTAAAAGCAATTGTAGAATGAGCAAAAGAGAAATACAAATGCCTTTGCTGCTGTTAGTAACATTCAATTTTTAGTGGCTCTAAATACTGGAATTTAAGAGACTTTCAGGAAAGAGTTTCTCAGCATGCTTACAATCTAAGAATAAGCAAACAGGTGCAGAAAAGCTGGACAAGGCTGTGTGTGCATGTATTTNGTGTAAGTTGTGTAAAAGCTACATAGAAGTTGTTTTCACTGCTAGGAATACTGAAGGTTTTGTGGAGTGGATTGTGCTCCCATAGATGGAATCATACAATCAGTATGGTTGGAAAAGACCTCCGAGATCATTGGGTCCAACCCTCCACCCAACATTAAACCACTGAACAAAGAGACTGTAATAAATGGGGCATAAATATCCATGTCATACAGCAGCTCTTTAAATCTCTACTTCAATAATTTGAGTGAAACTATAGGAAATGTGTTAGTTTTGCCCAGCTTTTCCTTTGACTTTTTCCTTTTGCTTGCTTTTCAGTCAGGAGTGGTAAAGAGATGCTACTGGGAAATAATTGATTTGCACAAGTAAGATTAGAACTATCAAGCCAATTCTCTTTAGCTGTGTTATGAGGATCACATACTGTTCATTTTGGTGCTTTTGTTGTTCTCTTACAGGCAAATAAATCAATGCATCATTAATATTAAAAATATGTGTAGTTCAGGTAGAATTTTCTTTGGGTTTGCTTTCATATTCGGGTTATAATAGCAATGTTTGTAAGAATTCTGATGGATAAGAAATATAAATGAGAAAAGAAACAACCCACAGAGAGCCTACCCCCACCCAGGCTCCTTTGATCTGCCCTGAATCATTTTGCTCTCACTTCCATGTATACGGTGCAATGTCTATAAAAGCCAACTTATGAATGTTCATTTTTCTGCCATTTGTGGAGCTGACTTCCAGCAGGACAGTTTGTATAGCATAATGGGGAACCCAGGAGTGCATACAGCAAACTAAGATGTCATCCAGGACACTTTCTGTTCAGGGAATGGCCAAGGTGATGAGTGCTGAGATTTCAAGTGTGAATACAAGATGCCATCTAGTGACAATTGGTAGGAAATTGTAGCTCACAATCTCTATTTACAGAAATGTTTTCCTCTCTTTTTGAGGATTCAGAGATAGTGCTTCAGAGCAGAAATTCAACCACCTTCATGTTGCTCAGAAGTTGCTTTTCTGGAAAAAAACAAACATTTTGAACAGTAGATTTGACTCCTGCTCTATTAGATGTGGACACTGGCACTTAATTCCTTTGCTTCTTGTGCTTGCCTCTGCTTTTGCTTCTCAAAGGCAAATACTGCCACTGCTACCTCCCAAATCATCTAGTCTCTCTGCTAAACATTAAATGTAGCTCTTGGTGAATTTGGAGTAGTGTTTCAGTAGTTTCTACTCTTACCAGGCAGAGGATATATATATATACATATAGTAATGATAGAAGAGATGCTATTTTCAACACAACTTTTTGTTTCCCTCTAAAAAATGAGATANTACTCTTACCAGGCAGAGGATATATATATATATGTACACACATATAGTAATGATAGAAGAGATGTTTCCCTCTAAAAAATGAGATTAACCTTTTGAGTAGTTGCTTATTTTTGCTGTTACTTACTGGAAGAAATAAAGATTATTTTTAATTCAGTTTTTGCTCAAAAATATCAGGTGCATAAACCAACTGGGGTTTGTCAGGACAGTTATGTTCTTTCTACTGGAAAAGCACTAATCTGATGGAAATTGAAACAGGGTATCTACTTTTAAGTAATACACTATGTTGAATGGTATAGGTCTTTTGCTGGTAATAGACATCTAGTTTTCCTGGAGAGAGCCAAATCTGTTTTGGAGGATGTTGTCTTACTGCATCCTGGAAAAATCTTGTCTGATCCAATTCTGTTTAGTTCCAGAAATAATCCTTATAGCGGATTACCTGGGACTGTGCAGTGAACACTGTCCTCTTGTCAGTATCAGTCTGTGTGCAAAGAAAATGTCTGTGTTTTTATCAATGTCAAATATACCAAGTTTTACAGTGTAAAATTTTAACATCTAAAAGTTCAAGTGAACAGAGTCCAGAACATATCAGGTACCTCAGTGTGAAACTGTCCTCAATCACAATCTTCTTGTATACTTAGCAGAAAAGAGAATGTTCTTCTGCTAACCATGTTTCTTAAGAAGAGACACTGTTTAGACAAGGTGAGATCTTACCAAAGGTGAGATCAGTGTCCTCATACACAGAGCACCTGCAGAAATTCTGAACCTGAAGATTGTGAACAGTCCATTTGTGGAAGGTCAAAGCAGTTCCTAAGAGGCTAAGGATTTAGCAGGACTCAGACCCAAAATAAGGCTTTGTGGTGTTGGAGCAGACACACATCATATGGGTTTGCATGCAAATGAGTTTAGGTCAAATACAAATGATGTGCAAAAATTGAAACAATTTAATTTATAGTTATCATCATTAGAGATTCTCCCAGTCTGAGTGTATTTAGACTAAAGACCAAATGGCTGAAAATCATGGCCAGGCTTCGTGAATGCAGCTCCAGGGAGGGCTCCATCCACGCTCTTCCCAAGCGCTTTTTCCAAGCGCTGCTGGCTGCAAAGGCCAATGGGGGACACACAAGATTGGTTGCAAAAGGCACAGCACAAGGACTGCTCAGGAGGTAGAAGCTGCAAGACATGATTCTTTCTACACTGTCTTTTCTCCTCCAGAGTGATCCTGCGTGCCTGCTCCAAACCATCAGCTGCATTCAAGCTAGTGTGTGTGCAGAGCTGCTGAGTGGAGGCCAGAGGAGAGCAGTTCAGGGCAGCAATATGGCCAAGGCTGAGCTGTTGTTTCAGGGAGTCCTTGTATTCCTCTTCAGGGCTCCTTTCTTGCCACAGCCACTGGCAAGTTCCCCACAGAGCATAATTTTAGGAGGGCAGTAGTTCTTCATCCTGGAGCTGTGAGCTGCCCAACGCAGCTGCGTTCTCAGCAGCATGGCCTCAAGGCTTGGAATTGCTGCTTGTTCTAGGACACACGCATTAGTCCCATCATGTGACCAATGGATGTTTAGGATTGTGCGGAGACAGCGCTGCTGGAAGCGCTCCAAGAGTTGTAGGTTGTGCCGATAGATGAGCCATGGATTGGGAACCATAGAAAAGAGGACACAGCACAATGGCTCTAGAAACACTGAGATTGGACTTTTCTTCAAGTGTTTATTTCGCCAGACTCTTTGATAGAGTTTTCCCAAAGCACTCGATGCCTTTGCTAGCCTAGTGTCTATCTCTCTGTCAATCTTACCATCTGAGGAGATGAGGCTACCTAGGTAGTTAAACTGTTGGACTGATTTAAGCTTTGAATCGCCAATGATGATAAGAGGATGATGAAAATATGCTATGTTAATTTTCTTATTTCTAAGGGAAGATACTTCTTTTTGATTTCTTTTAAAAATATTGATCTTCTCTTCCCTTGACTGTTCATGGAGTTCTGTGGGAGCTGTGAAGGAAGCATGTATGTTGAGAGTTGCTTCTGAGAAAATAGCTGAAAATCCATTTATTGTGGAATAGTATTAAAAAGAAAGCAGCAAGAAATAAGCTCCCTAAAGCAATCTTGGAGTATTGACATGTTTAAAAAAGGGTTTATGAGAGTAATTGAAGCAATTGTAAATTCTGCATGTTGCTCATCAGTGTTTTCCAATTTACATGCTAAGAAAACTAGCAGTAATTTCCTGCCTAAGTAAGATAGAAAGTGTTGTTAAGAGCATGGCATGGTTATACTCGGCGAGACGACTGCGTGTGATGTTTTGGTCTAATATGATCATTAACAGCTATTAGAAACCTCTAAGAACAAGTAGATCTGCAATAGTTTTTGCTATGTTCCTAAATTTCTCCAACTCATGACTTAGATATAATGGTTTGGTAAGGAAGTCTCCATTTTGCCTTTAGTAATGTCAGAAGTGTTTTTCTAAACATTTTCTTGAAACAAGTTTTGAACCTGCACATCTTTTTGGCATCTGCAATATCTTTAAGTCTGCCTTTTGATGGTTCAGTTGCATGGGATTTCTGCCTACTTGGGGAATACACAAGTTTTCCAAGTTGCTACTGTCTTATTTAGAATACAAAAAATCATGGTGGAACAATGCAGAATTACAGTATAGCTCTAAATATCTAGCTTATGCCGTGTGATTTTTGCCACTGAACCAAACCTGACAGGAGTAAGCTTGCCAGTCTGATGTTTATAGTGAATTATAGCTGTTACTAATGCCAAATATACTGTGGATTTGATTAAACATTTCTATGATGATGTTATCAAGGCTTCAAGCATCAGAAAATACAGTAAGCAAATGTGTGAAAGTAGCAGTAAAGAGAAAAGTAAAACTGTGAGGCCCAAAGAGCATGTGCCAGAGGGTGGGTGTTTATTCCATCTCCACTAATAAAACACTTTACGGGTGTAGCAGCAAAATGTTAGTCTCTGGAATGAATGCAAGGAACTAGGACTTAAGAGGCTGGAATCTGATCCATAAACTCCCTAACAGCAGCAATGGCCAGGTAGATTTTTGGGGGTTATGTTGTTTTTTAACAGTATCTCCAAGAAAGCTTTAAATAATAAAAAATAACAGTTCTGAAACACTTTTTGTAAAATAGAATCATGAATCTAATACTGCTGGAAAATTCATTGCCTAAAATTAGGCAATAGATTTAAAGCCAAAATGAACAGTTCAAAAAAACCAAGCAACCTAGTGAAACAAAAATTAACAAAGGAGTTTCAAAAAAGGTGGTGTACTTCAGCAAGAGGAGAAGGAAAACCAGAAGTAGAATTACCACTCTGAGGAGGAATGTGTCCTGATAAGATAAGCTGACATTGAATCCAGCCAGCTAAGTGAGCAGTGGTCTGGATCTGAATCAGTGAGATGGAAGTTTTGAGATAGAAAGCATTAGTGTAGAAGAGAAATACCTAGAGGAAAACATTATAACGTACAACCTCACCATTAAAGATCTTCTCTGCTATTTCCAGTGGCATAAATATCTGTGATGTTGAAAATCACTTCTAATATTCGTAATGCATGTTTGCTCATTAAAAGAATTAACTCCTACAGAATACTGGGATAAATACTAAATATTGAATTTGAATTTGTTAGCATCATACACTGTGGCTAATCTTACCCCTTGGCTCATTGCTTGAGTGCAGGTGTAAAAGTTAATTAACAATAACTAAAGTCAAATTATCTTGTTAAGCTTGCAAAAAAAAGTTTTTCCTCTTTCAGTCAAATTATGCATTTTATTTCTTTTTATACAGAAAGTAGAATTGGTGTTCTTCGTAAATAGAGTTCTTTAGTTCTTTAACCTAAAGGGAAGGGAGAATATTTAATGGCAGAATAGCAGATGACCTCTTTGCCTTCTGTATCTCTTAGACTATTTTTTTTCTATTGAATTTTTATATATATAAAATAAAATGATGGACAGAACTCACCAGGTAACAGTATAGTGAGATTATTTTAAATATGTAAATATATTATGACCAGTAGAAGCCACATTTTTTTTTTTACCTACATCTGTGTGTGTGTGTGAAGTCACCCTTTTGTGTGATCTCAGTGAAGAACTGCAACAGCAGATGCTAATTTATATGAAGAATTCATGAAAGATGCATTTGTAGCCTTCAGGTGTTATGTCTCTAATACCTTAAAAATATTTGAAGACTACACCGTGTGCTTGCTATTAATGTTAATTTTAGGAGCCTTTTTATCTTTTCTCTTGAGTCCCAAATATGTCTTTGTGAATTCCTTTGGCCCTGAACTGACATATCTCTCTTTCTCAGTTGAGTGTATTTGTTCAGTTGAAAGAACTGGGACAGAACCACTGTCACATACATCTCTCCTATATTCTGTGATTAAAAGCTTCAGTGGAAGTCAAGCATATTTGGATATCCCTTACACTAGCAAGCAGCTAGTAGGCTTTTAATGTTGTATGCAACTAAGGCAGCTTTTGTATGCTATAGAAAAAGATGATAACAAAAAAAGGCAATTTATTTTTAGCTGAGCAACTGTGCTTTGTGCAAGTGCAGCCAGTGTGTGTCTGTTTTGTTTTATGAAAATAGAGCACTAAATTGTGACAGACCCCTTCAAAGTTTTGCTTACAACTGTTCAAGGAACTCTCAGGGCTCACACTGAAGTGAGTGGTATTTGTAAAAAGTAGTTGTGATTGGTGATTTTTGTGGTATTTGTGGTAATCTAGCCTAAGGAGAGAAATTTAGAGGATGAAGTTTCCATATCCTTATGTATTATGGAATCTTACAAACTCACTGTTCTCTTTATACCCTTGGGAACCAGGTATCCTTCAGGTTGTGACAGTGGGTTACAAAAAGCAAAAGTATTCATGATAAAACCATTAAATGACTTGTCTAGTCTCAGATGTGTTAATATCTCAGTATTCTATTCACTCAAGCATTGATACATGGGCAAACTGTATTGCTTTTCACTGATGTTCTTATACATGAATAATGTTTTCGTCTATACAGCCAAGGGCTGTTATTTCAACATTTTGTGTGTGAAGACTTAGCAAGGGCTTAGGATGTATGTCCATCTAGCTTTAGGGTCATAGTCTTTGTTAAAGTGTGCTGGTGATTGTTCTCCTTTCTGAATGTTTCTCCTTTCCTTGAAGGATTGAGTTAGGAAGAGCTTTTTGAATAAAGCAAATGAATGTGTTGCAGTTTAGTTCATTACGCAATATAAGGTAGCTTTCCATGCTTATATTTTTACCCCTTTAAATGAAGCTGGAAGTCATATTTGAGTTTGATAGTAAAAGCTATAAAAGCCCATGAGCCCAAACTAACAACAGCTTTTAATATGCTGGCCCTAGGGTTCTGGATTTACCCATGGAATGTGTTAATTTGCTCTTCTAGCAGGCATTCCAGACCTGCAGGCAGCAGAGTGAAGTTTTGCTTGCTAATCAGGATACAATATTGGTATTTTCCACAATTCCTCATATCTGTGCATTATTAGCAGTTTCTAAGCTAGTCTGTGACTAATTTCCCAGTGAATCCAATTTTTACATGATGGTTTGGGTAAGCCATGGCACCGTGGAGCAGACCCTGTGCTGCTCTGCAGTACACAAGTCCAAAAGTGCATTTGTCAGAATTAATACAGGTCACTCAAAAGTTGTCCAGAGTGAGAGAAGAGAGTGGAATTAATTGATGGACTTTGTTTAGAGGTTGGCCAACATTAGAGAATGAGGTGAAATATCCTATTACCAATAGTGTATGTAGTAGTTTAGTATAGTATGGCTAGGCTTCGTGAACGAAGCTCCAGGGAGGGCTCCATCCACGCTCCTCCTCAGCGCCTTTTCCAAGGGCACTGATAAAAAGAGGATAGCAGATAGCACCCTCGAGCCTGCACTAGGGATTTTTTTTAGGTGAGACACAGCATGTGCAGAGCTGGACCCACCCTTTAGTCCTAAGGTTCATCTGCCAGGGCCTAGCAAGCTTGGACGCTGGCAGCCAAGTCCTTAGGACAGAGGTTTTATTAGAGTGTCCTTCTCTTAGCTGGAAGGCCTCACTGGGCTAAATGAGCTCCATCTGCCCAGGTTTGGAATCAGAGTTGTCCTTCTCCTAGGATGACTGGCAGAAGGCTAATGAGCTCATCCTACCCATCCAAGGATTCTAGGAACATGGCTATCACTCCCCACCCTTTCCCGTGGGCAATGAGTTTAATGCTCCCTCTGCTGTGGGCACAGTTATGGCACCAGGGGCCACAGGAGACCGCAAGGGATTTTCAGACTGTGCCTAAATAGTGTATGTATTGTAAGACAAAACCTACTGCACCAGAATACCAACCACAAGTCATGGGCATGAACTCCCTATCTAGGGGTGATTAGAAGTCTCCAAAGCCCAGCTTTGTAAATGAATGGAATAAATAGAAAACAGGTAAAAACTGAGTAGTAAAGAAAATATCATGGTTTAGGTTTTTGAAAAGGGGTGAAAAAGCATCCTGTATTGTAAGAAGCCTGTGAATGTAGTTAAAAGCCTGTTTCCTTCTCTGTGGGAGAGGTAGACAGATCTGTCATAGATACTGGGTTATCAAAGGCTCCACTTGGTCTGCCTGATATGGCTTCAAAAGTCTTATCTGCATGTACAACCCAATATAGCCCAAATAAAAATAACAAAATATTTAACTGTTTGCAAAGGCTTAGATTTTATGTACACTGTCAAAACAAGGGACTATCTGTTCTACCTTCTTCCCACTGAATAATATACCTGAAAGTGAATAGTATAAGTGAAGTATAATTACAGAGGCCCTGTTCTCACATTTCAGTACCCCTTCATCTGCCTTATTTTTAATATGGGATTTATTTTTAACATGGAATTATTTTAACTCCTGAATTTTCTGAGGAACTGCACTTTTAAAAGAGGGTTACCTGAACTTCAGCTCCTATGTGTGAAACCATTAGTGTCTGAACATCTTTCCCCAACTGTTAGGGTCTCTATGCTATCATGCAGTCTTTGTGAAGCTTCCTTTATTTTTCCAGGAGTGGACAGGAGAGCTGAGGTTCCTCAAAGCAAAATATCTGCCTGTTTCATCTTGTTAGAGTATTTTTTTTGTCTATTCAACTTGGAGTGGGTCCAGAGGAGGCCACAAAAATGATCACAGTGTTGGAACACCTCTCCCATGAGGACAGGCTGAGAGAGTTGGGTTTGTCCTGGCTGGAGAAGAGAAGGCTCCAGGGAGACCTGTTGGAGCCTTTCAGTTCTCTTGCCTTGTTGGGTTTAGGAATACCAATTCAAGGTAGGAGTAACTGGAAAGAGGGATTGAAGATTTGTGTCTTGATTTGTAAGAACTTTCACCTGATGATTTTACAGTGCATTTATTTCTGTCTATTGGGTAGCCTTTTAATGGTAGGTGTGGTCAGTACAGCCAGTTATAGTGTCTTATGATGATGAAATCACATCAATGTATCAAGGAAGAAGGAATGTATTTCTTTCTGGCCTAGCAAAAACATCATTAATGCAAGAACTTTTCTGAATGGGATGGTGCTCTTTCACAGTACATAATGAATGTGTGTGGGTTGTGTATCTCTTTAAGGAGCTTTTTAGGATGCTAGGATAGACTGTATTTATACAGAACTTGGAAGGTTTAGGGTTGAGTCCAAGAGCCACAAACATTCCTGGTGTGTGCTGTATGTATATTTATCCTTCAGCTGAGACTCTCTTTTCTCAGAAACACCTTCCCTTTCAAAAGCCTCTGGATCTTGTGTTTTGTATGTACCCTATGATCCTAGAAAAGTACCTTGCCACTTTTAATGAAGTGTGGGTCCTGTTTGTCTATCACGTTTGTGTTCCAATAAATCAAGGAAGATAACTGTGCTAAGCATTTGCCTTCCTCAGGCTTTGAGCCCCTGCTGTTTGTGACTGCTGGTGTCTATTGACTCCTTGAAATGAGTCTGTAACAAGGCTGCATTGATAATGCTAGGGAAGCACTCTGTGCATGTACAAAGCACAAACAATGAAACATACTAATGAAGGCTGAACCACTCTTCCAACAGATTACTAAAGAGCCATTCCAAATTCAGCACTAAGGTATGGAAGGAGTTTGGGGAATTTTTGTTTTGTGATCTTTTCTGTCTGAAGTATGTAAAGACATATCACTGAAATGTAAGAGTAAGGCTGATTCATTTGCCAAGGGGATAAGAGCAGGACTGTAGAACAGCAAGCATTCAGAATGCAATATTGAAATGAGAACCTTGATGCAAACAAACAGCAGCAGCTTCTGAGTGTGTGAATGGGTCTGCAATGCTACACTCATGTATCCTTCTGTGGCTGGAAGTGGATAGGCAGATGAATTTAGACTCTAGAATTGACAATTGTATCCACAGCAGGCTACTTAGCTTGGTCCTGATTTTTTTTTTTCTCTTTGTTTGTGAAGTACCATTTTCACAGCAAGAACTACAGGTAACCTTTCCTAAAGGCTTGCTGTATCTGTGAAATTGAGATGTGACAATTTCATAAGCTTTCCAGTGCTTCAAGTAGGCTAATAAGAAACATAGGGATAAATTATTTAGTAGGGTCTGCAGAGATAGGACAGGGGGCAACGGTTTTAAAATAAAAGAGAGTAAATTTAGACTAGATATAAGGAAGATGCTTTTAAAAATGAGGGTGGTGAAACCCTAGAACAGGATACCCAAAGAGGTAACCCCATGCCCCATGCTTGGGGGTTTTCAAGGTCAGGTTGTTTGGGGCTCTAAGCAACCTGATCTACTTTCAGATATCCCTGCCCACTGCACTAGGGCTGGAGTAGATGACCTTTAAAGGTCTCTTCCACCCGAAACTGTTCTATGATTCTATGAACTACAACTTGGAACACTGCATCCTTCATTTTTATATGTTATCTTAGACAACCTCTTTACAGCACAAACAGTTGCTTTCATAACTTATATACTTTAAAAATGACATTTCACACTGAAATGCATAAGTCACTAGCTATTTGGATTAAGATTTCTTCAATAACTATTGAAGAGGAATATTGGAATTGATAAGGAGTTTGAGGAAGTTATGGATTATTTGCTTCATAAAATACATTTTGTAGAGTTGAGATTATTTACCCTAGGCCTAAAAGAATACAAACTGCATGAGTACTTTGAACTAGGCTTTGCCTATTATCTGTAACACTGAGCCTTCTAAGGACTTCTGGGCTCTGTAAGCACATATTCCAATGTGTACCTCCCCACTTGGATTGTTCTCAGTCTTTCCTAGAGAAAATGTTTTACTGTAATCCTTTTGGAAAATTAAATACAGTACTAAAATATGTTAATCTCAAAAGGATTTTTTCCTTGTTTCCCTCAGTGTAGTTGAAGAAAGTCACCCCTGTCTGGTGGTTGCTTAGGCACAGTTGTGTGTTGGCATTTCTCTGAGACACAGGAGCCTCAGAACCTGAGTCAGGACACAGTTTTGGTAGATGGTGAACAAATCCAGAACAAAGAGGTGGTTTCTGCTGTGCAGGATTTACTGCAGAATTTCCTCCCTATTGTCAGTCATGCAGATATGAACACTCCCTTTCATGCAGAAGAGTGTCTGGAAATCTAGCTGCAAACAAATGGCAACTTCTATAGGTTTAAGATGAGGCTTTTTTAGGTGTAGTTGCTGAACTCCTATATGGTGCCTGTCACTGGGAACAGCATGACGGCAATCTGAGAGCCTGGAGCAGTGCTATGGCAGCCAAAGTTCCAGCTCTGCAAGCAGGTTTGGCTACTTTGTGGCTAAGCTGAAAGACAAAGGAGTGATCATAGACTGACTTTAGGCTTTGTTTTTTCTGGCATTAATAAACAAATTGAGTAAATACACATGCAGATCTTCATGTTTTCTGTTCAAGATTCTAACAAGTACTGTTATACCCCTGACCCTAAGGTAGCTGCTTACATTTTTACCTTCTCATGATGTCCTACTCTTTTCCAGTGCCAAACATAACCTGTAACAAAATATGCAAACCATTTTGTACATAGAGGACCTTGTAAGGCTAGCGCTTTTCATGATGCAAATTTGAGAGCAAAATGAACCCATTAACTGAATTAGCAATTCAAAAAGGCAAAAGTTCATGGTAAGGAAACAAAGCTTTTCAAAAGGTACCATTGTATTGTTGTGGTCCAAGTATATGCATAGTCTGCTTTCTTTGATTTGTTTTTGCCTTTAGAATAAATTGACATAGGACAAGAATGCTATTTATCTAAAGGAAAATTAGCATTTGAGAAGAGGAAGTAGTGCTTAGGACACTTTTTTTCTTTTTAGAAAGCTATGATTTCTAATCCATTGCATTATTAAAATAGGCAGCTCCAGAGTGGGGAAAAGAGAGTTTGCTTGAATAAAAGCATTTATAATTACAGAGGGGGGGTTTAATATGGGGAGGGAACATGCAGGGAAAAGACAATCCTAGCCTGCAGAAATTAAACAGTTTTCATTGAGGACAATTATGCCTTTAATTAACAGCCATTGATAGCCTTAGTATTATAATATGAGTTCATGACAAGGTTCTTTAACCTGTGCACCTTTAGCTTTTGTCTTCAGTCATCATTGAAGTCTGATTCTGAAAACATGTTCTGCTTTCACAAAGGCTTCATTCTTTGAAGATACTTCAAGATATTGAAATGATTGTTGAATTTTTAGATAATGTGATGAATTAATTATGGTGTGTAGGATGTGATGTTACTCATGATGTGAGGTTGCTACTGCTTATGTGTCTGTGTAGAGCAGTTTCACTCTTAATCTGTGCTTTTTCTCTGTATATCTGTTTGTCATTGTAAGTTCACCTTGTAAGCACTTCAGAGTGATGAAATGGTCTTGGTTTTGGGGTTTGGCACAATTGGGTTTTGAATCTTGACTGAAATAAGACACTAGGAGAACTAGAGTGTTAAGAGTTCCAAAGGTGCTGAGTTTAGAATATCTCCAAGGATCATATCCTGCAGCCTCTCTGGGCCTCTCTTCTAGGGTTTGACCATCTTGTTGATTAAATTTGTTTTCCTTCTCTCTAGTCAGAAGCTTCTATATTCCAGGCTATATCTTTTGCCTCCTGTGAAGTTGTTGTACCCCTGTGAGAATAGCTTGTCTGTCTCTCTCTCTCTCTCTCTCTCTCTCTTACATGCTGCCATTAAGTAGCTGAAGGGACCCATATCTTCTCCTAGCCTCCTTTTCTCAGGGCTGAACAAACCCTGCATTGCTTCTGAAGCCTTGGCTACAGTTCCTGACCATCCTCATGGCCTCTGCTGCTCTTGCTCTGCTGTGTCACTGTCTGTCTTGTATTGGGATGCTCCCAAACTGGTTAGAACTATGGTTTCACGAGGGGAAGGACTATTTCTCTTAGCCTGCAGGCCACAGTCTTGCTAATACAGTTTATGATGCTCTCCTAACAATCATGGAAACGCTCAAGTTTACTTTTGCTGGCAAGAGTCTGGGTTTCTTCTGCACAGCCATGATTCCTCAGTTGTATGATACCTTGCTTTTTAATCTTTCTTCACTGAGACAGTTTCTAGTCCTAGCAGTTGTTAAGAAACACTTGACATGTGCTCAGGAAACAGAGAGCAAATAAAGGCAATCTTTAATCTTACAAAGAGCTTGGAAGTATCACATGGAACCTCTGTTGGAGAGTTTGAGCTGTGGCACTGGAGAGTTTCAGGCTTTGGACATGTTCTCTCCTGTGACATAAGAGGCTTGTGCCTGACTGTCAGATGCTGCTAAGCCATGGTGGATGTACTTCTTGGTGTTGTGAGTGGGTGCTCTGCCTTCTTCTGACTGTTAGAACATGAAGTAACCTCACCTCAACAACTCAGTTCTCTCAGACTGTGCATGTTAAGCAGAGCTTCCTGTTAAACTCTGCATTGTCCTTTCCTCAGCATTGCCCTTATTGAAGGGTTAGCATGTTCAAATAAGCTAAAGTAGGAAGGCAAACAACAAAAACTAACCAGTTCAGTGCTCTGTGCCCAAGGGTTTGTTCAGTGTCTCATCAACAAAAAAAGGTGATTATTTCTGCAAAGTCTATGTGCACATATGTGTACATAGGTAAACTAGTTTCATATTATTATCTTGTGCATGGGGAATTGTGTGTGGGCTAGGATCTGAAAGCCAATTCTGTGTTCTTTCAAACTTCCTTCTGGTGGAAAACATGAAAAACATTTCAGCCATGTGTTAATATGGACTTTAGGTCATATTGTGTATTTTTTGCAGTAAAAGAAAAAAGCTACAGAAGGGAGGTCATCCTTGGGTAGATCCTGAAAAAAGCTGATTTAATATAATGTAATGATGATATTTTGCATTTGATTCTTTTTGATGAAGTTATGTGAAATTAATACTAGCTCAGAAAAAATGCATTGCTACCATTAGCAATATACAGAAGTATTCTACTTGTAACAAAATCCAAATTTCTTTATAGAGTTTGGTGAGAGGCAAGTTGCCATAGGAAATACAGAAATATTCCAAGCTGGTTGTGTTCTGAATAAATAAAGGCAAAACTTTCTTTAGTTACAAGTGTGGGAGCTATGAGCTGCTTCACATATATATTTCATTGCACTGAGTAGTTTGCCACTGTTTGCATGCATAATCTGTAAGTAGTGCCACAGGTTATAGCACTACTGCTGCTGTTACAGTGCAGTGTATCAAAATCACAACACAACAAACCTGTCAAGCACAATTCAGTCACTCACATTATTTGCAAACTCATGCCAAGAAACACTTGTAGTTGCTAAACAGGAAACAACAGAGAACATTTCTCTGTTCTCTCCCTGTCAAGAAGCAGCTTGACAAAACCAAAACAAGTATCTGGAAACAAAATATGGTATTCTTGATATCTCCCCTGCAATCTTTAGTTCTCCATTTTTCTTCTTTGCTTTTTATAGGAATTTTCTCTCAAATACCAATTTGATGGACTGTGGCCCAGATGACCCCTGCTATCTTCTAACCACACAAACTCTCCAGACACCTTTTTCTTTACAACCAGCAGAACACTTGGCTGTGCTTGTTAAACCACAGCAAATATTTTTTACAGTCCTGTCTTTTGGCTCTGGTACCTTATTTAAAACTCAAAACTAGCTGCTTTCCTTCTCCTGAGGCAGAGATGTAGTATGGTAGATCTGAGTAGCTTGCTTTATGGAGAGAGAAGGCTAGGAGCAGCCACTTCATCATCCTGACACCCCAGTGCTCACTGGGCCCATGTAGAGCAGAGCTGGAAGGCAGCAGGATTAAGGCACTATTTTGCAAGTGTGGAGTTGGAAAAAAAAAATACACAGCTTCCTGCAATTAACTGTAGAGTAATTAATTATAGTGGGGAGAAATCAATTTGCTTTTGAGTTTCAGGAATGATTTTTAAGTGTGAAAAAGGATGTTAATCACCACAGTAATGATCTTAGGAAAACCTTATTTAGTGCTGCTAGCTGCTTGAATAAACAGTAATGCACAATGTTTCTCTCTCAATCCATCATTCAGTTGTTTTCACTATCTCTTCCTCTCCTTTCTTCCCCAGTGTGATATTTTTGTGTTTCAAAACAAAGCCTTTCACTCTTTCCAATTTGAACATTTCAAGTATGCCAAATGCAAATTCAACCCCTAATGTCAGTCAGCCTACTAAATGTCTAACTTCTTTCAGAGTAGAATGATACACTATATTGCTTTCTAAAAAGCCTTGAAAAACACTTTGATTTTAGGAGAAATAAGATAACTACCATTGTCATACTAGTCAGTCCTGTAACACAACCACTGAACTCTGCTGTGCTTTCAGTGTACTTGCCTTGCACTCTCCATATTTAATTGTGCCCTGAATGTGTTGATATTTTTATTCTCTTAACTTCCTCATAGCAAAAAAGATAAGATTTTTCTTTATTTTGTTTCTTTGGCTGGGGTGTGTGGTTTGGCAACAGCTGTCTCCCAAAATTTCTAATTTTACAACTTTCTGCACTTCTCTGAAAATCAGCAAAGAGTAGTCTCTCAAGTTCTTCTACTCTGCCTGCTCTTCTAATTATGGAATAGAAATCCACAACATTTAGCACCTGGAATTAGTGACCAACAAACTTCCTCTTTGTTCTTGATGTAAATGGAGAGTGTTTGCACTGAAGACACCCTATGTGTTAGGCCACAGCAGAAGGAAGATATTTGTGTTGAGGTTATTTATGGAAAGACAAAATAGGTACCAGTAATCTTCTTTGGTAAGAAGCTAAAGCAGATGCAAAAAAAAAAAAATAGAACATATCAGCTCAACAATAGCTGTCTGCTGAAATTTTGATGCTAGTTTAGTTCCAGAGATTTGGGAAATCTTTTGCCATACAACTGTGTTAGCCCCCTAGAAATCAAAGGGATAATATTTTCACCCAACTATTAAGCTTTCTAAAGAGGGTATTGTCCAGCTGTAAATCCAACATCCAGCCATGGTTTCCTTTAAAATTCGTTTGGTTTTTTTTTTTCCCCCCTCTTTATTTCAAGTTCCAAGCAGGAAAACTGTTAGCAAGGTGGATCTCTATGCAAAGTATATTAAATAATGTGCAATATAAGGAAACCATTAATTGGCATTTCTTTTTAAAATGCATGGTGGTCTCCAGACATTAATTAGCTAAACAACTAAAGCCAGAATAATATTTCTCCAAACACTTTAAAAGCCCAGGAAACATGAGAGCTAAAATGACATGGCTACTCAAATAGTTAACTCAATGTTTTGGTATTTGAGCAGTAACCTAGCTAAGGCAGGGCTAAAATTCTAGTATCATTTCAAAGTGTGTGTATCCCATTCCCCTTTATAAACTCATGCAGATGCTAATCAATCATCTTATTTTGTAGGACCTCAGAAAGTTTAAAGGTTATTTAGTTGGTAGAAGTGCTCAGGGTGATTACTTCTAGTTTGCTTATTCTGCACTTTTTTCTAAAACAGTAACATTTTATGCCCAGTAAGCTCTATTACTCCTCATTTGTTTGTAATGCTTCACTTCACATGCAGGTGCCAGGTACCTGGGTTATTATTCATTTTTGAAAAATGCTTAGCACTGTTCCTTCCATTGGCTTCTGCAACAAATAGACTCTGATTAATCATACTCAGCCATTGCACCTTCCACAATTTAAGCTGCAAGTGGAATGTGCCACAACAATTGAACAACAACCATAAAGCTAATGCTGCTGTGTGTGGGCTGTGTTCAGTCTGAGGAGCAGTTACCTGGGGAGGACTTTGGGGAGAAGGGGAACTCTCTTTTGTCTTCATGGATGTTGGGTAGATTTCATGTCGTCTTTTTATGAGGGTGATATTTACAATTAAAAAAAGCAATACTTTTAAGAGGACTTACATGAGTGCTATCTGATTTTAGAGCATATTTATTAAATCCAAGAATCTGCTGTATGTGTTTTATCTTGTTAAACATGATATGGTTTATTAGCTCATATATTAATATCTTCAGTTAATGTAATTCACCATGTAGATGTTTCCTCTTTAAGCACATGAAAATAAGCACTGATGATTAGTGATAACAATCACTAAACTGAGATTCTAACCATTAATCTCCATCTCTGTCTCCTTGACCACCTCTGCAGATAAAGACAAGAAGTCAGACATGAGTGAGCAGGAAATGTGTTGAGTGCTCTAAGGAGAAGAATTAAAAACTTTTAGATTGAGACATAGCTGGAGATCTTCTCTGAGAGAGATGCTCATGTTGAAGATATAGTAGGTAAATAGCTGGAATGCTTAGGGATAAGCATAAATCACAAAGGGCTGTATGAAAAGAATCACAGGCACAGGAGCCTGGGGAACAGATTTGTGAGTTGTCTCCCCTTGCATTATGAGTTTGAAGCATATACTCTCACAGAGACAAAGCATGAGTTGAAAACAGAGGTTGTAGGAAAATTTGAATAGAGGAAAAGACACCTTAAGGTGTTTGGCTTCTGCTTTTGAGTGTCTTTAGTTATTGTCATTGACAAGATTGTAGCTATGCCCAGAGATCAGGACCAAAATGCAGGAGAAGAGTTGTTTTCCTGTTTGGAAGAAATGAGACCCGCTATATCTGTTTTGTCCAGAAGTTCCTCAAGAGATATTAGGGAAACACTCCTTTGTGTTGCTTTCATGGGTTACAAAATAGTTTGAGTTGTCAGCACCAATTTCTAACAGCTCTGAGTTCTCACTAGTTCATTTGCTTGTTAAGAGGGAGAAACAAATACTGAGAAATTGCCTTTCCAAGGATAGAACAGTAAGAGACAAGAGAGTAAAAAAAGAGCCCTTGGACATGGAGGATCATCTTCCAGGTACAAAGGAAATGCCTTGGATTCAGATAAAATAGAGGTGAGCACCAGTGGCAACTGAACCCCTCACAGAGGCTCTGTTCTGAATTTGTAGGATCCCTTAAAATTTTCTTTCTTCATTGCCAAGTTAGCTGTCACTGTGGGAATGTGAACTGACTGAGGCAATTTCCTACATAGCAGGGAAGGATCTTCTCTCTTCACTTGTCCCATTCTGAGAGTTGAATCTGGCTCATATTTCATGGAGTATAAGTCTTGCATTGTGGAAAAAGGAGCTGACATATTCACTTGGAGCAGTCTCATGGGTTAAGGACTGGCCTGAGCTGCAGGACAGTTCCTGACTCTTTCTCAGGCTTCCTATGTGATACTGAGAGAGTTAGGTGATCTATCAGACTGTGTGCTCACTGCAGTGATCTGGGGAGAGCATTGCATTCCTCAACCCAACAGCAGCTGGGGATAAAGGTTTTCCTGGAGACTCTCAAGTAAAGGGATAAAAAAATAATCCTACCAACCTGCATCAAGCACTCTAAGTTGAACCCCCAAACTGGGAAGCATGTGTGTGTTATGAGAACAAAACAATGGTGTGCTAGATACAAACACTCCAGTGCTGGGGTTGAGGCCAGGGCCTGGGAAGTTATGAGTATCAGAGAACACCATTCATTTATTTAGCAAGGCAGCTGTTGCTGCAGGGAGCAGTTTTGAGGCCTTTTTTAGCATTCTTGAGGAAAATGCTTGCAGGTGCTGTTTGTGCCTGTACAGCATGGCTTCTAATGTAAAGGCACTTGTTGTTAAATCCTCAGTGCTGAATTCATTAGACTTCATTAGGAGGGTGGAAACCTTTGAAGAAAATCAGGCTTAATTATCTCTGTATTTTCAGATGCTGAGAAAGGTAATGCTTTAAACCTTATTCCTTTATTAAAGCTATTATTGTGATGATACAAGGCTGGTTGGGCCCAGTGTCTTATGCTAGCATAGAAGTTTAAAGAGTGATGACAGGTTAAAATGAAGCAAGGTCAGAACCTAAGCACAATATGGTATTGCACAGTAGGTTATTGCAGATTTTGTATTCACCTCTCATTTAAGTTGAGTCATACTACTTTCCCTAGAACTTAAAGCAAAAGTCTTTATTCCTGGGGTGGTTTATAGCATTCCTGTGGCTGGGCACACAGCTCAAAGCAGCAGCCCTGCAGGATGAGTAGGTTCAATGGGCAGTGTCCATCAGAAAGTTTTAGCAGTAGGGAAGCTGAGGAGAGGCAAGGCTGCCCCATGCAAGATACAGACTGTTCCAGTCAGTCCCTTACTTTGGAAAGGGCAAAACCCTGCCCAGGCAATGAGGAGGGAGTGGAAAAAAGTGATAGAACCATCCCTTGGAGCAGCCAGCTGAGAAAAGGAGGATAGGTTGCAGGCACCAGAGCAGAGGTTGCTCTGATGCATGGGGAAACTATGATGGAGCAGGTATTCACATAGGAGGCCCTGGAGGACTCCATGCCAGAGCAGGGGGGTATTACCTGAGGAAAACTGCAGCCCCTGGATACAGCCCATGATGGAACAGGTCCTGAAGGACTGCAGCCTGTGGAAGGACCCATGCTGAAGCAGGGAAGAGTGTGAGGAGCAATGAGGAGCAGAGAGAAACTGTTATGGACTGACCACAACCCATCCATTCTCCATATAGGATCTCTCTTTGCTGTAGGGTTAAGTTCTGTATCCTTCTTTAGTACATTATTACATGTTGTCTGTCTCAAAAGTAGTTGTTTGGCATATTTTATTTTAGTTAGAATAATGCAGATGAAATCTTCCCCTGCAAGAAATTATCATTGGATAGACTGATGTGTAGGGAGCAACAGAATCTCATTTAGCCTCTTGTACTTCTGGATTTGTACAGTCACCTCAGTGCCTGACTCCTCTGTGGGTAGATGCTAAATTGAGGGGTTCGTGAAGACATCTGGCAGGAAGAGACACCTGTACCAGCAGCTGGCAGTCAGGAGGAAAAAACCCAAAACAGTAAGAGAGACTGAGTAAAGGATAGGTGGGGTGATGAATTGAGAGTTATTTGCAGTGTTTTCCTGAACTAGGCATGGTCCTATTAATATAATGAAGAGAATAACCACCATTTGTGGTTATTTATTGGGCAGTGCATGAGTAAGAGAGCAGGAGTTTGGTCTGTAATTCTAAAGCTGTGCTGCCATTTTATGGGTGGGTTTTTTTTTTTGGTGATGTACTATGAAAGACTTGAAGAAAAGCAAAGGCTAAAATTTCCAAACCTGGCTCCTGAGAGAGAACAGACCTGCATTGAGTTCCCCTGAGATACCTGGCCTACTTTACAGTAGTGATGCTTCAAATTCCATTTAAAAAGCTTATTTTAATGTCTGTAGGTGAAAATTAAACATGGTGCTCCTTTGAAGTGCTGGATAACAGCAGTGCATCAGCTCGGGCAGTTGGCTAAAGCCTCTCTCTAGTCTTTGTGCAATGGAACGTGTTGAAGTGATTCACTTGCTGCCAGATGATAGAGGTTGTGATCTGCACTTATTAATGGGTGTGTTCCTTCTTAGTTCGTTTGATGATGAACTTATGCAATTAGGGGAAGAATCTTAATTAGGGCTTTCCTGTAGTTTTATTTTTTCCAAGTGGAAATGAGGAGCTATAGGTAATTTGTCTCCCAGTTTGTGGTACTGAATTCTTGAATGCATTTCTTTCTGGCTCTGAAGGTAGGCAAGCTACTGCACACTTCAGGATTAACAGTCTCTTGTCCTGAACAGAGACACCAAGCTACCACTGCCCTTGTGCTTAACAGTGGAGAACCACAATTCCCATGGCAGCACCATTTTCAGTAGTGTTAAACATAGAGCAAAGGATCTCTATCAACACAATTGCTTCTCTCTAGGTTTCTTTAGAAATATCTACTTTCAAAGGGACATATTAAATGGATAATCCTGAAAAGCTCAGTTCTTCCCCAAAGTGCAGTTGTTAGGAGAGTAGAGTGGGTTTAACTGTCAGATTACACAATAGAACCTTCTGAGGCAAATGCTGCTGGAGGTGAGTGATGAGAGCTCAGACCTGAGCATCAGCCTCTATTACCATAACTGACCTGCCATCAAAACATTGCATCTAAACCAAAAATGAAATCATGGCTTCCATGTCCAAGAGGCATATTTGTCCTGAAGTGCAGAGTAATGTATACTTAAACAATTTTGCAGTTATTGTTTAGGTTTTCACAAGTATTCTTGTCATTAAATAACTTTCTTATCTTTTTTTCCTTTTATTTTTTTCTATCAGACTGTGGAGTGAACTTGTATTCAAATATTTGGTTTTTTTACTGTGGTTCATTACTTTTTGCATACACATTGTATAGAATTTGCTCAAAATGACTTTTTGAAGCTAAAGTGGTTAAGTATGGCTAGGCTTGGCGANTCAGACTGTGCCTGAAAGTGGCAAAGTAAGCAACTGTAAATTGTCACACATAATCTCTTGAGATGTAAACTGTGCCAGCAAGTGTGGATGAGACCGGGATGAACAGGATCTGTCTAGAAAGATGCTGGAAGAGTCCTAGTGTACAGTAGGAGAGACACCAAGGTGATCATAGGTATTGCTGCAGCACAGGCAAATGGAAACCGAATTGCAGCTAGCATTCAGAAATGAAAGAAGCAGTTGAATGTACAATCTTGCAAATGTGTGAAATACAGTAGATAAAAATAATTAGAGGTTTTAAAGCTGAGCAAAGCTGGACCCTGGACGTGACTTTGTGCCACAGATACTGGTTTGAACACGTACATCAGGCTCAACAGATACCTACTACTAGAGCTGAGTAACTTCCCTGCATTTGTAGAATGCCAGTGAGTACCTGTTCCTCTGCATGCCATTTGTATTAGCATTTTAAATGTTAGTCTATATAAGAAAGCCTATATGGTACCTTTTTAGCTTACAAATGAGGCTTTGAGTTAGGGCAATGATCATCTGGAGAGTCACATTTTTCATGCTTCATTGCTTTCTGCTGGTGATTTCTAAGGTTGTTTGCAGTGTCTCTGAGAAAAAGTGTTAGTTGCTGTGCCATGACTACTGTTTGGGGAAATCTTTTGTTAAAATGTCTATCTGGCAGTCAGATTAACTACAGATTTGTATCCACTTACTGAGAAAAAGATTTGGCCTTCTAAATCCTGATTTCTAATTGGAAATAAGCATGATTTTATACTCACTTTGTTCCATGAAGCAAGCAGGTCTAAGGATGAGCTCAGATATGCAGTGGTCTTTGCTGGAATCTTTTTATTCCACCTGGTAGTGCTACCTCTTGTGAGTTAGATCTGTGTCTTGGTTGTCCCCTGTGGGTCCATATATTCCTTCTCCCTTGATTGTTCTTTTGATTTCTCATGGATCTTGGAAAAAGAAGTATTGCATTTTATCCTGTTGGTTCTCTTCTGTGTTTCTTCTGTGTTAGCTTACCTGGTGGAGATGCTTTTCCATGTTATTTAAGTGAAAAGCTTCCTGCCTTCTCCCTGGAGTTAGAAAAGGTTTAGCTGTAGCCAGTCTAATCCAAGCAGCCCCCTTGTCATGGGAGGAATCTCAGTGGCCTGTGAATGTCCAACAGCTCTCTACAGCTAGCACTGTAACATTGAGAAACAATTTTTCTCTGAAAACTATCACCTTCTCTCATTGCTCATGTTTATTTTCACCTAACAGCAAAATACTCTCTTGAAGACTTGTTTTCCCAGCATAGCTCTTTATTTTACTAGATCTCTTTTCTGATGTAAAGTGCTTGTCCAGGTTGGAAATTCACATCCTTCCACATTATATCCTTTCCCTTAGTTTAGCAGCTTTCCCCCAGGCATCCAGGACACATTGGGATCATATTGCATCTGTTGGGTAAGGGCATTTCCCAACCCAATGGTGAAAACATCTTGCAGTCAACTACAGGTATTTTTTCATATATGCAGTTACAGTCCAGTTTGTTAAAAGGCAGAAGGTGTAAAAAAGTACTTGGTATACCTTTGGATTAATGCATTAAAAATCCTGCTGAAAAATGTGAAAAGAATAATGTTAAGAAAGAACCATTAGAGACAAGTAGAAAATGATAACAAAGATGACCAGAGAGAAGCAGAAAGGACAAAAGGAAAGGTGCTGAAATTGTGATGGCTTATTGCTGCTGTTGGTAATGGTTTGTGTCATTACTGGTAGTATGCTTGAAATGACTTTTTTTTTAATTTGACATTTCATCAGCTTGAATCCTTAAGCCAATAAATCCAGAGGCACAGAGACTGGTGTCTGTCTCACAACCAAATCAAAAATGAATGCTTTTGAATTACAAATATTTCCTCCAGAACCCAATGAAAATAGATGTTCTTGTCCCTGGTGTCACGTCTGTCACTCTTGTTGTGATCTAGTCACCAAAGAGGTCTTAAGGGACAGCTTGTCTCTGCCATGTAGAAGAGCATCTCCTATAGCACATCCAAATGAGCAAGCAATGAGAGGCTGCTGTCAGCTGCACTTTTTTCAGTAGAGTTTGCAGAAAAGGGACTGGGAATGTAGCAATAACAAGAGAGAAGTATAAGGGTAAAATGTGTCATCAGGTGAAAAGAATAAGACAAAGATCATTACCTCTGTCACATGCTCAAGCCTGTCTAAGTTTTACAAGAGAAATACTCCAGCAGTGCCAATGTTTCTAGGAATGGTTTGATACCAATGCACAAAACTTGATGGGGTTCATAAAGAAATTTGTGACACTTTCCCTGATAAAAGCACTTCTCCAGCCACACAGCAGAAAAGGCAGGGCTGTCAGAGGAGTGGAGCCTCTTCTGAGCTCTGTGCAGACTTTGATGAAGATGACATTGCAGACAGAAAAAAAAGAAGACTTGTGACATGCAGAGGCTTTTGGTGTTTGAATGTTGAACTGACTGGATGACCTTGTGATGAAAGTGTTCCCAACAAAAGCTCTAGATGGACCCTGCTTGATATTAGCAAGGTTGTGGATGACACATTTACTAGGATTAAGCATATATGGCACTGACTGCCTTGTCTGATTTCAAAATGAAGCAAAAAGATGTGGTTAGAAATTCTTGTAAAACCATTTTAGCCAAAAAATAACAATTTGCAAAACCTGACCCTGTAACCAAGAGAGAACTTGCTACAGCAACTTTCCCAACTCAGAACACCTTAAAGAAAAGTTTTGAAGCTGTAAAAGCATCCACTCTAGTCCATATATTTTCAAACTGGCACCTTCCCCCTCCCCAAGTTGATTTAATTGTTCTAGTTTGAAATTTCAGTCCAATTCAGATGCACTTTTAAAAAAAAAGAGAAAGTGAAATAAGTCAAAAGCATATCAAAACTATTTGCTAAAGCATACTGACTGACTTAAACTGATAGAGGCAGTGCATTGAAAATTCTGACATTTTACTGAGATTCAGAAGGCAAACACATTTTGATATCTTTAACATTTTCATGGGCTAGGAAAAAAAAAAAAATTTGTACCCAATCTACAAAAGAACAGATTTTGCAATCAATCACACATACATTAGTTTCACTGAATAGCACTGCAGAACAGACTCCAACAGTTGCATCCAGCTCTGAATGTCACTTCCAAGCCATCCTATTCTATTTTTGGTTTTGTTGGTTCTCATGGAAGTGAGAAATTTGAAAACAGTCTACAGTTAGAAGACACTGACACTTCCATACACACTTCCATCATTCAATGTTTAAACTAAAGGCTCTAACTCTCTATTTCAATGCTTTCAGTCCTTTCCAGTCTTGTCTTAACTCTTCAGATCATGAGTTCAAAGAGACAGAGATAGAAGTGTTATTAAATTTCTTCTCCTGTGAGATCTGTGACCATGGATCTAGCATTGAAGAGCTGGCCAAGTTAGAAAAAGCATAGGTGTAGTTTAGAGAAGAATTAGGTGTGCTTAAGTGTATCACCTACGTGTTTCTGGATGGTGGTGGTGGCTGTCAACATAATTTGTACATAGAATATTCTCCGTCAGATACAGAATACCTATAGTATGGTTACCATTAAGTTGGGTTTTGTTTTATTTCAGTTTAAAACAATTCTCTAAATTTTGGATGTAAAACTTAGAGGTGTTAGTATCTTGCTTCCTGCAAGTCTGGGAGGGAAGTTAAACCAAACTTTTGCAGATTTTCAACTGATCTTGGCCACATGNAGGTGCTCCTGCTCTGGCAGGGGGGTTGCACTAGATGATCTTTCTAGGGCCCTTCCAACCCCTAACATTCTGTGATATGAAATCCAAATCTCAACGAAGTGATTCTGTTTTATCCAGCCTTGGGGATGGGTGAACTAAGATACCATGGGATTGAAATGATGCTTTGGGTTTAACTTAATTGTGATGTGTTTTAACCAACATAGTATTTGTAAATAAAATATTTTTCAGATCACCTCCAATAGTCCATTTGCTTTTCATGTTACTCTTCTGACTTAACTTCCATATTTTCCCCCCAACTGCATTAAAACCACTACTTAAAAATGAGAAGTAAAAATGCAATTTAGCATTTCTCAAATTCAATTAATTTCTACTGAACCAATTATCTTTATATCTTGCCAGACAATCTCTGGCCATGAAATCAGTAATGGTTAATACTGTTACAGATATTCTTCAGTACAGTGTTCTGCAGAAATAAACAGCAGCTCTGTTCACAACTGAAGTGTGGAGAGATGTCAGCTTGCTGTTGATGCTGCTTTTGAATATGCTGATTCTACTTCTGGAGGTGGTTTGGGATGCCCTGGAGATCTGTGATATCTACTGCAGACTAGAGATGTTCCCTGAGTGAACCAACGTGAACTAAATACCTAATTTCATGAATTTTCCTGGCCTTAGATCTACATTAAAACAACAAAAAAAGAAAAGAAAAAATTGGTATCAGGTTTAAATGGGAATTAAGGCAGCAGAGCCTTCTGTGTTTTATCTTCACTAGATCACTTTTGCTTTCTTCTCTTGGTAGATTCTTTCATGTAGAGATTTCAAAGGCAGATGCCAAGGAGAGCTGGTAATGCACTTGAAGCCACTGCAGCACTGAAATGCAAAGGCAAGGACACAGGAGGAGAAAGATTATCATCTTATTAGCGTGGGTGGATAAAGATTATCAGCCTGCAATGATCCATTATTTATAGGAATGCTGTTCTTTTCTGTACACTTGGAGGCACTTAATATAATTATGCTAGAGATTAACATGGATGTTATTTTCCTTAATGCCTGTTTTTAGTGTAGGCTATGCAGGTTGGCACTCAGGACTTTCAGCCAGAGAAGGAAAACAATAGTATTAATTAGGCATGTCAGTCATGGGGGTTATGAAATTCAAAATTGTCAAGTTTCCAGTGCAGTTTGGTGGTTGTGGAGACAAGCTGTTCTCTCTGAAGAAATGCAGGGTTTGATGGACTTGTTCTCCAAGTGCTAATGCAAATCCTGGTGAATGGAATACTGTTTCTGGAGTAAGCTTTGGATCTTTTTAAATTGTGTTTTTCAAAGATGTGTTTGCACAGCAAACTCATCAGTAGTGCCACTTGTCTCTTTCTCAGTGCTGTTCATCACAGGAGCTCTCTCTGCTTCATAAACAATCCTCACTTGGTAAATCAAAATGTTGGCATAATAAAGCAAAATGAATTTAATAGGGTTTATCTTCAACAGAGCTGGACACAGAGGTTCCAGCTGAGTGTTCCATTTTTGCCCAGCTAGTTAGCAATGCAGGTTGCACGCTGCTGAATTTCGGAGCAGTGTTTTTTGGTTTCTCTGCAGGCTGCTCTAGGTGTGCTAGCCAATCTACACAAACCACACTTGTGCTCAGGATGCCTAGATCTGCTGTGTGAGGCCTTCCTTCCCACTGCAAAACTGATTATCTTCCACAAATTAAGACAGTGAAAACCACTAGGAAGGAAAGAGAGTTCTCTGATGCCTTGGCTATTTGCAAGATTGGACTTTCTTTTCTTTTTTGGCATTTTATTAATAGCAAGTCGATTTAAAATTCATTGTCATTAGTTTTAATGGAGAAAAGTCTTTACAAAGTTATGCAAATCATAGCCAGTCTAAGAGTTTGTCTAGCAAAAGGAAAACATTAGGCTTGATCTCCATTTGCATTTGAGTGATGCATTTAAAAATCAATTAAAGCCATTTGAATAATTGAGGTAAATGAGTGGTAGCAAACTGGGTTGTCCTGACTGAGGATGTAATTAACTTCAAACTAGATAATTGTAAAATAATTAGAAACAATGTATGCACTCCATCTTGTATACATTTTATTTAAGAATTGTTGGGAGTTGAAATAGTAAGGGTTAGATTAGAAGCAAGATGTGAACCCTGGGAACACTTGGAAAACAATTTAAAGAATGATCCTATTTTAGTAGATTATTCCTATATTTTTTTTTCCATTTTTCATTGTTGTAGATCTGTGTTTCTAGAGTGGCTGCTAAGGTTCTGAGATTTCACTGGCACCAAGCTGCTCAGAAATAATCAGATAGCTGAATATCAAAAAGGATGTAAATACCTTAGATTGCTTGAGGTTATGCCTACAGTTTTATTTTAAAACACCCTTAGTGTCTGTAAAATTTCAAATGATTAAAATGCTCTCTTTAAAATATTGAACAAATGTTTTAATTTGAAGTTTGCAAGTCCTCACTCAAGGAACTTGGGAAGATTTCCTTAGTGCTAGGCAAGCAAGAAGTAAAAATAGGAATGTGCTTAGAACTTCCAGATTTCTTTTAATTATTTTTTTCTTATTTAGAGTTTTATGAAAGTGCTGACACCTAGCACCAGAATGGAATTGAGAGTCTTAAACTTTGGGAAAAATTGCTTTGACTTTCAAGTTTAATATAGAAGCAGATGAAGAGCAATGCCTGTAATTCTAACTCTTCCAATAGATGGACAAAATCTCCCCAAACCAGTTCATGAGCATTTTCTTTTCCTCAGGTTATGGAAAAGACTGCAGTGCCACTTAGCTGAAATGTTTACTGCTGAAGTGTTTATTTTAGCATTAGTGCTTAAAAGCCAATAAAAATTTAATCTTTTCATAGCCCTAGCATTTTGTGAGTCAGAATGAGTGATGCTATGAGTAATGGTAATTCTGCTGATTGCACAGAATTGGGTAAGAAATATTTTAATCAATGAATACATTACTGAAATATTTAAAGAGAAACTGCCAGGGTTTCAGGCCTTGCTTGGTTTTACAATTTGGTGGCTTTATTTTTAATTTTGATTTATTTTTCATTTTAATTTTAAATGCTTTTTTATTTGTATTTATTTTTATTTTTAAATTGAGGAGAAGCAGTTTGTATGTGAATGGCAATATTCTGAATACTCTTTAAGGTCAAATCATTGGAGAGTGCAGGAGAGCTAAACACTGCATAGGCAGTATTGTTCTGGTGAAATAACAGATTCAGACTGAATGTAGAAAACAATGACTGAGGAAATCAGCCTGCTTGTCCTTTGGTTCAAGCCAAGGGGCTACCCTCAGCTGTGCTATGTGGTTCTAGAGGTGTCCCATGAGGGACCAGGATACAGTGCTTCCAAGCAGGTGCAATGTAAATGCCCAGAGGATGTAGAAGGCAGGCTTAAACTCTGAGCTTCTCAGAGGTTTGTGTAGTGCCTTTCCATTGTCTGAGAACTTTGCCAAGTCAAAATTGCCAGACAAGTCCTGAAAATGATGAAAAAAATCTTTTGGTTTTGATCAGCTCATGTTTCATGACCTGAACCTGATGTTCCATTCCTAAAAGGGACTTGTGAATGAGTTGAGATGAAGACTAAAGAAACCCACAGAGTTTGGAGAAGCATATCTGACTGCACGAGGATCTTCTTTATTTCAGAATCACAACAGTGCAGCATTACCTTTAGAAAAGATATGGCTTACTGCAAAATAGGATTCTGTTTGGGCCATTATTTCTTCTAGCCTCAATGCCCCTGCCCAAACCTCAGCCATTCCATTTACCACAAACACTAAGACTGGAAGTCAATTCCAAGTTGGGCTGTGCAGGCAGATAGAGAAATAAGGGTAGACAAACAATAGAAGGATAACAAGAGGAAGGCTGACAGCCAGCTAGCCTAGGATCCATGAAGGACTAGCAATACAATAGTGGATTAAGCCTCAGTACTTAAAACTGAAGACAATTGGCAATGCTCAAAACACAGCTGTCTTAATCCTAGTCAAACCTGTCCTTCAAGCCAAATAACAAGACAAACAGAAAACACTGAGGGCAGAATAGATGTATAAACATGAAAATGGAACTTGAATACCAAGCAATTTTTGTTTGTTTTGCAGTATCACAAAACAACAAATGTGATGGTTTTGGAAGTATCGCAGAGTTTCCCAAGCCTGTACAACAGTTCCATCTGCCCTGAGATTTGTGATTAATTGCATCTGCTGTGAGAATGGAATAGGGACAATTTTAGTTTCCCACTGGTTTTTGGTAAACTTAACTGCTAAAAATGCATATGGGTTCTTCTGACAATAAAATTCCCTTTGGTAATAGTGAAATAAGTGGATTTTACAGGAGGCTGTATAATCCTCTACTTGTGGAAATATGATATAAGGAAGTAATCACATAACACTGATGATATAAAGATGAGCTCTTGGCATTTGCTGAACAGTATAGCTAAAACATCCTTTTTCAGGCTAATCTCTGAAGCAATGTGAACAAAGCAATCAGATTGAGATGAGAAAGTTTTAAGTGGATCATCAATATGACAGGAAAGGTTTTGAGAACCCTTCAAAAGAGGAAAGAGCAGGGTATATCTTCTATTTCAGTTTTTAATCTTAGTTGATTCTGTTGTGCTTGTCTGAAAAATGACCCAGTATTTTTCTCTCATGAATCTAAAGCTGTGTGCTAACACACTATAACCAAATGAGGTAGCCAGATCTTTTTGGTTGATATAAACTGGAAATGAATTTAGTTACAAAAATTTGTGATAAAAAGACTGTTTGAATCAGAAAGTTGAGATTTCAATGTTGGGGGAAAAAAAAAGTATTTTTGCCAGAAGCAAAACATCATAATGATTCTTAGTAATAATTTTACTGTTCCTTTGAAGAAATACAATTTAACAGCAAAGTGACACAAGCTGTATGCATAACCATTATAAAAATACACACTGAAATTTAGGACTAACAGGATGACGTGTTTTAGAACTGCTGAAAACAAAGAAATGGGTTTTACTGTTAATAGTATCAGAAGGTAAATAATATATTTGAAAATTATAGAATATTATAGAATCACTGAATCATGAGGGTTGGAAAAGACCTCTGAGATTTAGTCCATAATTGCCTTTGTCATTTGCTTCACTTTGAATGATGACAGGAAGAGGGCCTAACAAATGTTACTGCTTCTGCTATGTTTTTTACTTCTGGTTTATTTTATTCAGTGGTAAAGATAAATGTGTCTCTCTTCAACCTTTCCTTAAGATTACCAAACTCTATACATTGAGTTTGAGTTACACCCAAAGTCTGTGGAGATCAGTGACTGCCTCCAGTGGGCTCTGGGTCAGATCTCTTTGAGCAATGTGACTCTTCCATGGCTGAACTTGTGGTGGAATGGAGCCATAAATCAAATGGCATTTGAATAGAGAGAGAAATTTCAATAGGCAGTGCTTCAGGATGAGTTGGCTCACCACCTGAGCTGCTAAGAGGCACTAGAAGGAGCAGGGACAGTTTCATCCAGGCTTTTCAGAATTCCTGAAACACATTTGGTGCCATTGATTTGCAGAGGTAGATGAATGGAAGAGCCTGGATTTTGGCATTTGCATCTAGACTGAACTTTTTTGTTTTGGAAGTCAAATCAGGTTTCAGAGTTTGGTTTCATCCTGCCAAAAATTTACCTAAAAGTTTTATGACGTATCAAAAAGAAACTTTTTTACTAAGCTCTCCTCAAAGTCATGGTACTTGGATACCATATGTTAATAACATAGATATTAAAAACAAAAACAAAGAAAACCCCCACAAAACTAACCACAAATCCTCCAACACAAAAGAACCCAACCCCAAACATTATTCTCTGTCAGCTACTTCCTAACCTGCTATTGTATCCCAGTGGTGTAGCATCTCTTCCTCCTACTGCTGCTAATTTGGTATAGTCACAGGATTTGGGCTGATCTACAAATGTCACTTAACTCTCCAGCTGAATACAAGAAACCAGGAACATTTTCCCCATTCCTTCCCTTCCCAAACCATCTGTAAGGCTTCATCTTGGTCTCTGCAGTTTGTCTCCTGGTGCAAAAACTTTGGAGAACAACAATGTTCTGTGACGTGAATAAGCCTCAAGGATTAAGGATTAGTCTTTGACAATAATTTGCTGTGTGTTTTCAGTTAGGCCCTCAAGGTGCTCATTCCAAGCTGTAACACAGTGAGGCAGGGAATAAATCCAGTGATCTGTGCCTTCCCTCTGTGAATGCTATGCCTCCAGCTTTCTTGCAGTGAAAGAGATGATTTTGCTTGAGTGCTATTTATATAAGCTTAACTTTCATAGCCTTGCCTGAGACCAGAGTTCCTTTTGGGGTAACCAGAGGTAGGATGATGGTGCACATCCTCATATAGGCATGGGATTCATTTCAGGGAAATGTCTAGTGCTGTAACTGTAAAATTAGTTATGGGTTTAGTAGTCTGGTAAAGGGAAAACAATTGAGAAGTATATATTTCTTAGCCTTTTGCTACAAATTCAGTGTATGCCTTCATTTCTGCCTTAATATTTAATGTTGAGGTGAATGCTACAAAGTAATTATAGTGTCTTGCTCATCACGGACTATGGAATGGCTTTATTTTTATTTTCTAGAGAATGTCCTTATAGTCAGTTTTTCTGTTGTAAAATAGAGTCTCCTTGTCTGGAGCCATTGCAGAGCTGCCTGGACACATTGCTGTGTGACCTCATCTAGGTGCTCCTGCTCTGGCAGGGGGGGTTGGACTAGATGATCTTTCTAGGGCCCTTCCAACCCCTAATCTATACTGTGATACTGTAAAGTGTCAGTAAGATCTGACTTCTGGTACTGTTCTATAGGTTGGATATGCTGCAACATCATTTTTTTTTAATATTGATGTAAATTTCTTTTTTTCTGTTATCATACCACAAAGCATTTGGGTCAATTATCTTACTTTGATTTTGTATATGAATATTTACAAGGATTTGTTGTCATACACAGCAATTTATCAATCTGCAAGAAATGTAAGTCTATACCTTGTGCTAGACAGCTGGTGACTAGAATGGTGAAGCTATGATAGGAAAAAGGTGACCATGCTGAAATCTATGCAGAAAAGAGTAAAAAGTAGTAATCAAGGCCTGCAGAAACATGAGTAGAAGTAAGGAATTAAAATCTATTTAGTTCATGTATGCCTGAGATAAATTTATGATGGTCTTCTGATACCACTGTAAGGACATCACTTCTAATCCAGAAGGAAAAGGAGGAAAAAGATCCTCAAGTAGAAGTAAAACTTAAATTCAGACAACAGAAAAGATGTAGATATTATGAGAGTAGTTTAGCATTTGAACAACTGAATTAAAGATGCAATGCACTCTTTGACATTTAAATGCTGATGCTTTCTGCTTAGTTCGTGGTAAAATTCTCAATTTCTTTGTCACACCTAAGGCTGAGTTAGTAGGCTTACAAAGTATACAGCCATGACTTACATTTTTTGAATCAAAATTTGACCCATAAGCCAAAAAACTTGCACATTACAAAGGAATCAAAATTAAATATCCAAATTTGGATTTTACAACTGCTTTATACTGCTATTCCCCTCACTAGTCCATGGGTGTGACTGGTGACTGTTTCTGTACAGTAATGCTCACTGTGTTTAGTGAGATATTGCTGTCTGCCTTTTAGCTGCTTACAATAGCTCAACAACCAGCACTGTCTACAGCAAACTCCAGTGCTCTTTATGGAAAGGCAGTAACAACTTGTTTTACATTAAGCCTTTCTAGTGTGATAAAATAATTCATAAAGCCTTTAAGAGTAGCTTTTAAGAGCACTAATTGAAAGTCCTATGAATATAATGCAACAAGTCCTGTTTGAATCAGCTTTTTTAATTAGACTTTTCAGAAAGGACTTTACAGCAAGCTTCTAGTTTTTGTTCAGTTTGTTTTCCAGGAATAAAAATGTGTATGGTCACAGACAAGTGTACTTTAGCACCATCAGCTCACTCTAAGGTATCCTTCAGTGCTTTCTCCATCCTGTATTGGAATTTATCTACAGAGCCCTGTAGTCACACTTGGTACTCTCCAGATTGTGCCTGCCCCTCAGAATTCTACTACTTGTCCTTTTCTGTTGATGCTACACTCCATTATCTCAGCAGTACTTCAGCTAAGGCTGCTCTCAACTTTCCCAGCTGTAAAGCTGTGACCAGGGGTTGGCCCCGGGGGTGGTTTAAAGGCAGGAAGCAGAGGAGACTGTCTGCCCTTGCCATGAGTGGTATGAGGCCTGTGAGGTGAGCATGGGCTGGGCAGGAGAGGGCAGTGCCAGCTGTCCCCATGGGCTTCTCAAGCTGTGGGAACTCACACATGACCAGGTCACCCTGACTTTGAAGTGTCCCTTGGCCATGGACATGACAGAATCACAGAATCACGAAGACTGGAAAAGACCCCCAGGATCATCAAGTGCAGCCTATGACCCAATACACCCAACATCTAAACCATGCCACTCAGTGCCACATCCAATCTTTTTTTAAACACCTCCAGGGATGGTGACTCCACCACCTCCCTGGGCAGCCTATTCCAGAGCCCAATCACCCTCTGCGTGAGGAAGTGCTTCCTAATGTCCAGTCTAACCCTCCCCTGCTGCAGCTTCAAGCCATGGCCTCTTGTCCTGTCACTAGCTGCCATGGAGAAGAGCCCAACCCCTACCTGACTACAACTTCCCTTCAGGTAGTTGTAGAGGGCGATAAGGTCACCTCTGAGTCTCCTCTTCTTCAGGCTAAACAGTCCCAGTGCCCTCAGCCTTTCCTCATATGACATTGAAGACCCCCTGGAGCAACCTCATCTTGTGGGAGATGTCCCTGCCCAGACTAGATGATCTTTGATAGTCTTTTCTAGTCCAAACCATTCCATGATCACTGCTTTCATAATTTTTGATGTTTTTTGGAAGAATTGGTACGTTCTAGACCTCAGAATGTATGTGATACTCCACTTGAAGTGACACAGTAGCCTTGTGTGAGATGAGGCAGTTTAATCACCAGTCTGCAAAAGTAAAAAAAACCAACCAAATTAAATGCTACAACAAAATGAAACTTAATGAATCTAAGGTCTGTGACATGATCTCTCACATTTGTGAAGCTTCACTCATATCATTGCATGAATAATCAGGGTTTATAAACTGGTAAGGAACACATAATGAGATCTTTCTGCACCTTGAGACACAGCATGGTAATGTATGAGAATTATTGTTCTTCCTCTGCAGAAGGTCATGTGCAGTGGGAAGTGTCTGAAAGATGGAGAGGTGACTGGTAATGAAATCAAAACCTGAAGAAGATTAGGGAGTAAAGAAAAAAATCCCACTTTTTAAGAATAGGTTAGAACATTGGATTGAATTCAAACTCCTCTACCCAGAAGGATTTTGTTTGTCTTTCCCTAAGGTCATTAATTAGCTGGGTTCACTGTCCTTTGAACATCCTTGCTCAGGAGTAGGAAGAGCATGCAGTGGTGCAGAAGGGGAGCATAATGAAGTCCATCCCTATGTTAAAGAAGTCTGTATATTTCTGAGGCTGTGTGTACATGTATCTGAATGCAGCTGTTGAGATGGTTCTTTCCATCTAACCAAAAAGACATGCACATCTCTGTTAGGAAAGACTGTTAGCATTCCTGACACCTGTTTCCTCACTTCATGTTTTTCCAGACAAGACAAAAGAAACAAAAAAAAGACAATTTAAGAGACACTAATCAACCATTACTTAATCCTCTTGTATGGATGCTTTGCATTAATTTTTCCTTGAGAGCAACACACCTAACCCTGACCCTGTGTTGTCACATCTTTCCTGTCTATCCCACTGGTTGCCTTTTAACACTATCTCATTAAGATTATATTTACCATAGTCAGGAAAACGTAACTGAGCTCTCTGCAACTGTGATTAATGTAGAACAGATTGTAAGCATGTTGTTTTCATTAGAAAGCATCTACTGAGTGTTTCTATTTACCTGAATCACTATTGCAGTCATTCACCAGGTGATATAAAATGGTTGTGTTCTAAATATAGTGCCTGTTACAATGACTTTTATACAAGTTACTCCACAGCAGAAAGCAAAGCCTAGCCTGTCACATGGAGAATCACAATAAGCAAATGAGTTCTCCTCTTGCTTAACACTTCTCTGACCTGAAGGCACCACTTTACAAGCATCTGTGGTCACAGTGGGTCATGTCTTGAGTCACATGTTGTTCTAGTAACAGAATTATGATGAGAACCATTCTGGTTCAAAATTAGGCAATGTGTTAAATAAAATGGGTTGAGATGATTTCTGTGGGACTGCTCTTGATAGTTAAATTCTGCTGTATTGGAATTTTCATTTCTCAGGAGAAATTTTCAGGATTCCGAATTTTTAGGGTGGAGCTAAATGTGAACTAAATAAAATTTAGAGACTGGACAGTTGGAACTGAAAGGTAATTGTTCTAGATTCTAATCATGAGTTCATGTGAGATTTCTTCTTAATTATTGTAGATTTCAAGGTGGTGGTAAAAGGAAACGTGGTTCACCAGGATAACACTTTGCATTACTCCATTCAGTTAACCATGGCTCTAACATTGGGATACAATTATTCCATCCCTATTTTTACTTCATGAGACTTTTTATAAGGGTGATCAGTCAGTTGCCATCGTGCAGGATAATGAGGACTCAATCTGAAATGATTCTCTGCTTGTAAACTCAAGGTCTACAACAAGCAGCTTTTGCCACAGTTTGGCAAATGACTGTCTTCCTAAAATTTGCTGTTGGCACATCTTACACTCGGTTAATTGTACCAAGTGTTTGGTATCTAATTATGCACTTACAGGTTTTCAGAGAATCACAATGTAAATAGCTGTTGCAGAGTGAACTCTTTACTTCTAGCTCTCCAGATTACTTTTTTCCAACTCAGGCACTACAGCAAACCACACTGAGAGCTATTAATGTAAATTAATTATTCCTCCTGCTGGCTTCTTTACAACTTACTCAGATGAGGGATTATTAAATGCATCATGCCTTGCAAATTTGCATGCATTAAAAGCCTTATCATTGCCTGTGCACTGTTGGCCTCCATCAGGGGGCCAAGAGTTATAAAATTATTGCTCAATCACTTTAACTGCTGAGTGCTGATCACTGTCCCTGTGGCTCCTGAATTATAGCAGAGGAGGTCATTCTGATTATAGACCCTGCTGATAACAGGACATCCCTAACATTGGCCAGGACATGTGAATCACGCTGCCCTTTTATGTTGCTACTTTCAAGCTACCATGAAGAAGGGAATTATAGATGTGTCAGAATATATATTTTTATGATTATTATTATTTGTTTAATTTCTGGTTCAAACAGGTAAAAAAGGCAGATAACCATGGTAACCCAGAAAAGTGTGAGCATATAGATCTGCTGGTGTTTATCTGTAGAGTGCTGGAGAAATGTGTATTTATTTGCTCTTTTATTCTCGTTGTGCTTAGCATTTTAATCCTACACAAAGATAAAAATTTCTGGAGAAGAGAATGCTAGGAGAAGTCCAAACAGATTTTATATGTTTGAAATAGTTTTGATTTTACACAATTAAAAATTATTTAAATGATGGATCTTTCCACCTTTTAGAAAGATTTTAAAGTAGAATATCTGAAATGTGCTTATTTCAAAAATAAACACAATATTAATAAAATGCTGACATGACAGTTTGTTTTTAATCTTAGAAAAAAAGATTTCAAACTGGACACGTACTTAGAGGGCTTTGAAAGAGAATAGCTAGGAAATGTCATCTTTGAGGGGATCTCAGTTATTAGATGTATGAAGCATAATGAAACAGACTTCAAGTGGAGTTGAACATTTTAGTTTCACTGCAAATGGTCTATGTAGAAAAAAGAACAGGTGACTGAGTAACAACAGGAGAGTAAGGGCCATGAAGTATTGGCCAGATCCTTGAGTTGCTGTACAGGTTTTTGCCTGTTCCAGGCAGTTGTGTCCACATAAATCATTCACTCACACATCTGTACAACAGAGGGAGAAGGACTAAGGGAAATTTGGCCAAGTATTTGATGAATTCTGTTTGTGGCTTTTCTGCCCTCCACTTAAGTTTATGTGTCTCCTTAACTCAGCTGAAAATGTTACAACACAAACTCACGTAGAAGTGTTAATTCTGATGTTGATTAGGAAGATCACATCCAAGGGAGTTTTGAGACAGATGCTGGATTTCTGCATGGCTGCATCATCTGTCATTATTACCCAAGTCCTGTGTGTATGAGAAAGGGATTCTTGAAGGTGCCTACCTGGTTGTGAAAGGTTATCACCTCCAGGGATTGTTATAATTGTCTTGTTGATCCTGAAAGTCTCTTGCTGATTTCCTATCTCTCAGAACTCAAAAAGGAAAAGAAAAATGTTGAAAACATACTTCATAATTTACTGAAGAGGATTTAACCTATTATTTTTCACATTTCCAGTAATGTTAGAGAAAACACAGGGACAGTTTTTTAGTCTAGGCTTCTATGTTCTTTCTGTAGGTGAGAAGTTTACACATATATATTTTATGATTTCTTAATTGAGTTATTTATTCATGTATATTTATTCATTTATTCAGATGACTTTATCACAGATAGAGAAGTTCTTCAGCAGTTCTCTTTCCAACCACTTCCCATATTTTCTCAGCAGTTCTGTTTCCCACCACATCCCATATTTTCTCTGGAGTCACACTTGTATTTCTGCTCATCTTCTAGCTTACTTTTTTTCCTTCAGTGCTCTGCCTCCTGTCTTTTACTTCTCATCTAAGGACTCTTGAGAGAAGAGGGAGGTACGATGCAGAGCAGGAAAAACAAGTAACCCTTCTTCTCAAACTTCCCATCTATCCTATTCAGCATCACTCTACTGATTACTCAGTTCTGCATAGCTTCATTTTCAAGACTGATAAGCAGGTGAGGTTCTGTCTTGCCTATCATCTCTAATTCAGGAATTCAGAACCAAAATTCTGCCAGTGCACACCTGCAAAGTGATCTGATTATTTCTCAGGATTCATCTGCTTTGCGGAGAGAATTGAAATGTTGACAACAGACATTACTGTCATTACTGGTTATTTCTTTCCTGTGATCTTTATATCTTTTGTCTTTTCCTTAATGAATGTTAGTAAATAGTGATCAGGATCCACTCTGTATTTTGCATCTGTATGATAGGTAGAACAAAGACATTTTAGGTTGAAAATGAAGATCTTGTGTATTATGGTAATGCTAATAAATATTAAGACTATGTTGAAAGGTCCTCAAAATGAAACTTGGTTATTTCAGATTTAAGTCTAATGAATTTTTACTGTACCATTAATTAAATTGAACACTAATGTCAGATTTGGGGTTTTTGTTTCTGTTAGTTGTTGAATTGACAGAGTAAGAGTAAAAATCAAGAACAAATACTGAAACTTATGCTAGATTCTGGGAAATATTCCACTTTTCACAAAGCATATCTGACAGCCATGTGTCAGAACAATGCTGGTCAGCTGGGTATTTAGATGTTTGAATCTTAGAAGATGGTTATAGTTCTCAGCAGGATGGCTAAACTTGTCTTGGAATAGGCTGCCCAGGGAGCTGGTGGAGTCACCATCCCTGCAGGGGTTTAAGAAACATTTAGATGTGGTGCTTAGGGTGATGGTTTAGTGGTATGGCAGTGCTAGGTATAGTTGGACTTAATGAGCTTAGAGGTCTCTTCCAACCTTAATGATTCTGTAAGTTAGGAGCCAGAAGCAGCATACCTAGTTTTAAATACAGTGCTTATATTGATGAAAACTTCAGTATCACTTGAAGATGTTGGCATTGCAATAGCTCTTCCTAAGATTTCTATGCCATTCCTTTGAGTAGAACTTTGTGTCCCTGTAAGAAGTTGGACTAAGTTAATGTAATTGTTAGGATGTTTGTGACAAAATTGAATAGGGTGAATGTGGAGTACGTTACTGGAGAATCAGGATTGGGTTTGTATCACTCTGTTAGATAAAAAGTGGAGACTTGGGCATATTTTTCCCATGGTGAGAGTAAACTTTGTTTTTACACTGTTCATTGATGTAGTTGGTATTCTGTCAACTATACCTAGATCCTTGGGGATTTTGTAGAAGCTGAGTTTGTTATTCCTCTAATAAAGAAACACTAAACAGTTAATAAATACATCAGAAGGCTTTCCACTGCACTTTGTTTCCTTGATAGCAGCATATTTTGGTCTGTAGCTACAGTATTCTGCTAGGTGAAGATAAATGGATTTCATAATCTCACACTAGGGAGAAAAGTGGGACTGGAAAAGACTGGAGTTGCATGAGCTGGCTAACTTTATAGCTCTGAGAGGCAGAGCTCCAAAAACCTTCTCGATTGGAGAATCAAACTGATGCACTGCCTTTGTTTATGTTGTTTTCAAACTTCCATTAAGTTTATATCATCTCCAACCTAACCCTTAAAAATTGCTGCTCTGAAAAGAAATCATTTGTCTTAGTGTGTCTGCTGTAAGTAGATTTATCTTCCAAACAACATTATCATTTCCTAAAGACTGCTTTTAAATCTATCAGCAGAATACGAGCTAGAGTGCATTGCACAGTATTATTCACTGAGATAATTTGCTGATGGGTTTGTGGTTAAATATGTTGCATTATCAGAAAGGAGAATGCTCGACCCATTATTGATTTTAGGAAATACCACAACTGGCCATTACAACTGTAAAAAACTAAAACTAAGCTTTAGTTTTGCAAAGCAAGCTCATAAATTCCATTTGTCTGAAAGAATGGTGCCTGATAGCTGTTGGTAAATATTGCTATCATTATGGAACATTTTTATATGGGGATAGGGAAGACTTGTCTCACCATTTGATGCATTTAGTGAGATATTTCCTCTTTAGCAGTTTTCCAATTAATGGCTGGGCATATCCAGAGAAATTGGAATTGTCAGGTATGCCCAGCCATCCTTTAGGAAACACTCAGCAAATTTAATAGCTTTACAGAGAATGAATAGTTCATTCTATTTTAATCACTGGGTTACCATTTGTGGTGGGCTGATGCTGGCTGGGTGCCAGGTAGCTACCAAGCTGCTCACTCAGTAACCTCCCCTGGCAGGATAGGGGCACAAAATAAGATCAAAAATTCTTGGCTTGAGGTCAAGGCCATTTAATGAAAAAAAAGCCAAGGCCATGTGCAGAAAGCAAGCAAAAGCCAGAGGAGATTTATTCTCAGGTTCCCATCAGCAGGCAATGCCCAAGCAGTTCCTGGGAAGCAGAGCCCCAGTATGATGGAGCAGCTGTCCCTGAGCTGGGGAAGCCCCTGGTCCTCTTCTGACAGTGGCCAGCCCTGCAGCCCACCACTGCCAAAACCTTGTCACATGCTCTTGGATTAATCAAAGCTAAGTAATTGGCTTGGACTCTTTATGTCACCACTCTTAGAGAATTTAGATAGTCCTGACTATATTCAGTGCCACTAGGGAGATTTCCTCTTCATGTCTGCCTACACGAATGTTTCTGTCCATTAAGTTTTAGTGTTTGCTTGAGGGGAAAAAGATTGCCAGGTGGCTAGTTCTTGGTGGCCATGAGGATGATCAGAGGCTGGAGCACCTCTCCTCTGAAGAAGACAGGCTGACAGAGTTGGGATTGTTGAGTCTGGAGAAGACAAGGCTCTGAGAAGACCTCCTAGTATCTGCAGGGGCCTACAAGAAAGCTGGTGAGGGACTTTTTAGGATGTCAGGCAGTGCTAGGACTAGGGAATGAACAGAAGCTTGAGGAGGGGAGATTATATTAGACGTTAACAAGTTCTTCCTTATACTTCAAGGATTGTGGCTTCTTGCACTTAGGGTTTGTTTGGATTTTTTTTTTATCTTGTACTTACTGCAAAAGGAACAAAGTCCTTGCCCAAACCCATAAGTATTCTTGCCAGAGGATCAGATTGCCTAGTGGAATAAATTCCAACACATTGTGATAAATCTGTTAAACTTTTTTGTCATTTGTGCTCATTCTTGCTTCCAGATTTGGAGGCCTAGGAATGGCTTGATCTTGACCCTTAGAGAGTAATATGAGAAACTGTGATATTAGAAAGATTGGTTTGAAGTCTTGGAGCCCAAAAACCTAAAGTATAATCAGTTTGCCCCTACAAAATATTCTGTTTCTCTAAACTTTCTGACATGAAAAGTGCCTGTGAGACATGTGGCTATACAAGAGGCAATAAAGCCTCTTTATTGTGTGATCAAACCCATAATGATTTAGAATTAAATTTTCAACAATTTCAGTAATCCTTCTGGCACTGGAGCTCAGAGCCCATCAAATTGGAAATCCTATTAAGAAAAAGTGTCTATATTTATAAGGAAAGGCAGTTCAAAAGATGCAGTTGAAGCCAGAGCTTTTAAGCTGTTCAATTCACCAGGACATGAAAAACTAGTTAAAAACAATTGTGAGGAATTCACTGCACTTCTTGGGAGCTTTTACAATTAAAGAAAGGATAAAGAATCTCCACAGAAGTGAGGAATGGCAGAACAGCTTTTGTGAGAGCAGAANAGACTGGTGAAGGGGCTGGAGGGGAAGCCATATGAGGAAAGGCTGAGGGAACTGGGACTGTTCAGCCTGAAGAAGAGGAGACTCAGAGGTGACCTTATTGCCCTCTACAACTACCTGAAAGGAAGTTGTAGTCAGGTAGGGGTTGGGCTCTTGTCCATGGCAGCTAGTGACAGGACAAGAGGCCATGGCTTGAAGATGCAGCAGGGGAGGGTTAGACTGGACATTAGGAAGCACTTCCTGACGCAGAGGGTGATTGGGCTCTGGAATAGGCTGCCCAGGGAGGTGGTGGAGTCAGCATCCCTGGAGGTGTCTAAAAAAAGATTGGATGTGGCACTGAGTGGCATGGTTTAGATGTTTTGGTGTATTGGGTCATAGGCTGCACTTGATGATCCTGGGGGTCTTTTCCAGTCTTCGTGATTCTGTGATTTTGTGTTGTATGAATGTTAAAGACAGCATGAGTTTTTATATGCAAAGAAGGACCAGTCCTTCTGGCCACTGCATTCCTTTCAGTGTTAATTCTTCCTCTTATTTGTTTAGTTGTCTCCTAAACTTGCAAATACTTGATTTTCTCTAATCCATAACTGCACAGACCTTGATCTGCAAGCACATGTATGTTCCTGGCTTGTCTTCAAAAACATTGCTACCAGAACTAAATGTTTGCAGAGTTTGGACCATTGTCTGCAAATTTCATAGAAAATATTTTGTGAGGAAAAAGTTTTCTAAATCTAAGATTAAAAACATACAATTCATCAACAATCAAGTTTGTGGCTATTGGAATTGACTGTAACCAAGAGTTTCTATTACACGGTGATGTAGTCCTAATATGAATGAAACTGAAACTTTAACCCAAAGATTTTCACTTATCTAAGAGAAAGGTAAATTTCTGGTGGATTGTATTGTTCTCTTAGCTGAGCATCCTAGCAGGGATATCAGTAATTGCAATACTGTAACTGATTGCAGAGCTGCTCTGTGTTATATGTTGTTGCAAAGGTAGNAGGATGTCAGGCAGTGCTAGGACTAGGGAATGAACAGAAGCTTGAGGAGGGGAGATTATATTAGACGTTAACAAGTTCTTCCTTATACTTCAAGGATTGTGGCTTCTTGCACTTAGGGTTTGTTTGGATTTTTTTTTTATCTTGTACTTACTGCAAAAGGAACAAAGTCCTTGTCCAAACCCATAAGTATTCTTGCCAGAGGATCAGATTGCCTAGTGGAATAAATTCCAACACATTGTGATAAATCTGTTAAACTTTTTTGTCATTTGTGCTCATTCTTGCTTCCAGATTTGGAGGCCTAGGAATGGCTTGATCTTGACCCTTAGAGAGTAATATGAGAAACTGTGATATTAGAAAGATTGGTTTGAAGTCTTGGAGCCCAAAAACCTAAAGTATAATCAGTTTGCCCCTACAAAATATTCTGTTTCTCTAAACTTTCTGACATGAAAAGTGCCTGTGAGACATGTGGCTATACAAGAGGCAATAAAGCCTCTTTATTGTGTGATCAAACCCATAATGATTTAGAATTAAATTTTCAACAATTTCAGTAATCCTTCTGGCACTGGAGCTCAGAGCCCATCAAATTGGAAATCCTATTAAGAAAAAGTGTCTATATTTATAAGGAAAGGCAGTTCAAAAGATGCAGTTGAAGCCAGAGCTTTTAAGCTGTTCAATTCACCAGGACATGAAAAACTAGTTAAAAACAATTGTGAGGAATTCACTGCACTTCTTGGGAGCTTTTACAATTAAAGAAAGGATAAAGAATCTCCACAGAAGTGAGGAATGGCAGAACAGCTTTTGTGAGAGCAGAAAGCACAAGTGGAAAATTTGGAAGTATTAATATGCATGTTCTGTTGACATCTGCACAATAAATAATCTGTGCAAAGAAAATCCAATTACTGTACACAACAAATTAATTGTTATACTTCTAGCATTGTAATACGTTCGTATGACTGATTTTCATATTTGAGCTCTGCTATGTTCATTTCTGTATAAAATAGATTCTGTATCTTTCACATACCTATAGTGCAGTTAATTTAATTGAGAAAAGCTCCGTAAATCACATGGAGTTGTCTGAGCCTCCTGAAGGACCTTGGGGTTTGACTTTTGAGTATTTCTAATGAAGGAATACAAGTGGCAGCTACTTGGAGATTTACAGGGTTGAGAAAAAAATGATTCTAGTTGCCTAATCTAGATTGTCCTATTTGAAAGCAGAGCCTTTCTGTATCAGATGAGCTATCTAGATGTGTGCATGAATACATGTGTGTGTATATATGCTATGAGTATATCCAACCATATCTGTCTGCATTAAGGGGAGACAAATCCTCTTCCATGTTGTTATGCATTGGGACAGAAACTTAAAGGCAAAGAGAAAATATTCTCTCTTTTGAATGGTACCTTTAAGATTTTAGGAACTTCAGGAGTTCAAAACTCAATTGCTGTTGGATTTCAGGAACTATTGGAAGTATTTTTGAAACCTTTACTGAAAGGAGGTATCCAGTATAGCAGAGAAAAGCCTTTACAGAACTGACACTTGCATTTAGCTCTGCATGCCTTGGATTAGTATGGTAACAGTGATGACAAATTTGGTTTCAAAATACTGTTTGTGTTAAAAAGCAGATTTCAAAAAGGATAAATAATGAATAAAAAATACTTCTTTTACCTCCACACTACAGGGGTGTTAGACTTCTTGACAAAGCATGTGAATTTTGAGAACTTTTAAAAAGTACTCCAAAATATTATTGCTTGTGTAAGTTGTGCTTTCCTTTGGAACACTTGAAGGAGCTGCAGATAAGGATATTGTTCTCTGGATGGGCTAAATATTGTTGAAACTCAGTTAATACTTGCTTAACCCCATAAACTAGGCTGTGTTGTATGAATATTAAAGACAGCATGAGTTTTTATATGCAAAGAAGGACCAGTCCTTCTGGCCACTGCATTCCTTTCAGTGTTAATTCTTCCTCTTATTTGTTTAGTTGTCTCCTAAACTTGCAAATACTTGATTTTCTCTAATCCATAACTGCACAGACCTTGATCTGCAAGCACATGTATGTTCCTGGCTTGTCTTCAAAAACATTGCTACCAGAACTAAATGTTTGCAGAGTTTGGACCATTGTCTGCAAATTTCATAGAAAATATTTTGTGAGGAAAAAGTTTTCTAAATCTAAGATTAAAAACATACAATTCATCAACAATCAAGTTTGTGGCTATTGGAATTGACTGTAACCAAGAGTTTCTATTACACGGTGATGTAGTCCTAATATGTATGAAACTGGAACTTTAACCCAAAGATTTTCACTTATCTAAGAGAAAGGTAAATTTCTGGTGGATTGTATTGTTCTCTTAGCTGAGCATCCTAGCAGGGATATCAGTAATTGCAATACTGTAACTGATTGCAGAGCTGCTCTGTGTTATATGTTGTTGCAAAGGTAGATCCTGTTCATAGAATCCTAGAATGGTTTGG
>VWZO01008647.1:455437-633619 GCA_013396975.1 Bucco capensis | reverse complement strand
TTAAAGACAGCATGAGTTTTTATATGCAAAGAAGGACCAGTCCTTCTGGCCACTGCATTCCTTTCAGTGTTAATTCTTCCTCTTATTTGTTTAGTTGTCTCCTAAACTTGCAAATACTTGATTTTCTCTAATCCATAACTGCACAGACCTTGGTCTGCAAGCACATGTATGTTCCTGGCTTGTCTTCAAAAACATTGCTACCAGAACTAAATGTTTGCAGAGTTTGGACCATTGTCTGCAAATTTCATAGAAAATATTTTGTGAGGAAAAAGTTTTCTAAATCTAAGATTAAAAACATACAATTCATCAACAATCAAGTTTGTGGCTATTGGAATTGACTGTAACCAAGAGTTTCTATTACACGGTGATGTAGTCCTAATATGTATGAAACTGGAACTTTAACCCAAAGATTTTCACTTATCTAAGAGAAAGGTAAATTTCTGGTGGATTGTATTGTTCTCTTAGCTGAGCATCCTAGCAGGGATATCAGTAATTGCAATACTGTAACTGATTGCAGAGCTGCTCTGTGTTATATGTTGTTGCAAAGGTAGATCCTGTTCATAGAATCCTAGAATGGTTTGGCTTGGAGGGGACCTCTGGAGTTCATCTAGTCCAACCCTCCTGCAGTGGGCAGGGACATCCCCAACTAGAGCAGCTTGCCCAGAGCCCTGGCAAGCCTCACCTGGAATGCCTCCAGGGATGGGAACTCAACCACCTCCCTGGGCAACCTGGGCCACTGTTCCACTACCCCCGTGGGGAAGAACTTCTTTCTAATATCCAGTTTAAATCTACTCCAATTTCAAACCATTGCCCCTTGTCCTTTCACTGCAGGCCTTTGCAAACAGGCCCTCTGCAGCCTGCTTGGAAGTTCCTTTTAGGTACTGGAAGGTCACTAGTAGGTCTCCCCAAAGCCTGTTGTGTGTTTTGCTTGTGAAATATAATCAGAAGGAGGGCTGTGTGTTGTAGGGACCCTGGAGATCCACAGGGGTTACAAATTCCAACATTGCCCAACAGAAAATCTATAGCAATGTGTTTTCCAGTAACTATGCATCACACATTTTTTTTTAATGCATTCACATCATTCTTTGTTCCTTTTACAGTAATATTGATGTCCAAATATATGTTGGGAAATGACAAGGAAAGAAGTATTTCTATAGAGACACAACCTTCTTACCCTGCTTGCACATTTTAAAGCCTTCAAAAAATGTATACCCATCAAGTCTGGTGCTTTCTTGTTCCTAAGTCTTTCTTGCCAGCCTAGTTGATCCAGAAGGGTGAGAATGACAAAACAGGCCTGACAACTGTAGCTCTGAAGCTGCAGGCACTTATACTGGGTGAAAACTAAATACATGGCTAAGCAGTTTGCATATTGTCTTTTTCACACTTGAACAGCAATGTGTAGAACAAGCCTGAGGGATAATAATTTACCAGTCTCATTTCCCAAGACTGTTATTCCTCATCTTGACACACTATTAAAACCATTTAATTATCAGTATTTTGTGTTGTCGTTAAGTTACTGATGTTTCCATTATTTATATTTCTCAACTTTGAGTGCCCACACATAGACACCTCCTTCCCCCCCCCTTTGTTTGCATGTCATTTGGCAAATATTTGTATTGGATCATTTTTTCTCCTGCAAACCTTCTGGCAAATTTTAGTCTCTGATGGATGTTCTGGGGTATGATAGAATCCTACTGAAGGCAGTATAAATCTTCACACAAGTAGTAAAGAGGAGAATTTGACTGCTTGGTTAATGTTCTAATGGTGTGGGGGTTTTTTATTATTATTTAGTGAGGAATATGAAGAACACTCAGGAAAGCTTTTGTTTGTCTTTGGCCATATATGAACTTGGCTAACAGAAGAGAACAGCTTCTGTGAGTGTTTGGTAATTACCTGGCTCATGTTCAGAACCAATTGCACTAAATAATGACAAGGCAATGCCTCCTCCAGCTCACCTCTTTTGGGAGTATGCCATCTTTCAGATGAGACACTCATGGGAAAGGCAAGCTTCTCCCTTTCTTGGCTGCAGTGAAGACTGTTGAGCACAAAGTGTGTAGGGTTTAGGTGTGTTTGGATAAGCAGGCAGTTGCACTGTGCTTTGTTGTGGATTTCTTTTATCCCTGGAAAGAAGAGCATGACAGTTATCTCCCTTAGATATTCATTTCAGTGGTAGTGGTCTACCTACTTATGCAGGGAGCATCTTGAGACACTCTGGAGGGTCAGGACCTTCCAGAGGTGCCCTTTGTCCCAGCCTGCAAGAAGTACATTAACTTATGTGTAAAATGATCTCTGTTAATTTTAGGGATTGTGCACTGTTTTGTGGAACATTAGAGAAGCTAAAATGGTATTTCATAGAAGAAGATAGACCCTATTGTCATTTCCTAAGCACAGCTCAAAAAAGGATTCTCCAGGCCCTTTGCCTATGCTTAGGCTGCAGACTTTCCATATGAAGCTGTGTTTATTAACTAAGGCTTTGGTTTACTTCTGGTGTGATTCATGAAAGGATTGGAAATCCTTCAGCTGTTTCAGAGATCACCGAGACTGAGATCAGTGAATTCTGCCTGGGCTTACCAGGCAGCCCTATCAATCCCTGTATATAGTGAAAACAATAAATGCAGCTGATTAGTTATCTACTAGGAGTACACCAGTACACTTCTATATACTAGTAGGATACTTCTGGTATATTAGGAATATAGGTGTTTGATATGCATGTACACAAGCAATCTATAGCAATCTATGTTTACAGTTGCTAACACTCAAAGAAACATACTTTAAAACATAGTGGCATTTACAGAATATAAATTTCTCATTTGGTTCATCATGCTGACAGTCTTTGGTGCAGATAACAGGATTTAGCTATGCCTCTGCCATGTTTCTCTATTGGGAGTTCTTTGGTTTCACTGTATTTGCTGTTCTAACACCTGGTGTAAATGTCTTAAGTCAAGGTGCCCTTGCAGGTCCTGCATGGGGTGAAGTGTTGCAAGAAGGGGATGGTCAGTCCCTTCCACTAAGACTTACCAGACAATGAGTCTGGCAACTCAACAGAAGTACATGCCATGTTTGGATTTGGGATTCCATCAGTGGAAAGTGGATGATTCTGGCTGTTTACTCTAGCTACCACCTTTCTGCTGTAGACAGATCAGCATCTGTCTGCCTGCAGATTGATGTTAGCTTAGTGTAGAGCTGCTTCTTGTGCGTTTGCATCTGGGTTAGCAGCACCAACAATAAAGATGTGGTGAGCTCTGTGCTTCAGTGGACTACTGTACAACCTTGTTGAAATCCTGCATGCATACTTGGGCAACTTGTTTCTGCTTCTGTGTTTTTACTACCAGAATTATGCATGGCAGATTGGTAGTCCAAGGACAGAAGGTGGGACATGGGAAATGCCATAGATATATATATATAGATGGAAAACATTTTTATCCTCAATGTGATTAAAAACTGGAACAGATTTCTGAAGCATCTTGGTTTTTGAAGGTACTCAAAACTTGACTGGACTGCTCCTGAGCAATGTGCTCTGATCAGCCCAGCTCCAAGCAGGCTGGACTGGATGTCTTGCAGAGGTCCCATGCAAGCTCTAGCATTGTGTGATTCTCGGAGCTGGGACTGAGAGCAAGTCTAAATGTGAAGGAAAATGGAGGAGTGTGGCAACTGGAAATCAGCTGTTTCATTCTGCTCTCTTTTTCTGAGGCCAAGAGATGAATGAGGCAGACTGGGAAAGCAGGGAGTGACTTGTCCAGTAGACAGCTTTGGGAAAACAAGTCTCTGCAGTTTCTGGTTGAAAAAACTAATTTGACAGTAGCCACTCTCAAGTCTGGTGCTAACACTCAAAGTACTGAGTTGTTTCTATTTTTGCTTTTTCTTTCAATTTGGGGAGAGTGACTCATCTTACAAGCATGGCAGGATCTGTATCCCCTGAGAGTTCCTTTAGTCTTGCAGACTACAGATTTGTAGTGCAGATAGTAGTTCTGATAGGTACACTGTCTCCATTAATATGTAAGGGACCTACACTTGGAGTATCTTAGAGGATCTGATTGGCTCTTCACAAAGTTTCTCTGAGAAGACTGCAAGCAATTACATTTTTATTTAAACATTCATTTCTCATTATTTTTATGGAAAGAACCTCTTATTTGTATCAAATGCTTAGATCTCCTTCCATCTCTGTCTTGATTTAACACTATTTTTTATAAATGACCCAGTGGCAGGGAGTTGACCTTTTTGTTTAAACTGCTCATTTTATTGTCATGCAGTAGAGTCATGAAGTGGAACCATGCTTTCTCAGAAGTCTCATGTTTCTTCCTGTCCTGCTTGAATAAATCATATCTCTCAAGATTTATTTTTTTTAACCCTTCCCCTTTTCTTTTGTTTAGTTTCTGAGAATACACATACATAATTCTTATTCTGGCACTTGCTCAGTAATGGGTCTATAAAGATACATAAACAAAGGCAAAACTGAGTTTGTCACTAATTTCTTAGATAAGAAAGTAGTATCTTTAAAACGTCTTAAAATATTTCTTATCTCTGATTTCATTTTTCTTCTCTGTGTGTACATTTATGCACACAAACAGAAAGCAGTTAACAATATTGGCTCTTCAATACACTCACAGATGCCTGTGATTTTTACCCTTTGCTATTTATCAGAGAAAACACTGCCACTCTTGTGAAAACAGAAACGTATGTCTCCACTAAAGAACTAAAAATGTCAAGGGGACCATAAAAGGAAAATAACACAGTTTGTTTTGGAAATTGTTCCATGACAACTTCTGTAATCATTTTGACAAAACTTCTGTAAACTGAAACCTTTGTACTTTTTCAGTTGAATGAGCTCTGAAGGCACAATGCATCATTGGAAATAGAAATTAAACAGACTTTTTTATTCTCAAGAAGAAGCTCTGCACTCTGTACCTCCAGAGTAAAGACATGCACTGAAACAAACAGGGGATTTGTGTGTATGATATATTATAATGTGCACTGCTTCCTTGGCTTTTTATCCTTTGAGCTGCTCTGGAAGCAAAACAGACCTAGCTCCTTTGCATACTAATAAATATCAGTGTTTGCAATTATTCAGTGGTTACAGTAGTATTCCTTTCAGGTGAATCATTGCTACATTATTTACTTGTTTAAATTTGTTTAAATTGCTTTGAACCTGTAGTTCAACTATAAAATAAGGCTACACTGATTTTTGTGATGTTTAATACCTGGATATTTTTATCCATCTGTAATGCAAAGATTGAAGCAGCTTTTTAGGACCTGATTCTCTAGAACCAAAAATCACTGAACAGTGTTTTGATAATTAACATTTATATACCTGGTATAAAAAAGATACTTATCAACTTGGATGTCCTCTGCACTGGCTTTAGTAGAAAGGTAAGGATCGACCTCTACACTAGACATAGATGAGCATGTTCAAACTTGTCCCAAGTTACCCTAAGTAGCCTCTTAGTTAGATTTCATCAGTTAGAAAGTGAAAAAATGAAATTTACCTTGCCCAAACCCATAATATTTTTATAATCCCTTTTCATGCAGTTCAGGGTTTTCTGCAATCCAGGCTGCTCAAGTGGGCTAACAGAATGCTTTGCTTACATAGCAGACATGGATGTTAGCCTGGAGCTCCAGCTGGTTCAGGATGAGCAGCAGTTGTTGCAAAGCAAGGACTCACACGAGCAGGTTGTCCCAGCTGCAGGAACGTGTGCAGGGGAAGGTTTTGCAGTCTAAGCAATACTCCTTTTTTGTGTGCTGTAAAGGAAATGCTTGCTTTTTCCTGCTGGTTGGAAGCTTGATCTTGCCTGAGACTGAATATCCCAGCCTGGGTTGGTGCAGTGCTTCAGGAGCAGTTTAGCTATTGTGTCTATCAGCAACTGGCTGGAATTGGTGGTGCACATCCTCATAGCACTCCCTCATTCCATGGGGGCACAGCCCAGGAAAGAACATAGCTTCAGAAAGGGAGCTTGCTTCCATAGGAGAGGTAATTAAAGGTTTTCATCAATATAGACATTTGTCTTAAATAATTGTCCTGAACCTGTCCTTAACCTGAACAGCTACTCAAGAGTCTCTTCACGTGCACTGTCCATGCATGTGTTTGCAAACACTTTCTGGCTCACAGCCCTGCTCAGCCTCAAGGTGCTGGCTCTCATGTTACTCCAGCAGCCTCAAATACATCTTTTTATTTCCCCAGTGTTTTCCTGAGGCTGTCAATAAGATTTGAGAGAACGATTCATATGTTGGATTTAAATTGTAGTTTTCATAGTTCTTCATGAAAGATGTATTTTCCCAAGGAGTTTGTTTATACCTGCATTTTCACTGGAATACTTTGCAAGAAAAGACAGATTTTAGTAATTAAAACTTGCATTGTTTTCATTTTCTATGGAGTTTTCCTCCAATATAAAATAGATCTGTAAATCCCACACTGGTTTAATTTTGGGGCATTCACTAAGTCTAATCAACTTAAATAGCTCCTTTTTAGGTAGCTGTGCTTTTCCAGTATCAAGATTATTTTGGTTTTGTGTGGTTTGGTTTTTTTGTTGTGGTTGTTTGGTTGGTTTTTTTTAGTTTTCCCTCTGGTAAAATAACTCTGTTGGATGTTGAGTTATGAGACATAGCAAGGCCAAGGCTGAAATTATTCCAAAAAGAAAACTAATATTCTGTGATATCAGGGACTATTTTTTCCCCAGTAAGTGAGAATATAGTATGAATGTTTTATACTTCTTTTCTCCATATGACAACTGCTGAAAAAAGAGTTGACTTCTAAATGTAATTTCTTACACTGTTGTATAGCACAGAAATGAAAGAATCAGACACAAAGCACAGTTTTCAAGAAGCTTGGGCAAGTTATCTTTTAAACAGTGATCTTGCCCTTGATTCTTGCATTTTATCAGAAGTATATATTGATAAACAGGCACAGTCTGAAANCTGCTATCCTCTTTTTATCAGCACACTTGTAAAAGGCGCTGAGGAGGAGCATGGATGGAGCCCTCCCAGGATCTTCATTCGCAAAGCCTAGCCATACCATATATTGATAAAAGTCCATCAAAACAAATGGACATCAAAGGTAAAAGCAAATATTTGACAAGGGATTTTAGAAAAATAGGGCAAAGTGAAAGTTCAGCTTCTGAACTTTCCCAGCCTAGAGCCTAGGCAGCTTGAGGAGTGATGGTGCCATCCTTCTTAGTGCCCCTGTGGAAGTCCCAGTGTCTGTATTTTGGCATTCCAGCCTGTGTTAATCCTTGTGCTGTGTTGTTGTTTAGCTGTAATGATGAGTTTACTCTTGCTCTACGGAAGCCCTGAATGCATTTTTAGGATTTTTTTCATGTGATTTGGTATCAGATACATGACTTATTTTTCATGATAGGAAGCAAATTTTGTGTAATATCTATAATTTTGATTATGACAAGCATCCCACATTTTCCTATATCTGTGATCCTTTTGATGGTATTTGCCAAGCTTTGATTTGACAAAGCTAAAAAATAGAATTGATTACAAAACAGGTTTCAATTCAGCTGAAATGAATTTCTTTGAACATGCAATACCAGTTATGGTCTCAAGCAGGTACAGATGTAAGAAGAAAAGAAAGCTAAATAAATAAATGGTATTTGAGGAAAACTTCAGTTTATATTCTTTACCTCAACCAAAGCAGTTGATTGATTTAAGAATATGTAATTAACTGGCAATCAGTCAACTATATATTCAGAAACAGTCATCTCTACCATAGAGAAACCACAATACTTGGCACTTCTGAAATATGAATGTGTACCTACAAATTTCTAAACACTCCTCTATAACCAGGCCCAGAATTTTCTCCTCTTCTGACACTCTGCTCTGTTTTGATGCACTCCTCCCTCAGCTCTCATTGTAGGGTTCACCACCTCACTCACTTCCCTCAGGCCTAGCTGGAGATTTGGATGCTGTTGGGATAACTTCTGGCAAATATCAAATGCACATGTCACTTTCTTCTTTCTCCCATTTGTTACAAATTTTTCCTACTTCTTGGACACTTCTTTTCAGACTGGCTTCCTTTTTCCCTTTCAGTGGTTCTCTCCTTAGTGTTTAGTCTGGCAAAGGGTCACAGGCTTTAGTGCTCCCAGTTAAGGGGCACATGCTTGCTCAGGTTTGGGTGCTGATGCTGTGGTTTCTTTCCAACTATCCTACAGCCATGTGCCAAGAGAGGGAGCCACCTGCATTCCCCCACTGCTACCAAGGTGTCACTCGACAGAGAAAGCAGAAAGGGAGCTCAAGTTCAGGTGTAGAAATGAGTAGAGGTTAGTGCAAATTGGTTTTATTCCCTGCCCCTGACCTGTTGTGTTCATCTTTAATTTTCACTTTACAAAGGAAGTTGGCTTTATGTGACATCTGCAGAAGCCTATTCTGTGTGAACTTCTGCAGGTTGCACTGATAGGCAACACTTGTTTTTCTTTTTATTGAAGATTAAATTTCTTTTAATGAAGATAAATTCATTGAAGGCATTGGCAGGGTGAGCACAGCATTCAGCTGAGAAGTCAGCTCTATTCCATCAACATCTGTTTCATCTGCTTTTAATGCTCTGCTTTCTGGGTACTGTATTCATGAATAGACCCTGAAATACAAACAATTGCTGATCATGCTGCTGGCTCTGATAACGTAACTCATAATGGTGCACTAATTACTTACATTATAAAACTGTCAGGTCTGGAGCATTTGGTCTCTCAAGGCAGCTCTCCAATTAATCTTTTCCTTTTTTATTAGAGATCTTGTTATGTGATTGTCTTTTGGGGAGGAATGAGAGGGCTTTATGTTATAGTGGGTTTTTTTAAAGCTTTCACTGATAATAGAGCAAGAAGACATCAGAGTTAACAGGAATATTATCTTAGCTACCTTTTTTCCCCTTTTATTGCAGCATCTGAAATAATGTAGGCCACACTATTATTGACTAGCTTCAGAGGGGAAAATCTTAGAACAATTGAACAGCCCAGATTAGAAGGGACCTTGAAAGATTGTTTGGTGCAACCTTTTGTGGGAAGGGGAGTGTAGATGAGATTATCCAGCAGCCTGTGTCTAGTTATGTTTTGGAAACCACCAGTGACTCTATCACCCTCCATGGGGGAGGTTGTTCCAGGAGTTGGTTGCTCTCACTGTACAAATTTTTTTTCTTATATCAAGATGAAACTTCTTCCAGTGTAACTTGTACTTATAGTGCCTTGTAGCTGCCCCTTAGTAGTGGAATGCTGTGATGAGGTCCTCCCTAAGCTTTCTCTTCTCCAGAGAGAAAAGACTTAACTCCTTCAGTCTTTCCTCACTGGGCAGATTCTTTAGCCATTTGATCATCTTTGTGGCCTTCCTTTGGTCCCTCTCTGATCTGTCTGTGTATTTCTTGACTTATGGGGACCAGAAATGGACACTGCTCTAGGTGTGCAGAGAGGGCTGATCACTTTTCTGTCTCTGCTTGCAGTGCCTCTGCAGCTACAGCCCAAACCCTGGTTGTATTGGGTTTGATTGAGATGGAGTTACTGTCCCCAAAGCAGTTCATTCAAAGTCATTTCTCTTGTGTGTCACATGACATAGAGAGCTTACAATCAGACTGTAATCTCAGCCAAACCCAATACACTGGTTTGCCTTCACTGCTGCAGCAGTGCACTGCTGGTGCCTGTACAGCTGCTTGCCCACCAGGAGCTGCAGGTCCCTTCCAGCCACGCAGATCCAAGCCTGTACTGTGCCCTTTGGTTCTTTCATCCCAGGTGCAAGACCTTGCTTTTGTCCTTGCTAGCCTGTCCAGGTCTGCCAATAAGATGACTCTTCTCTCTTATGTGCCCAGCTCGTCATGTAGTTCTGTGTCATCAGCACATTTGGTGAAGCTGTGCTGCTGATGTTGAACAGCATGGGGCCCAATATTGATCCCTGTGAGGATTCCATTCGTGACAGGCTGCAAGCCTGAGTAAAAGCCATGGATGACCACCCTCTCCTACTCATCTCACAGACCACCCATCCAGGCTCTACCTTGCCAGTTTGTCCAGCTGAAGCCTGTGGGAAACTGTCAAAACCTTTTCTGAAGTCCAATTAAGCAATAAGTACTGCTCCTCCTGTGTCAGCAGGAGATGTTATTTTGTTGTAGAACAGAATCAGGTTAGTCTGGCAGGATGTGCCTTTGGTAAGTCTGTGCTGGCATTTCTGAATCACCTGCTTCATTTGGTTTGTAATAGTTTCTAGGAGGCCTCATTCCATTACTTTCCCAGACACTCAAGTATGACTAATGGGCCTCTAGTTTCCTGTGTCCTCTTCTGGATGTGGTATTTGCCCTCCTCCAGTCATCAGGGACATCCCCTGGTCTCTGTGACTTCACAAGGATGATAGACAGTGGCTTTGAAACAATGCCAGCCACTTCTTTTAATGGAGTAGATTCCACTCAGGCCCAGAGATTTATGTGGGCTGAGATTTATTTTCTGATAATATTCATCTACTTGTTCTTTTCTTTCTTCTCTCCTGCCCAGCTCTGTGTTAATTCTGCAAATGGCAAAAGGATTGATTTAAATCAACTTGAAATACATTTTCTTCATAAATTTCACAACAGAAAAAGACTGAAAGATATCATTTTGACTCAAATGAAGAATTCTAATTGATAGCATTCTTTTCCCTGCTCTGAAGAGAGCATATGCACCTGTGATTAAAGCAAAGAAAATAAAGGCCTTGATCCTTAAAGTGATTATTGCTGCTGTTCCTTTTCACCCAAATCCTCCCCTGTGAAATCTGGAGAGGTGCAAGGGCTCCAACGCTTTAATGTACCTGAGGGAGTGCCTAACTTCCAATGCACAACCCAGTGTCCTGCTCACAGAATGTGAGGGAAGAGTCTCCTTTAGGATCTCTTGCTAGTACCCTTTTAATTTATATAAAATGGAAGGATCATGTTTAAGTGTCTGCTTAATTCAAAGCAGAGATTTGAACCAAGATCTGTTGCATGCAAAAATGTGTGCTAGCCTGGATTATTATAGTAGGATCCCTCTCAATCTTTACAGAAGTAAATGATTCATTTTTACTCTAAGTAATGAAATGTTTACTGAAAAAGAAACCCCAACAAACTAGGAAATCACACAGAATCACAAAGTTCAGAAGAGATCTCTAAGCTCATCAAGTCCAACCATAACTGTCACTAACATACCACTATACCATGGCCCTAAGTGCCACATCTAAATGTTTCTTTATGCTAGGTGAGTGTCTAAATCACCAAAATATGAAGTTAACCTTCTCTATCTAATTCAGGTCTTAAACTAGTTTGCATTTTGAGGTTTTAAACTACTCTTATAAAATAGAGATTCTGATATAGTCTAATTTTCCAGGATTTGGGACTGTAGGCATACTGCCTGTGCCTCTAGTTGCTAAGTAGATAAGACTGATAAATTCCTTTTCACTCTGAAAGCCTTGATATTCTTAAGAATAGCTTGCAGGAAAAACCAACTCTTGCCAGTCTTACAGAATGACAGCACTAGGGTTTCTCTCCTTGTATAAATCTGGGGTACATAAAAGATGACAATGATAAAAATGCTATTATATGTTTTGAATTAGATAATATGCCTGTAATATACTGCCTTTTTGCTCAGTGAAGCTCTAATGCTTTAATTCACCTTGTTTGTAACTACTATTTCCTTTATAAATTATCATTATCCTGAAAAGGTGGGCAATTTTTTAAGCTTAATACAACAAGTATTGCCTTATTTCAAAGTCTAATACAATCATGAGCACACCATAACTTGTGGATGATTAAATTGCAAATTGTGGGTGTCCACCAGGCAACTAGATGTATTAAATTTTTTCACCCTCATAATTCATCCTCCTATACATACTGTATATCCTCCAGGATCACTCCAAGGTGTGCTTGTTCTGCCTGAGGTATATTCTACAGTATTTATGGTTTATCAGATGTACAGAATATCTTCTTCAAGGAGACACTCATATATCATTTGAACTTCAGTAGTTATTAGATTGTTTTAATGGAAAATGTTGTAAATGAGTGAGTTTTATACTCTCTGCAACATTTATATTTTTGAAGATGGCTTTCTCAATGCTGTTGGTTTTTTTTTGTTGTTCTATGAGAACATGAACTTCTTGTTTATTGCTCACTGATTTTATAAAGATATCTCATTTTCTCCTTGGAGAGCTATAAAGAAAAAAGGTCAAAAAGCAGAAGCAGAGTGTAGTTCCACAGTTTTGTGGAATAAACATGACATTTTTTAAAAAGCTAAAGTCAAAATAATCAAGACAAACACTTCTTATTTGACATTGTAAAAATGAGATTTTGATTTATAGCTATAAGCTAAGTGATACCTGGCAAATACCTGCAGCTGTTAGGAACAGAGACTGCGAGCTCACAAAATAAAGAGACTGACTCTACTTAGCTTGGAAACAGAAGATCACCAAGAATCTGATGTTTCGGTGTGTTGCCACAGCAGACAGTTGCTTTTCTGTACCTCTACCTGGACTTGTTTCACTAATATTGATCCTATCAGAGCTGCAGTGCTGAAGGTATCACAGTATCCCAGTATGTCAGGGGTTGGAAGGGCCCTAGAAAGATCATCTAGTGCAACCCTCCTGCCAGAGCAGGATCACCTAGACCAGCTCACACAGCAATGTGTCCAGGCAGCTCTGCAATGGCTCCAGACAAGGAGACTCCACAGCCTCCTGGGCAGCCTGGGCCAGTGCTCTGGCACCTGCACTGCAAACAAGCTCCTCCTCGTGTTAATACTAAATGCCAGGCTTGCCTTGCTATGTTGAGGTGCTTCATTTCTATTAGTTTTCTAATGTGTGTATCCCTATATTTGTGATTCCCAACCATGACCTAAGAGCCCCATGTAAGGCAGTCATCCTCAGGTGCTCATGTTGTAGCTATGTTTTTACTTAGAGAATTTTCTTGTTCCTTTTGCCCTTTTTCTGGGGACAGAGCACTCCTGACACAAGGCAGCAGCATTCCAGGTGTGGAGAAATGTTCTCTGCACATAGATGTGCAGCTTGTGATCCATGAAGAGATCTGTGGGCTCCTTTTGGTGCCCAGGATAGCAATTCCAGCACTAGAAGCACCTTAAGAAGCGTTGGGGAATTTAAAGCCTTTGACAAGTGTAGTGACACAGATTTATTACTGCATGTAAGCTTAAATATGGTTGTGTAGCCCAATACAAAGGCAAAATGCCCAAATACAGAAGAAATCACTACTACTAAGTGTGAGTGTGTTATGCAGACTGGTAAGTGCTCTTTGAATTAGGAATGTTGGTAGCAGAGAGAACCTGAAATATCCATAAAATACATGTGACCTAGGAGAAATTGGGAATTGGTAGATCCTGGACTATATGCAGATGGAGTGGAGCTATTGGGGCATAGATTGGGACAGAAACAAGTCCAAGTGATGATGGCCTTGATTCTTTCCTGTCAGAGGTTGAAGAAGTGAGGATATTTTTGATGTCTTCTCCAAAGAACTTAGTATTTGCTTTATCTTTTGTTTGTCTTTTATATAATTGCACTGGATAATATTGCAAAGTCGTATAAAATGAAAATTAAGTTTGAAATAGGGTTTGTTAATTACAGTATTTAACTGTTGTGGTTATTGTTTCCTAGGAGATTAATGAGGTGAATTATTGTAACATAATTAAACTACAGTATATCTAATCTCTTATATACCCTTGTGGTTTACTGTTATTCAAGTATCACTTGAAGGTTAATTTCACTTAGCTGGTATATATTTGACTTTGGCAATACAGTTTATATCAAAATATGTTTTTAATTATATTTGAAAGTCATTAGGCAACAGCCCTGACAAAATTTACTGTAAGCTTTACTAGTGAATGTACAGACATAATAAAGGGTAAAATCAGCAGACTCACACACATACACCACCTGAATGTTCACATAAAAGTAGAAGTTAAAGTATGAGGCCACTTTGATGCTGATGGTGACTGCTGGAACTGGAGCCTTCTCTTCTGATTGTCCACCCTGATCCATGGCAATTATTGAATGAAGCAAAGTTGAGCAGCACAGAGATTTCATTAACATGAAAGATATAATTATACACATGAAGTTGCAAATTTAGTAATCCAGAATCTTCCCTGAAATGTGTTTAACTGAAGCCTTTTACTAGCAGTTGATGAATTCCTCCTTTTGTGGTCAGAGGCTGTGCCTCAGGCCATTCAAATCAGCTAACTGTTTGCTGTGGGATTTTGACAGGAAATCCTATTGTCTTGCCACATAGAAATTAGAAACATACAGTAATATCTTTATAGGACAAGACAAAACTATAGATTCATCAAAGCATGCCTTTCCCCCCCAGAGAAACGATTAGCTTATATACCTTCATTAATCCCCAAACTCAACCTTCATCCTCCTCCTCCAGCCACAAACTCAGCTTCATCTTAAATTCCCTGTTCCTCATTTCTTCTCATGCTGGATTTATTTAAAGGATGGCTACTCTGTATTATACTACAATAGAAAAGCTGCCATATTTTTTTATGCTGTATTAGTTTCTGACACAGTTTTTTTTACATCAATTTTTTGCTTTCTCTTCATTAATCCTAAGAAATTATCTTCTATGTAACTCTACCTCCAACCTGTGGTGCTAAAGATCTCTCTTCTCATCCGTGTATAATTTGGGCAAAAGCAAAATTCTGTCCCGAGAATGTTAGTTGAGTAGAGAATCAAACCCAATATGAGACCTTTTAAAAAATCCTAAAATTCAACAGCATGTAATATAATCATAATTTTCATCCAGTGTATAGAAAATGTATTTTTGTTTACAATATTCAGTCCAGAGGCTGGCTTATTTCTGGATACAAATCACAAATCTTTGATGTTCATAAAAACACAGGATTCTTGAGCAAATTATACTTTGCTTCTAGAGATTTACCAGCCAATATTGGAGCAGTGGAAGTGGTCAATAACTTTCTTAGTTCTTACTCAGCACAGCAAGAGTGGTGAGCCCCTGGCCTAGGCTGCCAGGGAGGTGCCTGAGTCACATCCCTGGATGTGTTTCAAGGTCCTTCAGATGTGCTGTTGGGAGATGTGGTTTGGGGCTGAACTTTGAAGAGTAGGGTTAATGGTTGGACTTGATGATCCCAAGGGTCTTTTCCAACCTGAATGAATCTATGATTTCTGGAACAATTTCCACTTTTTTCTGGACACTCTTCACAGTAAATACCCCACAACCTGTTTGCCTTTTCACTGTTGTTAGCTAGAAGATGATTTTTTGTGTTAAGCACAACACTTTCTTGTTTTTCCCGCTTTACATGTATTCTCTGTGGTCACTTTCCTGTACTGTGGAATTTCAGTGACTGCTCTTTCTGTGGTTTCGAGTGGAGTATGTGACCCCCAAATAAGGCAATAAACATAAATGATCTAGGTCATTCTAAAATTGTTCACTCTTTCTCCTCTGTTTTTCTTGCCTTAGAAATTGTGTGGAAATGTAATAGCGTTGAACATAACATTTCCATGGTCACCATTCTAGAAAAGAATCTAAACTTGTCAGTTGTGATGTTGCCATCAGCTCTGGTTCTCTCATCTGCACCCAACAGCTCTCCTCTATTATTCCAATATGTGTCTTTGAATTGATTTGAATTTATTTTATCAATTCTTCTCTGAAACTCACTCACCACCTTTTCAAACCAATCTGCTTCATGGCACAGGATCAAATGCTTTTCTCAATTCCAGATAACTTGTCCTTTTACATTGCTATTGTCTCCAGGAAGGTAAGTAACATCTTAAAAGAATTCAAGTCAATTTGTCTGTCATGACCTTCTTTTTCTATGTGTTCAGCCTGCTGCCATGGTCATCTAAGGCATGCATTTCTGCATTTGGTTTATCATTTTCTGTCTCCTGCATAGCTAAGCCCAGGAGAAGAGACCTGGGCTTTCTAGTGCCTTGGAAGCTTTTAAAGCAAAAAGACTGACATTAAATTCTACTCCAGTTCTCTTCTACTCCCTTCCTTTCTTAGCGAGTTATCAAAAATCCTGCTGAGGGCTTTCCTTTTCCCCTTACCACTTTTCTATGGATTTCCTGGTTGTAATTCACTAGGCCTGGAGCTTTGTCAGTGTTTAATAGTTATAATTGCCTAATTAAGATATCAGCTCTGGTAGACCAGGAGCTTTTTTTCTCCACTGCCTTTCCAGTTTTCAGGAGTGTGTTCACTGCTTCTGTCAGACTCTTCCTTTGTGTATTAATTACAAACTGTCTATAAAGATATGAATAATCTGTCTCTTTTTCCAATTGCTTCTCTTGAAGGTATTTGCCTCTCATTCCTGCCAGACTACAAGCAGAAAAACAAAAACCCCAAGTCCCCTCCCCCCAAATTGATATTACCACAGAACAGTGGGGAGCTCAGTCATCTTTGCTTCTCCAGGAAAAATATAAACTGGAGGAGATATATGCTTGAGAGATGAAAATGTATACTTGGGGACTGAATGTAACCTATGGTGATAAGGAACTGATGTTAATTGACAATAAATTAAGTGCAATTCTGCAAGGTGGATGTGTTTTGCCTGTGACAGTGACTGGTGAATGACCTCCCTGGTTTTGTTTTGAGCCATGAGTTCTCTCACTCTCATTCCTCCCATTTTCTGTGCTGTATCACAGGGGATGGAGACTGAGAACAGGCTGTGGGTGCTTGGCTGCCAGCTGGGCCAACAGACCACACTTAGTGATCTTAAACTCTTAACAGAAAGTAAATGTATTGGGTAAACTCCATGGACCGTCTATTGCTTAGCTTGCAATTCAGAGGGGAAGCTACAGCTGTGTTACCAAACTCATTCACATCTAAGCAGTTGAGTTTAGTGATGTGTATTCCTTACCCAGCATCAGATATCCATCTTTGGGTTAAAAAGGGAACCAGCTAACATTTCTCTTCACAGGTGCACCCATACTGAGAAATGTATCTTTAGAGTTTATACCTGTTGAATGTGTGGTCACCCATTAAAATACTGACACAAATATAGGACTTATATAGTGTTTCCTGTTACTTTTCTTGAATCTTACAGGATTTTCCAGACCTGACTGCACAAAAATGAGGTAAACTCTTATTGTACAAACAGTTGTATTAACCTGAGCTATTTCAGCTTGAGTTGATATTTTCCTTTTAAGTTTTGGGGTTTTTTGATTCTTTTGTTTGTTTGTTTGTTTTACAGTGTACTAGGGTTCTAAAAGAGTTTCTCCCTTAAAAAGGTTAGAAAGAAACCTTCCTTAATGAGCATGATAGTCTGTAATTAAGCACTCAGGGAGTGTGTATCCAATTCTCTGAAAGCACATGACAGCCAGTAGCAGAAGCAGGAGAGTGAACCAGGGCTTTTGTGTATGTGTGTGTGTAAATCTTGTATTAGGCTCCAATATAGCTTGAATCTATTCCTGTAAATATCTTAATATTTCCTTTCACAGAGCACAGTTAAAAACCCTGTAGAGGATTTGTACTCTTTCTTCTTTTGCCCCTTTTACACAGGTGCTTGTCTGTTTACTCTGCTGAAGAAAAAATGTCATTGAGTCATATGTCATAGCTAGGACTTTGGTCTGTGACCCTGTGCCACCTCCTGCATTAAACTGATGGTGACAAATTGTGGCAAAATGACCTTTACATCACTTAGCCCTGATAATTGTCAAAGTATTATATGAGCAGTTTCTAGCATACAGAGTGGCTTCACAAAGCAGGTAGTGGATCAGGAAGAGTTTCAGACTGTTCTAGTCAGGATAATTTTTGCAGAAGTGTTGTTTTCTAGCCCTTGATTTTTTTTTTTCCAGGTAATGCTAGGGAAATGCTCTTGTTTGGAAACAGGGACATAGACTGCCTTAACTTCACCCACCTAGAAAGAATAGAAAGAGAGTAAAATTTAGTGGCACAAAATGCAACAGAATCGGAGACAATTTTCAGCTGGAAACTAGAATCTCATAACAGAAGGGTAGGGTCCTGATTTCCCCAAACCAGTCTGTTCTGGACAGAAGTCAGCTGAGACTGGAGAAACAGAGAGGTGATTTCCACCTTTCAGGTAGGAACACTGGGAACAGCCAAACCAAAGGCTAAAAGGGAGGTCTGTTGGGCCTGGCTTTAGGAGGCAACTGCTGGCAAAGGCAGTGAGATTAAGGAGTAAGGAACTGTAATAACTCAGGCATTAGAGTGTTCTTGGAGACTACAGTGGCAGTATTAATGTTCTTACATAGAATCACATACCCAAGATGGATAGATGAGATTCCAGTCAAGTCAGCAGTGTTTGCCCAGGGACAGGGGTTTTATTGCCAGGCTAGGGCCTCCCTTCAGAGCTGGAGGATCAGGCTAGAGCAATGCTAGAGGAGATAGGACAGGAGGATGAGGCTGATGGTGACTCTTGTAAGGCAGGACCATGGCAAGATGATTCTGTTGATGTTACATCTAATTGGTGTTGATTCATTTTTGGTGGCCATCGAATGAATTGCAATACTTGAGGCAGGATTTACTAATGTTGCTAAGAAAGACAAAAAAATTCACTTGTGACTGCTTTCACATTCATTCCTCTGTGTCTCAGGACACTTGTAGTTTCCTGAGGTGGACAATAGTTCCAAGAAGCAGGAGCAAGGCTTTTAGCTCAGTCACACCTCTTTTATTCTCAGTATTTTCAAAGGCTATATCAGTTTTGTGTCATACAGAGAGTTCTGGAATCAAGGCTTTCCATGGGAAGGCTGTCTTATGGCTGGAATGAAAGAGCAATAGCTAATTAGATAGAAAAGTTAAAGGGCACTTTTTGGACACCAACTCTTCACTTTCCTACCAGGTTTCTCAAAACATTGCTACCAAGCAGCATAAATGGATGTAGCATCTCTGTTTTTCAATGCCACAATAGTTAATGATAGTATCTGTAAATGTTTCAGAGGAAAAATGCTTATATGAGTAACTTAAGAAACACTTAATAGTCTTTAAAAATATTCTAAAGCAACCATTACATTTTAAAGAAATACCTCTTGCTCCTTAAAACAACAAAAAAATTAATATACTAGTCTCATCAGACACTGATATTTTTCCTTTCTTCTACATTTGTTGGATAATCAACATTCCTGTTTGCTGTTAGCTGCTTCTTAAATTTTAACAAGTAATTCTGCTTATAATTGTGAGATTTAATGATTTTGTAAAAATAGGCACCTGCTGTGTGTAAGATAATAGCACAATTCAACAGGCACTGTGGAAGAACTGATTTTCTGCTCATTTTATCTGGAAAGGTCTGAATTATAAGTGAAGTTGCCCTCCTGTTGAAATTCAAAATTGCTGTAGATGTAGATAAAGAGGAGTAGAGATTTTTACTTGTGTAACAAGAAGAAAACCCCAAATAGATGTGATTTTCTTTGTCATGAACGCGGAGAAGAAAGTATTAAAAATCAATGTGATAAAGGTGTGGGTTTTGTACCAGATTTTATTTGTGATGGCAGTTGGTTAGAATGAAGCTTGGGGTAAGATCCCTCAGCAAATATAAATGGTCACTTGTCACCTAGGATGAAATTTGCTCTTTGGAGGAAAGAAATGAAATATTTGGCAGTGACTCATCTAGTTAACAAATGACTGTACCGTGACACAGCACACCAGACTTCCTTTCTCCTAAAATGAAGGCTAGATCCCAAGTTTCTTGAGCCAACGTTTAGCAGGGCTCCTGCAGAGAGAATAACTCAGAAAAGGTATCAGTTATTTCCAAAGCTCTTGAGATTGGTGCCTGTGGTTAGCAGACAGGTGTACACTGTTAAACTTGAGCTCTCCCTTAGCGTTGTAAGCCTAGGGCTTGGAGTAGGAGCATGGGCAGGGAATGGCTGGCTGCTTTCTCCAACAGACAAAGTTTTGTCATCCCTTGGAGGGGACCTTAGAGTTGCAAATTGCAGTTGGCTGATGCAAACTGTTAGAGGACTTGGAGAGAGAAAAGAGGGGGAACTCACCCCTTTCTTTTGTGCTCTTTGAAAGAAGAGCACAGAAAGGCTATTCTTTGCCATTTTCCTGCAGGGCAAACTGAGAAGCCAGGACTTGTGTCCAAGAGCTGGAGCAGAGCCTCAGCAGGCAGGTTAGATGGAGGAAAGGGATTTCCTTAGCTGGGTTGCTTCAGGGCTTCTTTCACAGATGCTTGTGGCCTATGAGCTGGGATTCTTCTTCATGCCAGAGGAGCTGACAGTCTGGTGAAAATGTAGAACACTGGACCCAAGGCTCAGCATATGCTATGGAAGAGAAAAAAATTCTCTGATGAGATTTGCAGCCCCATCATTGAGAAAGCAAAGGTTTTGCGTTGCCAAGGAGCACTCAGGAGGAAGATGACAAGGGAACAGATTTCCCAGAAAGTGTTAAAATCAACAAAATCACAGCAACTTTAGTGGTTGCATATTTACTGTTTATCTGCTTGAGACCCAGGCAACTTAGCAGCAGCCATCTCATTTTGGTTTCTTGCAGATTATTCTCCTGTGACTTTTAATGAAAACTTCCTTTAGGCACAGAGGAACCACTGGTGATCTTTAGGTTTTTTTTGGGCTATCTCAGCTTTAATTACCTTTTAGGATTTGAAGCCTTATGTTTCCACCAGATCATATTTACTGTGGAAAGAAATGGCAGAGGAATCAGTAGGGATATTTACCATAAACTCAACATTTCACATGAATGTATTTTAAATGGAGTCAAGTAAATAGTCCTTTCCCTCCCCTGAAAAACCCCATGGCAGGATTAAGAGTGTTCCACATATTTTGAACTGAATAACTTGTGTTACATCTCCCAGTCCTGCCCTATTCAGTTTTTACTGGGAATATGATTACATTGAAATGAGACTCCATCAGAGAAATAAGATACTGGATGGGCAGCAGACCAAGGAGAATTTCTGAACAGTTTGCATAAATGTTTTTTTTCAACCATAATAGCAGCTTCAGAGCAACAAGAGCTAACCTGTCAGATTGCAATTTCTAGTCATTGTTGCTTGAAACACCTTGTTTGCCAGAGAATCATCAGGTTTGTTTCATGTTTGCCTGTAAACAAATTTGATATAAAAAGGTCAAATAGGTATAATTTCATTCCAGCTGGAGAGAGAGAAGGTTTTTAGCCACTGATGGCTATGTATAGATAGGTCACAATGTATTCATGCACTAGCTAAGCATCTTGATGCCAGCAGAAATTGTCCCCAGTTCTAGCTAATGTGATAAGCCTCCCATGCCACCCCATCAGTGGAGCAGGCACAGTGTGTGGGCTAGAGTGGGTAGCACAAGGTCAAGGAGATTGCCCTGGTCATTTCCTGTTGTTGGCTAGAATAGTGCTGGCGAGTCTGTTAAAAAGAGTAGGCATCAGACCAGAGATAACCATGTAATGCTCAGAAGAAGAAAAGTTTCTGCAAATCACCTCTCACCTGAGAATCCCTTGATGTTATCCACAGCAATGAGTTCCTTTCCATACAGTGCTTCTCTGAAGGTTCAACCACAGCTGGATATGTGCTGCTGANACAAGGGATTTTCAGACTGTGCCTGGCTGAAGAGCCTCAGTCACTGCCAAAGTATATTTCATTTATGCTTTTAGTGCATGTGTGTATAGACTCACTGAAATGATTTGTGTATGTGCACATGCATTTCAAATGGACACAATGCTTGTTGCAGCTCGTCAGGATGTACAATGCAGCTGAAGATGCTCTTTCTTGTTTTACTGTTTGGCACAGGACTTGCTTCCAGTACCTTACAGGATTAATGATATTTTGGTAGCTGTTGTTAATCATGTGATAATATTAATGTTACTGTTGACTTCAGTCCAGTGATCTTTCTGAATATCATTGAATGGCTGGCTGGCTGCTGGCTGTGGAAATAAGGAAAACAAACAGGAAATAAGGCTTAAAAAATGGTAAATTACCTTTTCTTTCATTTACTTATTTCTAGGCAGAAGGTATTTCCCCCAAAGAACAGGCTTAGATAGGTCTTGCTTTTCAAATGTTTTAGCCATTGGTGAGCTAATCCATACTTCATATGCATAGGCAAATCATACTTCTGTACCCAGAAATGGACTTGAATTTCAAGTACTCAAGATAGGATTAGATATATGAAGAAATTTCTTTACTGAAAGGGTTATTAAGTCTTGATATAGGCTGCCCAGGGCAGTGCTGGAGTCTGCATCCCTAGAGGTATTCAAGAAACACTTAGGTGCTCTACTCAGGGCCATGGTTTAGTGGTATGGGAGTGCTAGGTATGGTTGCACTTGATGAGCTTAGAGGTCTCTTCCAACCTTAATGATTCTGTGATACTCTCTTTTTGCTTCTATACAAGGGATTTCTCTCCACACATTGCTTTTTGCAGGTGAATATTCTATGCACTTGCTATAGAGTCTGCATATAGGCTAAGAGTATTAGAGCTATTTAGTAGAATAAAAAAAGATAAAGAAGTTAGAGAATGGAAGAAGTACTTTTTAAATGAATGATATAAAGTTAAGTGGTGTTCTCCTCTTTACCCTTTCTAATAATATAAGAAGCCAAGGAGATCCATCAAGTAAAGCCTTTATTAATAAAGAGAAACACCAGGCTTAAATACATATAACTGCTTAAATTCATATAAATAATCTGTATTCAATGAAATGGTCATTGATTTATAAAGAATTATCAGCTCAGTTCTGACCAGTATTGTTCCCTCTGTCCCATTTGCTTTTTTACTGGTGTGTCCACATCTCACTATGCATTTTGAGTAGGAAACCTCTGCATGGTGCTTTTAGGATTCTGTGGTTATCCATGAGACACATTGCTTTATTCCTGCCAGACAAAATATAGGCATACCCATCACATTTCTATATAGTTTGTAGAAAAGCTTGAAGAGTAAGGCTACGTTTCCTTTTTCATTGAATTACTTATTACTTAAAGGCAAAACATCACATGAAAATCACATTTCTGTCAGAAAATCTTGGACTTGTTATTTCTACAAATAACTTTAAGATTAATGAAACAGAAAGCAGCAATCTTACACTTATTAGTGCCACAAGTAACCTTGGGATTGATGAAAATGAAAGGAGCTGGTCAGTGCAAAAAGCTTTTTCTTCCTATTTTTTCTTCATTTAGGTCAGACTTGTGCAACTGGTGGTACTTTCTGTAACATTTTTCTCTACTAAAGGAGAAACTCATAGGAAAGGCTTTTGAGAATATCCAGAGGTGAGCAGATGGAAACCTTTGTGACTTTCTGTACCACTGCTTCAAGGGAATTTTAGGACAGAATTTTCTACCTACTTGTTCTTCTTTGATGCACCAAGATAAATGGTCAACAGTTTTTGAGAGTTTACCCTTAAGGGTTCTAGTAAGAGCTGTGGGCCTTCTTCAACATCTGTGCTGTAATCATTTGAAGGAATCAGTGTCAGAAAATGGATTTGCTTGAGAGCAGTTTATTTCAATTTGAATATTTTGAGCTGGTGCTCAGTACCTCAGGTAGCATGCCTGAAGCAAGATGATCCTGTTACCATGGTTTCAGGCCATGATTTGGGTTACTATGGTGTCAGCCTTTACTTCTTGCTGTGCAGGAAGGTATTAGGTGACCTGGGCAAGGTCATGTAGACTTAAATCCTCCAAGAGGCTAAGCTGGAGCAACAAAAATTAGTCACTGAAGTGAAGGTCTTTTATGCATCTGCTGCCTAAAAGAGAGACTCAAGCTCTATTTGCACTTCCCTGTAAAGTACCAGGCAGTCAATTCCTATCTAGAGATGTTAGTGCTCTCACCTGAGAGATGGGGCCTGGCAGGTTCTTGCAAATCACAGCTCTTTTTTTTTTGTCCAACTTGTATTAATATCCAGGTACCAGGAGGCACATTAACCCTTTTCAAAGGCTGTGGTGATTACAGCCTCTCCTGGAGACGGCTATCAAAACTGAGTTTTCACTTGAAATGGAACACTCACAAGGAGATCAAATTTTATTTAGCAGTTCAGTAACATTTTTGAGGTTTGCATGAGGATGCTCATTATTTCTGTTCTTACTGAGAACCATGCATATGGCTGTAAGAGGGTCATGGGAGAGAGAGACCTCAGCAACATCTTCAGTTTACAGAGAAGAGCTCTAGTTGAGCTGGACCAGGCAGGGAGGATGTGAGCCAGAGACACCTGCAGCTCAGACAGAAGAAGGCTGGAGCTGCAGTCCCTGCTCCAGAGACCAAGCATGACTTTTATACCCAACAGTTGGTGGATCAAATGCATCAATAGTCTGAGGACCAAGAGCTATTGTCATGAAGGTTGAAGTGTGTTTTGACACTTGTGGTTTAACCCCAGCCAGCAACTCAGACCCCCACTGCTAGCCACTGCCTCACTACCCCCCAGTGGGAATGAGGAGGGAAATGGAAGAATAAAAGTGAGAAAACAAATGGGTTGAGGTAAAGACATTTTAATAAATAAAGCAAAAGCAGTGTACACAAGCAGAGCAAAGCAAGGAATCCATTCCCCACTTCCCATGGCAGGCAGGTGTTCAGCCATGTCCAGGACTGCAGAGCTGCTGTGCATGTAAATGGTGACTTGGGAAGACAAACACCGTTGCTCAGAATGTTCTCACCTACTTCTTTCTTCCTCCAGCTTTATATGCTGAGCCTGTCACCATGTGATCTGGAACATCCCTTTGGGCAGTTGGGTTCTGTTGTCCCAACTGTGCCCTTTGTCAGCTTCTTGTGCACTGCTAGCCCACTGGCTGGTGGGGTGAGGAGCAGAAAAGGTCTTGACTCTGTGTAAGCTCAGCAATCACAAAACCACTCCTGAATGAGCAACACTGTTTCCAGCACAAATCCAAACTATAGCCCCGTGTTGGCCACTGTGAAGAAAATGAACTCTACCCCAGCCCAAAGCAGCACAACACTGTTTTGTAACACCTTCTGTCCTGATGAGGTTGTTCCAAGTAGTTTAATGGCCTGGCACACTGAAGTGGTGGGAGCTGGCTGAGGGGCTCAGACTGGGAACATGTATCACCATTGCTGGGATTGGGTCATGGTGATCTAGATAATCCCTCTGATCTTTTCTCTGAGAGAAAGCAGTGACAGATGTGGGAAACCTAGACTGCAGATTGAAACAGGAGTTGGCTTTGGGATAGGGCATGATCTCTTCAGCATCAGTTAAAGAAAAAAACCTGACACACCACTGTTCTCCAGGCCTGGAGAAACTTACAGCAAAAATGTAGATAGTAACAGGTTTGGTTTTTTGTTATTTGATTAATTGATTAGTTATTGAGGGTTTTTATTTGTATGTATATTGGGGTTTGTTTTTTCCCTTTAGGTAGGGCCTTTAAGTTGGCATCTTGGCATTTAAGAATGTAAATTCTACTTAAGTCTTAATCCAGATTCTTAAATCTCTTTGCCATTTTTGAGGTTTGATTTTGGTTTTTCTATCTGACATCTAGAAATAGAATTACATCAGAGGGCTGCTACAATGTTGATATCACAAGATTTTGATGCTATGGTAATAGATGCAGACTCAAGATCATATCTCTTGATTGCACTCGGAGTAGTGCCAATTTATCTATTTCATCATAGTGAAGCAGCTCTTCCCTCCTGAGTGTACAGCTCTTCTAATTGTTATTCCAAAGTAATAACATTATCTCTCCAACTTATACCTGGAGGGGAATTATGTGAAGTAGCAGTATAGTATAATTATTTCAATGAGAAGCCAGAGCCCTGACAAAAAAACCCAAACCAACAAAGTATGGTTTTATACACATGCAAGCACACACAATAATCAGATGAACAATTGTTATCATTGTTATAAATCAGTTTGAATGGCAATGATCTGAATGGTACTTTGAAATGCATTAAGTACTTCCCTCCTGAATGAAATTGCATTACTTGGAAAGAAACAACTTTTTCATCTTCCTGGTTACTCTTGCTTGTAAACCTCAAATCTCTCGTTTTGTTCTTGTCCAGACATGCACTTCCCACTCTCCCCAGTTTTCTCATGGCTATCCTTTCATCTCATCCAGGGTATTATCTTTCACGGTAGGGAAAGGAGATTAAAGACTCAAGGAAAGTGCAGTATTGGAAGTGGACTGCTCCTTAATGCTTCATCTCTGCAGCAGGCAAGGACATGATCTTACTATAGTATTGATCATATTTTTCTTGGAGGATATTTGTAGAAGGATTTGTTTGTTTCAGAGTTTTACCTTCCTACTTTTTTTTTCTTCTATATTACTCCTCACTTTTTCATGTCTGTGTACTAAACTCATCTATTCTGTCAGCTTGAAGTGTTCTTCTTGCTTCTTTGATTTTATGATACCCTGAAAATCCTTCTCTGGGAAAGCAAATGTAGTAGCTGAAGTAAGAATAGCACTGATCAACATCTGTGCTGGATTATTTTGTTCTGCTGACACTTCTTGGGTACAGCCAGAGCCTTGAATTTCTTTAGGTTCTACCAAAGTACCAGATAGCTTGGCAGTGAGCACTCTTTTGTCTGGGCAATGTTTGAGAAAGTGTTTCAAAAGCTCAGCTGGCTGCAGGCTTTAGGTTTGGAGATGTGTTGAGAAGCACCTGTGTGAATCTGAATTTTACTTTCTGTCTGGAAAGGGAAGATTATGTCCCCCAAAATCATGACAATCTATTGTTTTGTTAAACAGAAATCTTCACTATCCTCTTTTATCTGTTATCAGGCTTAAATTTAGGATTTGTCAGGTCTTTTCTCACTAAGGACAAGGAAAGTCAATGACAGTTAAATGTGCAATGAATCAGAGATGGTTCTGATTCCTAGACCAAAGAGTGTTTGCTGCTTTATTCTTCTTGTGGTCATTGTTTTCTAAAGAATAATGAGGAATGAAAAAGGCACATACATAAAATGTCCATTCTAGTCTTTTTTGTTCATTTTTGGTAAAATGCAGAGTTAGTGGGGTTTTTGCAACATAATAAATTATAGGAACAAACTTGCAATTCTAAAGAACAGGAAATGTGGCTGCCTAGATTTCAGCTTTGGGAACCTCAGTGAAGGATTGATGCTTATCTTCAGGTAGATTATTTTACTCTTCTGTTAGCACTCAGCAAACAGAACAATACCCCACTGGCTCTAAAAATGGACCTGAAAACAGCTGTCTTTGTACTTAACTATACAATTTTACAGACATTCAAATCATTAAGATTTAAATTAAAGATTTAAATGAAGAGTTAAATTAAATTAAGATCTAAGATTAAAACAGATTGCAGTCCAGGTAGCAGGGGTCCTAAATGTGGTGCTAGTTTATTCAAGTCGACCTCAAAGTCTCTCTTGTGTAAGCAAGTCAAGGGCACCATCTGTAGCTTGCCTTTGAAGCTGGTAGGGGTCTTGTAGAGCTTTGTATTGAATACCAAGCTATTATTTGTGGAAGAAAAATAGAAGTTTTAAATGCCTGCACTTCTAAATGAACTAGTCCAGGCTTGGTGGGTTTTATGCCAGTTAAACATACAAACAACATCTCTCTCATATTCAGATAAACACTTAGGCACACAATTAAACTACTCTAAATATCAGTTTAAATTGTAATACAAATATCAGTGGGTCCTATGTAAGATGTGGTTAAGTATGTGCTTCTGAGCTTTGCTACAAATGCTTCAGCAGGAAGAATATCTATCTAATATTTATTTTTTTACAGTTTAAATAGTATAAATAATATCCAGGACTGGATGCTCAGCAAATAGAGTTTGGTTTAATTCTCCAGTTGTTGTGGTTTTTTGTGTGGGGAGTTTGGGGTTCAGGATTTTTTCTGTGTGTAAAGCATGGAAATCAGGAAAGGAAGCTTGATAGTGCCCTTGTGAAGCTGAAAAGATACTTTAAAAAGCAGTTTTGCAACTGTGTTGTCCCATCTGGCAAGCAATTTGAAAGGATCCTGTTCTAAACAAAGCTGACTGTATTATGCTGAGTTTTGATGGTTTAGATTATATAATTCAATCACGTTGCTGGAGGGATGCCTTAGATAACTTAAATGAGTCAGTGGCTTCTAAATCCTCTGTTTTCACAGGAAGGAATGCATCATTCTTCCTTCAGTTCATTAGCACACAGAGCTTTGCACAAGCACTTCATAACTCAGGGAATCACCAGAAAAGTGGGAAGGATCTCATGATACTCTGTTCCATCAGCTGGCAGGTCACCTCCTAAAGTCATGAACATTGGCAAAGAACTCAGGATTGTTCCTTGCAGCTTCATTTGGGTAAGAGCTTTGTTGGGGTTCAGCTGGCTACCAGAATTAACCACATTTGCACATCAACATGTGAATTACCAGGAGTATCAAAAATGTTAATAACTCTGAAGAATCAAGTTATTAACTAACCTCTGATTAAGGGCAAAAATTAAGTTTTTCAGTGATTTGCCTTAGCCAGTAAAGGCTTACTGAAATGTTCTGCCTTGAGAGCAGCACTCATGAGAAGCTAGCAGAGGAGAGTGTGTGATCAGATGGGTTGTTCTTTTGGAAACAGACTTTTCTGAGAGGACCACTGTCTCTTTATTAGCATCCAGGGCAGAACACTTCCTCCCAGACATGTGGTATGTAAAGCCACCTGAGTGGGTTTGCACACTCAGGGTACAAGAGGGCTGGGTAGCCCCTGTTGTATGGATTGCAGTGGGGAAATCTGAGATGCATAATAATTCCAAACATTTCATACCAGCTGAGCAGCACACTAAAATGATAACTAAAAAGCTGAAGCTCTTGGTTTTATTCCATTGCTTTTTAGTTTGTATTTTGTCTTTGATAGCAACTCTTATCATATGGTATTGTGTAGTAGGTGTACAGTATTGTGGACCTGTCAGAAGCATCTCCACACTTCAAGAAATAAGAAATGCTATTTCATTATATCCCATTGGGGCTCTCTCTCTTTCTGACTGAACAAGGCAGCTGTAAGTGCTTTAAGTAATCCTGGTGTGTGATTTCAATCATACCTCTCTCTCTTTTTACTTCTTTTTTAATCAGTGATTTTTTTCTCTACTTTCTTTTCTTTCAAACACATTATACATTCCCTCATTGAATTGCTTAATTTTGATTGTGTATTCCTATCTACTGCTTACACTTTTTTGTGGCTTGTATTTTTCTTCACTTCAGTGCAGTAACACTTGTTAGGCCACTGAATAAAACCCAAATATCGTTGTCCAAAAGGAAGACACGTTGGTGAGGGAGTCAGGAAACCTGTGTCACCATTCAGGCACTGCTGGGCTGTAATTTCAAGCTGAAGGGTACAGATCTATCAGAGCACATTTGTTAAAATAAACCAGTCATCTCACACTTAATCTTTATTTCATAAATTTAAGTACCATTTTTACTTCATATTTCCTACATTAAAGGTATACTTTTTGAGATGTCTTAACAACTAAAAATACCCCACAGAGCAGGACTGAGCAGACTGCCATCGAAATCACTGTAATACATTTATTTATGTACTAAATGATGCTGATTTTCACCAGTCTGAAGTGAGACGTTACCCAGGTTATTTGATTTTGGGTTTTTGTTTGTTTTTTTTTTTTTTTACAAGACAGAAACCCAAAGAATGACACACAAAACTTTACAGCTGTTTCTGAGGAATATTGAGGGAAGAGCTGCAAAAATGATTGAGGGACTTGAACATCTCTCTTATGGCAAAAGGCTGAGAATGCTGGGGCTCTTTAGCCTAGGGAAGAGAAAACTGAGGAGGGATCTTATCAGTACTTAATAAATGCTTAAAGAGGGGGTGTCAGAAGGATGGGACTGGTCTTTTCTCACTGGTGCCCAGTGACAGCACTAGAGGTAGCAGGTACAAACTTGAACATAGAAATTTCCCTCTAAACATGAGGAGCAATGTCTTTACTTTGAGAGTGGTAGAGAACTGGCCCAGGCTGCCCAGAGAGATGGTGGAATCTCCATCTCTGGAGATATTCATAACCCATCTGGATGCCATCCTGTGCAACCTGCTCTGGCAGGAGGATCTGGTTTAGATGGTCTTCAGAGGTGCCTTCCAACCTCTAACATTCTGATTCTGAGAGGGAGGGAGGCAGGGACAGATATGATACTGCTAAAACTGGTTGCTTATTAGAAGTCACGGAGGTGGAATGCATCTCATTTTTCACTGCAATAAACATTGCTTCTAACCTTCTCAATATATAGGTGCAATGAGCTTCATCATGCATACCACCATGGAGGGGCACCTTCTGATATAGTTACCCCCTAGGGTCACATGGAGATGTCTTAACATCAGTGCTATGTTTCCCTTTCTCCATTGCTCACAAGACATCACTGTCTCATGTCCCCATAAGCACACATGTAGATAGTTTGTAGGGTGTGCAGATAAAGGTGAGTCTTGTAGCTAGCAGAGTCAGAGGATCTGAGACTCTAACCTTCCCTTACATACGTGCTCTGAAGGTGTGAATCCCTTCTGTGTACCTCCTTGAATGACTGCTCAGGTTGTTCTTACAGTAAAGGTTAATGGAAGGAAATGGTTTTATCCTTACGTTAACATATGTTGGATGTTAGTCCCATCTGTAGAATGCCAGATAACACTTGAATGACATTTACAGCATAGCTATAGCTTGCTCTGGAGCTAAAATATATTCCTTTACTAGCCTAAAAAGAATACATAAATTGACCTTTTTAAATCAGTGCTGAAAAAAACCCTCAAGGCAAATCACTGCACTTTGGCACTGATGTGTTTTTCTAGTACATCAGACTGGCTTCAGTGAGAACACTTTAAAAGCATAAAATGGGAATAATAGTAGTCATCTATGACTAGCTTCAACAAACACTTTTTAGCTGTAATTAAATTACCAATCAGACTAAAATTCATTGACTTGCCATCACAGATAATCCTGGGTGTTTTGTACATTGTGATAATAGCACTGTATCATTAAGCATTGCTATTCCTCATAGGTGTATCATTAGCCAACTCACAAGTTTTGATTATTACTTAAAGGAGGAAAGGACAAAAGCAAGTTGGGAAGCCTGTCTGTTGGAAGACATTTGAGCACAGCTTCTTTCAAATTCAAAGTGTTTCTTGAAAAGTTTTGTTCTAGTAAAGGAAATAATTGGGAATATCTTGCATATATGGAAAGATTATCTGACTTACTGTAATGCACTAAGCCACAGTTCATGTCAATACAGATAACCTGACAAGCATATTTGTGGCATGTATCCCCAGTAGTGTCCCAGACAAAACCATAAGCTGAGTCTGAATCTTTTACTCTAAGGGCCTTTAATCTTGTCATAAATTGGAAAGGAGCCTTCCTATAACTCAGAGTGATGCCCCGTGGCACAGCAGTAGTGCAGCCCCTGTGACAGTGCTCCTTAAGGCTAAGGTGGTATCTTGTGCCCCTCTGTCTCTTCTCAGAGTCTCTGGATTGCATGTTGACAGCTGCAACCCTCTCCTCTCAAGGATTTCCATTTGGTAAATTATCTCAATAGGAATATTTCTTGGGTTCATGGAGTGTGTTTGTGTTTCAGTGATCATTTGTACCTCCATTCCTGTAGCCTCCTGATGGAATTAGCATCTGCCTTGTTGCTACTTCTAGAAACTGTCACAACTTGGAGGGATGGTGATACTGCTATTTCCTTTCAACAGTGGATCACTCATTCATTTGCTTCTGTGCTATTTTTACTTCAGTTGTACTCTTGTCAGAAGACTCTCAGAGCTTATTCATGCATTTCTTCTGTATCTTGATTAGGTACCACTAAATGAAATAGCTATCACCAGGCTGATGAATATATAATGACCATAGAATCCTAGACTGGTTTGGGTTGGAAGGGACCTCTGGAGCTCATCTAGTCCAACCCCCCTGCAGTGGGCAGGGACATCCCCAACTAGAGCAGTTTGCCCAGAGCCCTGGCAAGCCTCACCTGCAATGCCTCCAGGGATGGGAACTCAACCACCTCCCTGGGCAACCTGGGCCAGTGTTCCACCACCCTCGTGGGGAGGAACTTCTTTCTAATGTCCAGTTTAAACCTACTCCTCTCCAATTTAAAACCATTGTCCCTTGTCCTTTCACTGCAGGCCTTTGCAAACAGGCCCTCTGCAGCCTTTTTGTAAGTTCCCTTTAGGTACTGGAAAGTCACTAGTAGGTCCCCCTGAAGCCTTCTCTTCTCCAGGCTAGCATAGTATGCCCCTAGCACAGTATGTTTAGTTTTCTTCTCCAGCCTATCTCAGTCCTGCTTTCAGACTGTTGTTGTATGTGGCACAAAGTGTCTGAGTGGTATTATTAACAATTTAGGAAATAGTGTTGTGTATCATTTTTTGCCTTGGTTGTTTTCTGTTGGAAGTTGTGGATCTGAGAGCTCTGGACCCAGTAAGCTTGCAGACTACACCAAGGCAGGAGGGAGAGTTGATCTGCTTGAGGGTAGGATGGCTCTGCAGAGGGACCTGGACAGGCTGGATCCATGGGCTGAGGCCAGTGGATGAGGTTTACAAGGCCAAGGGTCAATAACCCCAGGCAATGGGGCTGGAAAGCTGCATGGCACAGAGGGACTTGGGAGTGCTGGTTGACAGCCAACTGAGGATGAGCCAGCAGAGTGCTCAGGTGGCCAAGAAGGCCAACAGCATCCTTGCCTATGTCAGAAATGGTGTGGCCAGTAGGACCAGAGAAGTGATCATCCTCCTGTACTCAGCATTGGTGAGGCTGCATCTCAAATACTGTGTTCAGTTCTGGGTCCCTCGCTATAAGAAAGACACAGAGGCATTGGAGTGTGTCCAGAGAAGGGCAAGGAGGCTAGGGGAGGGCTCTGGAGCACAAGTATGATGAGGAGTAGCTGAAGGAACTGGAGTTGTTTAGTCTGAGGAAGAAGAGGCTTAGGGGAGACTTATTTCTCTCTACAACCCCCTGAAAGGAGGTTGCAGTGAGATGGGGGTAGATTTCTTCTGCCAGGTTACCAGTGAGAGGACAAGAGGAAATGGCCTCAAATTGCAACAGGGGAGGTTTAGATTGGTTATTAGGAAAAATGTCTTCACTGGATAGGTTGTTAGGCATTGGTCCAGGCTGCCTAGGGAAGTGGTACAGTTACTGTCCCTGGAGGTACTTCAGAAAGGTCTAGATGTGGTACACAGGGACGTGGTTTAGTGGTATGGTAGTACTAGGTATGGTTGGACTTGATGATCTTAGAGAGGTCTCTTCCAACCTTAATGATTCTGTGATTCTATTCCTGCTCCTTAGGAATGTGTATTTCAGACATTGCTGAAACCAGCAGTCCAAGAATATCTCTGTATAGCTATCATCACACACTCCCTTGAAATGGCAATATTTTATACTGTGAGTACATTTTAAGAAAACAATAACAAAAAAATCACAAATCAGTGGGAGCACTATTTAGTTCAGTGTAATAGATGAATAATACTGTGGATAATTTTAACACATCTATATTTAGGGAAACAAGGCCTTGTAGCATGTTGGTAACAGCAAAACTTGATCAGTGTGAAGTACCAGATGGTGTTCTATAAATGCAGATCTTAGGGCAAGGATAGGAAGAACTCTTATGCTGTGTGAGTACCAGAGAAATGCCAGTAAGTGCCATCAAATGGGTCACTCTGGGTATAATCAATTTGGAGTCTGTGGCATAACCAATGAGAGAGCTATTTCCTTTTACTAATCAGAGTAATAGGGCAGGCATGGCTTAGCTTAGTATTTTACCTGGAAAAGCTCCCAAAATGAAAAGCTAGATCCTTCTTGTGGTCTACAACTCCTTGAAAGGAGGTTGGAGTGAGATGGGAGCAGGGCTTGTCTCAGGGTTAGCAGTCAAAGGATGAGGAAATGGATACACGTTGCCCCAGGGGAGGTTTAGATTGGATAGAAGGAGACATTCTTTTGCTGAGAGAGTTGTTAAGTCTTGGAATAGGCTGCCCAGGGAGGTGCTGGAGTCACCAACCCTGGAGGGATTTGAAACATTTAGATGCTCTCCTTAGGGCCATGGTTTAGTGGCATAGTAGTGCTAGGTATGGTTGGACTTGATGAGCTCAGAGGTCTCTTCCAACCTTAATGATTCTGTGACTCTTCATAGTGGAACTTACTGATTTGTCATGCTACAAGGCTAAAACAGTGTGTCCAGGCAGATGATTTAAATCTCAAAGCTTTTTGTGATCTCACTGTTTTGACAATATAAATGCTTAAGGATGAGGCAATTGAAAATCAGTCACACAGAATGAGCTGATCTAAATAAAACTGATACACTTGGATCTGTGTCAGTCCCATAGTTTCCTGGAATTTTAGCAGTCAGTGTCAGTTCTGGGTTTAACTTACTGAAAACTGTGGATTGTTTTCCTTTTTAAGACCAATGCTATATAAATGTCCTTCCTTTAATTGGTACAAGCAGTTGTTTCCAGAAATTGCTCTAGCTAAACTGACAGCCTGCCTATACATATCCAACAAGATTCTTTGTTCCCCAGGGATTCCTGCCAAGATGCCATATGATTAACAGCACAGAAGTATTACTTCTGCAAATCTACTAGTTTCCTTTCCTGTAGGAAATGGGCAGCATGGTGACTTTACCCTTGTCTCCTGTGAAGTGCAGGGCAGTGTGGCAGGGGAAGTCAAATGTGCCAAACGTGGGCAAGTGCAGCGTAATTGTGTTGAAATAAAACTGAGAATCAAGCAGAGTCTGAAACAAAGCCAATTTCTAATCTTCTCTTCATTCAAAAATGTGATCTGTCCCTTCTTTAGCTCTCAGTAAATCTGATGGTGAGCACTTCATTGCAGCAACTGCAAGAGTATTGTAGCAACTCTTATTTATAACATCTTATTTAGAGACCTATTTTTATTATGAAATCCTTTGCTCTTGCACAAGGGAGGCAAAATTAATTATCTTCTACTTCATTTTTTAAAAATCATTTCATAATGCATTTATAATGTTTGGAATAAATGAGAATCCTTGATGTGAAAAATCTTTTCTTTTTAAAGAGAAGTTGTTACTTATGAGGAGCAGCTGAGGGCACTGGGCTTGGTTAGTCTGGAGGAGAAGAGGCTCAGGGGAGACTTTAGCTCTCTCTGCTACTCCCTGGCAGGAGGTTGCAGTGAGCTGGGGGTAAGTCTTTTCTCCAGGGTTACCAGTGAGAGGACAAGAGGAAATGGCTTCAAGTTGCAGCAGGGGAGGCTTAGATTAGATATAAGGAGAAATTTTTTTCACTGAAAGGGTTGTTAATCTTGGCCCAGGCTGCCCAGGTTGGTGCTGGAGTCACCATCCCTGGAAGTATTTAAGAAACATTTAGATGCTCTACTTAGGGCCATGGTTTAGTGACATCCTTGGTCTATCATCATAAAGCAGTTGAGATCCTGACTATAAAACGTACCCCAAATCCTTTTTTCTTTTCCCCTTTTTTGAAAACTACCCACAAAGTAGAAAAAGTTTAGTTCTGTAACACAGGTCCTGTCCCACTATTTGGCTACTCAGTTGTAATGGGTTTGCTGCCATGGAATTAATTTTCTTGGTAGTAGCTGTGTGGTGCTGTGTTGTGGATGTGTGAGCACCAGAGAGTTGATAAGAGAGGGATGGTTTATTTCCTGCTGGGCAGAGCTTACACAGCCTCAAAGCCTTTTCTGTTTCTCAGGCTGCCCCAGCAGTCAGTGAGCTAGGGGTGCATGAGAAGCTGCGAGGGCACACAGCTGATCCCAACTGCCCAAAGAGATGCTCCAGACCATATGATGTTGTGCTGAGCACTGAAAGCTGGGGGAAGGGAATGATTGGAGTGATGATGTTTGTCTTCCCAAACATGCATGATGGAGCCCTGCTGTCCTAGAAATGGCAAAGTGTCTGCCTGCTGATGGGAGGTAGTGAATTTGCATGTGTGTGCAGCTTTGCTTCACTTACTAAACTGTCTTTAAGTTTTCCTCACTTTTGTCCATCTAATTCTCCCCCTTCCCAGTGCAGGGAGTGAGCTGGGTGATGTTCAGCTGCCTTCTGGGCTTCACCTACAACACCACTTTGTTGAAAAGCTCCAGCAGCAACTTGAGCACATTGCTTTATATCCAGAGAAAAAATGCTTCAGCTTGGTTTGTGACAGCAGGTGGTTCAAATTCATCACTATAATGACTGTCCTATCTAAGCTGACTGCTGCTTTGTGCCACACACAAACAGAGATGGCAGCAATTTCTTAGTGTAGAATTTCAGGAAAATGTCCCTGTTCACTTATTTGACAGTGGTGCTGATATTCTTTTGTCTGGGATCTCATTTACTTTGGGTAAAGCCACAGTTCCCATCTGTTGGTTATTTATGGCAAAACTTAACAGTAGTTTGAATGCATTTTCCTTTTCACTTCTCTCTATTTTGGGGTTTGGTTTTCTTTTGTGTTGATTTTGTTGTTATCATTTTTGGGTTTGTGTGTGTGTTTTTGCTGTTATTGTGGGGTTTTTTTGGTTGTTTGTTTTTTTTACTGTCTTGGATCTTTTACCAAGATCTTTGAAGCTCTATACCTGGCAACAGCCAGCAGTGTTGTCTTGTGTCCTAGAGTTTTCATTTGCACCTATTTATGTAGCTGGCAACCTCTAGGCTACTTCTATTCATTATGCACCTGGGTCTTGCTTATGTATGTTAAACAGAAGTGTCACTGATAATCAAGTCATGGATAATTTAATCTAATTAGTCCCTAATCTTGTCTTAAACATAATGAAGGGAAAGGCAGAGGCCAGGTTTACAATTTGTCCTGCTGGAAGTATTCTTATACCCTGACATCCAGAGCTGCTTCTACTTCAGCTCTCCTTGTGCAAAATAGATGTAATACATGGATTTGAATCCATGTATTCACAAAGCTCCATTCACCTAAATGACAGCAGCATTACTTAGTCTTCTAGGTCAGCTTCCATATCTCAGGGGTTTCAGTGAATTCTTGTATATCTTACTACTGCAATTTAGAGGAAAGTTGATCCTTACATTTCAAGTGACTATAATGTGTATAAGAACAAACAAAAAAACCTCAGTGACTTCCCCCTACCTACCCCACTTCCCCAACCTAGATTGGTCACTGGGATTCTTGTCATTTTCCTGACCAGTACTCATTCCTGACCAAGCTCCTGTTGCTGTTTGTTTTTTCTTCTTATTTGTTATTCTTTTGGGTTGATATTTCTGGATGGGTTGGTTTTATTGATGTCAACTTCAGTGACTGTCAAGGAGCAATCTCATAACTTCTGCATGTCCTCATTTTAGGAAAATAGATCAAGGACATAAAGTATTTTAAGGCAGTGAATTAATGGAGGTGTAGGCCAATCATTTATTGTATCAAGCACTACTTTTGACCTACACAGGTCTATTCTTCTGCATGTGTCTGAATTCCTTGGGTTTAAGTTGTCCTTTTACCACAGTGTGAAAATACCTTTGTCCTATGAACAGTTCTGCAGCAGCAGAATGAGGTGAGCTGGCTGAGGGGAGGGAGTGGGCAGCAAACATTACTAACCCTGGATGCTGCAATCCCATAAATTTTCCTTTCATAGCAGGCAAGGCTTCAGTACCAAGGGCCATTAATATCAGGATTGCCATGATCCTTAATGTCAATTAGACTTTTTCCAAGTCAACAAAAAACCATCTTAGATTGTCCTTATTAAAGTTAGTGCAATCTCTGACCAAGGAATTGTATCTATATGTTACATGAGTAAAACAGCATGTAAAATAGAATAGCAGTTTTCAGTGATTTATAACCTCTAGTTTTCTATGATTTTTAATCATTAAAGAGTATGTAAAAACATATTTTATACACAATCTTTTATCTTACATTTATTTTTATATTTCTCCATAGCAATTTATTGTGATAGATATATCACCATTACTGTAGACATTTATAGTGCCATTAAAATTCAATGCCACCATAAATTCATGCTCCTTAAAGTATTGACATTTGTAACAGCTTCCACAAGGACATATTTTATACTGAAAGTGAAACTTGGAGTAGAAACTTTTGTTAAATTTAAGATGTAGGCAAGGAAACAAACATCTTTTATCTACTTTCAGTAAATTTAATAACTTGAGTGAGACAATCTGTGTTATGCCCCACTTTGGGGTTTCATTTGTTCAGGTCACTTCAGACAGTTTGAAGTAAAGCACAAGATACAAAACAAAATTACCAAGCAGCTATTTACTGGCATGCACACCAAATACAGACAATATGTAGTGAATGGTTCGAGTAAGAATTAATATCTTAAAGGCAGTGAAAGGTCTAGAGAGGAAGCCATGTGACGAATGGCTAAAGTCACTTGGTTTACTGAGGGGAGACCACTTTGTGCTTCCTCACAAGGCAAAGTGGAGGGGCAGGAGCTGATCTCTTCTCTCTGCTGCCCAGGGAATGGCATGAAGCTGTGCTAGGGGAGGCTTTGGTTGGGTACTAGGAAAAGGTTCTTCACCCAGAGGGTAGTGGAGCACTGGAACAGGCTTCCTAGGGAAGTAGTTATAGCACCAAACCTGACAGAATTCAAGAAGCATTTGGATAATACCCTCAGGCACATGGTTAATTTTTTGGACTTGTCCTGTGCATAGACATAGTTGGACTTGATGTGACTGGACATTAGGAAGAAGTTCCTCCCCACGAGGCTGGTGGAACACTGGACCAGGTTGCCCAGGGAGGTGGTTGAGTTCCCATCCCTGGAGGCATTGCAGGTGAGGCTTGCCAGGGCTCTGGGCAAGCTGCTCTAGTTGGGGATGTCCCTGCCCAGTGCAGGGGGGTTGGACTAGATGATCTCCAGAGGTCCCTTCCAACCCAAACCATTCTAGGATTCTATGATCCTCATGGGTCCCTTCCAACTCAGGATGTTCTGTGATTCTTCCAAGGCACCTGAAGGGTCTTTGCTGTCCCAACAGGCATCAGTCAGGAGAGGAGAGGTTGGTCTCCTTTGCTCTCTGGGACAGTCAGTGCTGCCAGGCTGCTCTCTGCCACAAGGTCAGTCAAAACTGAATGTGCTGACAGCTAAACAGGAGCCAGTTGCTCCTGACTATCCTAACTGGACTGACTGGCCTTCATGTTTTATTTCCTCCTTTTTTCTCTCCTACCATTGGGATTTTTTACTTTTCTATGTTGATATTTTTCCTCTTGAATCCATGATTGTGTCTCAACAGTAGCCCCAGCTCTTGCTGTAATTTTTACCTTCCTTGCCTCTCTCCTGGTGTTCTTTCAGCTCTTCCTCAGTAGCCTCAGGGAAGTTGAGGCACCAGTGCAGGAGCAGGGCTAGGCTAGGCATTCCTGAACTGCCTGTGGTGGGAGGAGAACCTTACAGCAGAGATTACAGAGGTGGTCACAGAGATGATTTTTGGTTTCTGTGTTGGCAAATGTCTTAATACTACATTTCAAAGGGTGGCAATGAAAGATTTAACTAGAGAAGTTTAAAAAAGATAATTCTAAGTCATGAATGTTTAAGATTATTTAAAGATCATTTAGTCTTCAGCTTTTTCTATGTTGATTTGGGTGGAGTTGGTAGTTATTTGTAAATGGGAGCTTTTACCTATGGGATGGATCTTTTCTCAAGTAATTGCTTGAAAAAATAGAGCCTATCTTGCAGTCCTTACCAAGAAAAGCTATCAGAGTATAGTGCCAAAAGAGCTCTTGTGACAAGCACACATAAGTTTTTTAGCCAATGAGTCTATTTGTTATCAGAACTCATCCCAGCTACTCCTTGGATTAGATCTAGTTCTCTGTGAATTGTGCTCAAGCTGCAGGGAGACAGACATTTAAGGAGTAATCTCCCACTAGACTCTCTAAACAGAGAACCTGATTTATTGTGTTAGTTGTCTCTCCCTTCTAAAGTGGGAACCTTGTGTGTTAGTCTTTTTGCAACTGCTTGATGGCAGGCAGTGAGCTGGGGTTTGGGCATGCTCCAGCCACAGTCAGGGTAGAATCCCACCCATAGGGCACTGTATTGTACTACAGATCTTCATGAAGCTGCCTCTCACCCAGAATTCTTTGTAAAGGCTTCAGCTCCATGGAATACTTTCCAAAAGCTTTTGCCATCATTTCTGAGGGTACTAAAGCTCACTTCAGCTCTGCAAGAAAACAGGATAAAATCACCACTGAAACAAAAGCAGTTTTCCCCTCCCAATCATTGCAGAATAAGGCAGCTATCTCTCTCATATTTATTTCTTTATTCACGGAAAAAATAGACCGCTGAGTAAGTATCAGCATGGAGTTGAATGTAATGCATGTGAATAGCAGGTTGGTTTTCTGTTGGTAATGGAGGGTTTTTATAAAGTCAAAAACGAAAATGTTTTGACAGTTCAAAGCAAATAATCAAAGTCACCATTAAACTTCACCTTGTATCACTCCAGATTGCACATAGGTAACATGGAAAGGAGCAGTAGAGAGCAGCAATGTGGCAGAGATGGCAAAGAAACTGCCAGAGAAACTGCAGCCTCCCCAAGGGAAGGGGAGTGGCAAAACCATCAGAATAACCCCTGACAGCCATGCAACAAGGGGAAGGACTGGAGCTTTAGGTGATGCCTGGCACTTTGTGAAACATCTGCCAGTACTGAGTGCTGTGTCAATTTACCCTGGAAACGTTTTCCTTCTGACCCAGGCTGTTCAGAATTTGAACATTCAACAGAATCCGAGGNTCCCTTCCAACCCAAACCATTCTATGATTCTATAAAGACAGATTTAATGTGGTCCAGACAGAGAGTGACTGAGCACAACCACAGCTTAGGAGAATAATAAACCCGTGGGGGTTACAGCTGCTGATCAGGAGACTTGTCAAGGAATTGTTGGCTTTCAAGAGGAATAAGATAGTAATTCTAGAGATGGTCTTGTTTTCAGTCTATTACTCATTAAATGGCAGACATAACCAAGTGCAAAGTTTATTTTTCTGTAGACTAGGCATATAATTTCTACAGAATATGTGAGGACTGTGCAAGTGTCAGGAGCTTATATTTGTGTATTTTCAAGAGCCCCATTAGTAATATCTAAGAAAAACTGAATGAGTTACAGGATTTCCTGTGTATTATCAAGTAATCAGCCTGAATTAGCAATCACTATTTGTTATATTTTCCAATAGTAGTATTTCTTGTACACATGTGGACAAAGTTGGTAGTTAATGACAGGAAGGTGTGAGAGTCACAAAAGTAAGGAAAAGGAAAGTTTGAAAAAAGTAAAATATTCACTATAATAGTCATAAGCAGGTTTTATCAGCTGTTCTGAAAATAGAGATTGCAGTATGGTAATAAAGCACCCTGCAAAGTCACAAATTTACTATAAAACTACTTTATTTCAATGTCAGGAATCTGATATTGCATTTGTCATCACACAGTTCAGCTGTCTTGTTTTTTTTAATATGAACCCAGCTACACAACTGGAAGCTTCATAAGCTAAAGAGAAAGGAAGATCAGTCAAGTGCTTCTGGCAAAGACAAAAGTAAAGCTGGATTCCAGGAAAAAGGAGTTATATTTTTTTGTCAAAAGTTAGTGAGTAATATACCTGTGTCCCAGCATAGTTCACAGAGATACTGCTCTACTCAAAGCTTCCTTTAGAGTCAAAATTAAGAGACCTAGAGGGGTTGTGGGCATTAATGATGCCAAAGAACTCTCTGTACAAAGTGGTTTGTTAGCACTGTGGTTCTGACTAACTCATGTAATTACTTTCAGCCAACTTAAATTACTTGTCAGACTCAACTGTAGTGAGAGATTCCAGGAGGAAAAAGGAAAGAGGTTAACCAGGAGGAGGTTACAGGATCACAATGACATCAGGAACAAAATTTTGCTGATGTTCTTCAGTCTGCCAGAAAAAAGGTTTCACAAAAGCTGCTGACAGGAAGATGAAACAGGAGGAGGTTTAAATTTTCCAGTTGTAAATGGGATTAGTCACTTGGGAGAATCTTCCAAGAAAGCTTATGGAAAATTCTTTATTGGTAGGATTGCTAAGATCAGATTTGTATTATCTTCAAAAGTCAAATTTGGGCACTTCTTAAAGGATAATTCTAATTGATTCCAGGCAGTGTTTGTTACACAGAAGATAATGTTATACAAGAGTTATTTTCATTACCTTCTCATATATTAGTGATGGCATTTCCCTGGGCTCTTGCATGTGTTGCTGGGCCAACAGACATGTCCTTTTCAAGTCAGGCAAGTGGTGAATGAAAGGAGCCATTTTTCATTGGCAGTAGAGGAGGGATACTGTAGATTTGTCAATGGCCTCCCTTGCCTTCTGCTGTAACTGTGATGTGTCTCTTGTTGAGAAATGCTTTCTCATCATGTCCTTTTGGTTTTATATCAAGTGACTTTAAATTGTTTTGAACATAATTCACAATATTACAATGAATAAACCTATCATTTTATTGCATGTACAATATCTAATCAGTATTTATGGTATGTAAGATTAAAGCCACTCATGATGAGAGGCCTTTACAATTTATTAGTGCCATTGTCTTGCTTGAGCTATAAACTGTTCAGTTCATTCAAGAGAGAAAAAAATCCATCTCTCAGGAGTGTTTGTCATGCCTCTCTGTGAATTTATTACTTTTCTTAATGGGAATCCTCATGGGGATAAAGATATTTTTCTTGCTGTTATTATTGCATAAAATCTTTGACCATTTCTGTGTGAAAGAAACTGATTTGGCAGAAAACAGCCCGCTGCTTTCAGGACTAAAAGGCTTTGGAAGCACTTCAAAGTTGGAGAAACTGTAGATTTGGCTTTATTGAAAGAGAAAGAAACAAATGCTGTTTGAAACGTGTTTTGGGTTGCATTTGAATTGGCCTTTACCCTAACTCTGCTTGTGATAAGCATTGCCTGTAATGATCACTGGTGCTTTGGAGCTTCATGCCTACATCTGGAGTTCAGCACCTGACAGTGAGATCAGAACCATCACTTAACAAACATTAGAACAGATCTGCCTACATCTGTTTCTTCTAGTGAGTTACTTAAAGAAGAGAAAAAGGCTTTCAAACTCAGAAAAGCTGTTTATGCTAGTAGTCAAGTTTTTAAACAGCAATGAATCCAAAAGGTAAAGAAGTGAAATAGAAGGCTGTTACTGTATGCACACTTTCCTTGTCCCTAGTCAAAACCAATTCTATCTGCTGCAGTGTCTCTTGCCTCATTGGATTAGGGTTTTTGGTAGCTTTTTCTTGCCTCATCCCCAGACCCAATTGTCTGATTGTTTCCTGAGGGAGGGAGCATTCACAGCATTCATGATCCTTCACATTTTCCACCAGATCCATTCGCTTTCTTTTAAAAGAACACATTACACAAACTGAGAACAAACTCTTCTTTGGCTCTGCCAGGAGCAGACGTGGTAAATGCACTCAAAGATTCCCTCTCCCTGTGTGGTACAGAGAGGCATCATGGGCAGTGGCTCCTCTGCCTTCCCTTTGCCATCAGCAGACTGTCATTCTAGCTGTGGATCATCTCCCTTCTTCACTCAGTCTTCTTTTCTATGCCCTCATTTTTCCCATAAAGTTGGGGATAGCTCAGTCCTTGTGCCTGACAATGAACTTTCCACATGACCTATTGGTGCCCTTGGAGCAGTGCCCTGCTCCTGGCCCTTGTGGGATAGGTATCTCTCAGGAAAGGGAAAAACGCCATGAGCTCTCAATGACCCAAGAGCCCCCAGAGATGGCCAGGATAGGGTCTGCCAAGGCTGCTCTCTGCTGGGGGGAAACAAGTGGATTGTTGTTCTTTGTGCTGACTGAATGCTTCTAGAAGCATAATGCTCTATCTCAGTGGGATTGGTTTAACTGAAGAGGTCTTCATGGAAAACAGACTGTTGTTCTGAGAGCAGTTATTGGAGCTCAGATGCAATTCAGATGAAGATTCCTACAGCACACATTAGGAAGTTTAAAAAATAATAATTTTTAAAAATAATTTAAGGTTGGATTTAAGGATTAGGTGAAAAGGGGAGTTGGGAACCATGTTTATATAAACAAATGGAAATTGCTTTCCACCTACTAAGTGCAATTATACATTTCTGTTCTCACAAGTCATTAATACCAAGCTGTTATCACAGCTAATAGAAAATAAATCATTATTGTTTTTGGCTATTCTGCATAATGAACAAAACCATAATTGCACTCTGCAGTTGTTCTAAGAGTTATATTTCTGCCCAATAAAGGGAAGTTTACTACTATTTGTAATCTAGAGGAAAAGCCTATAATGTGCTACTGAAGAACATCCCAGTCTTGATGATCTTAGAGGTCTCTTCCAACCTTAATGACTCTGTGATTCTGTAATTAAATAGCACAGAGATTTTATGCTTTGCCATACATTTAGCAAACCATTAGTGGAAAATTTTGAACTGCAAAAATTATTTAGGGTCAATAGTTTGTGGAAGCTTCTGTACTTAAAAGTGAAAAAAAACCAACCCACCTTGAAAATAATAAATCATTATGCATAATATTAAAGAAAAAAACTCTCCAGATGTGCCAGATGCTTACCACAGAGACTGCACATCTACTGGCAGGCTGAATTATTACATTTACTAAATAAATCATTCTGTGAATAATCCTGGGGTTTGGTAAGTGTTTTACCTGAGGTCTCTTTGAATATCAGAGCATTTTAACTGTGAAGTGTATGGCTGGGTGAAAGAGAGGAAAAATGACCAAGTGCCCTTTAGGCTGCCTCTGCTCATAGGAGCCTCTTCTTAGAACTCTGCTCATAGGGAGGGCTCTGGGGCACAAGTGTATGATGAGGAGCAGCTGAGGGCACTGGGGTTGCTTAGTCTGGAGGAGAGGAGGCTCAGGGGAGACTTTATCTCTCTTTACAACTCCATGAAAGGAGCTTGGAGTGAGATGGGGGTAGGTCTCTTCTCCAGGGTTAACAGTGAGAGAATGAGAGGAAATGGCCTCAAGTTGCAGCAAGGGAGGTTTAGATTAAAGATACAAGGAGAAATTTTTTTACTGAAAGGGTTGTTAGGTCTTGGAATAGGCTGACCAGGGAGGTGCTGGAGTCACCATCCCTGGAGATATTTAAGAAACATCTAGATACTCTACTTAGGGCCACGGGTTAGTGGAGGTATGGTTGGACTTGATGATCTTAGAGGTATCTTCCAACCTTTGTGAGTCTGTGACCCAACACAAACAGATCTTTGGCTGTAAAAACTTTCCATGCATTTTCAGATGTATTTCCATTCCAATAGCACAAGATGGAATGTACTATAAGCTTTGTTTATTTCAAAAGTAAGTCCAGAGCACTGCATATGAAGTAGAAAGCAACCATTAGAAGTATGTCTAAAATTCCTTTCACAACCCAGCAGAAATGTCTGATCTGCAACAGGGCCAAAGTTAGCTTCTACTTCTCCTGGAGGTAGCTTGCTGATTTACTTTCTTGGTGAGCAGGGATACAAGAACTGTTAGAACAGGACACAAAAGCTAATATGATCATTTAGTTTGCTTTGCAAGTCACATATGCTCTGTTTTTACAGCTTTTTTTGAGTGGGAGGGGTGGCATTGGGTTTTTTTGTTGTTGTTTTAGTTTCCATTGGCTGCTTCCATTGGCACCCTTAGTAAGTTTGCAGATGATACTAAGCTGGGTGGCAGTGTTGATCTGCTTGAGGGTAGGGAGGCTCTGCAGAGGGACCTGGAGAGGCTCAAGCAATGGGCAAAGGCCAATTGGATGAGTTTTAATAAGGCCAAATGTCAGGTCCTGCATTTTGGTCACAACAACCCCCAGGAGCACTATAGGCTTGGAGAGGAGTGGCTGGAGAGCTGCCCAGCAGAGAAGGACCATGGGGTGCTGATTGACAGCTGAACAGGAGCCAGCAGTGTGCCCAGGTGGCCAAGAAGGCCAATGGCATCCTGGCCTGGATCAGAAACAGCGTTGGCAGCAGGAACAGGGAGGTGATCTTGCCTGTCTACTTGGCACTGGGGAGGCCACAGCTTGAATCCTGAGTGCAGTTTTGGGCACCACAGTCTAGGAAGGACATGGAGGTGCTGGAGAGGGTGCAGAGAAGGGCAGCTAGGCTGATCAGGGGTCTGCAGAGCAGGCCTGATGAGGAGAGGCTCAGGGAGCTGGGGCTGTTTAGCCTGGAGAAGAGGAGGCTGAGGGGAAGACCTTACCTCTCCCTTCAGCTATCTGAGAGGAGGTTGTAGAGGGGCAGGTGTTGGCCTCTTCTGCCTTGTGACTAGCAACAGGACTAGAGGGAATGGGTTCAAGTTGTGCCAGGGCAGGTTTAGGTTAGATATTGGGAAAAATTCCTTCACTGGAAGAGTGGTGTGGTGTTGGAACAGGCTGCCCAGGGAGGTGCTGGAGTCACCATCCCTGGAGGACAGGTAGATGTGGCGGTTTAGGGATAACAGTGGTGTAGGGCTATCCATTGGACTTGATGATCCTGAAGGTCCTTTCCAACCGTGATGATTCCATGATTCTGTTGCTCTGGGTTTTACAATATATCTATATCTAGTTCCCAAGTGAGAGTGTAAAGGCTGGCAAAGACACTGGCATTAGTGGGTTTGCAATTCAAAAAGAAGAGTAGAGTGGCTTTCATGCTCCAAAACTCAGCACTTTTCTCTTGCCTCTTGTGAAAGAGCAGGAACCTGAAACTCCAGACTTTGAGGGTACTTAAAATGGATGAAACTGTGCAGCACTCTGAAATGCACTGCTATTTTTTTTGTGGTGATTTTGGTCAGACTCTTCACTGCAAACCAACCACTATATTAACCCTTCAAGAGCTGTTTTCTTGCATATGATGAACTTTCTTTCTGCAGCACCTTGCAATTGTGACTTTCATTTTGCAGGTTCCCTGCAGTGGGTTGTAGGCTTTCAGGAAAGTTATTTGGCCCTGTGTTAAGCAGCAGTATGTACAAAAGGTGTTTGTGGACCTTCCTGAACTTTTCTGATGTCCTTTGCACTGTTTATTATAAGCAGGAAATGTGATTTAATAATCATGGGGGCTCTTTGCCACTCCTGCATTGCTCTCTGGTTCTGGACACTCAGTCCAATGGGCCACATCCAGTCTGTGATCACATTCAGTTAACACTCACAAGATACTCAGTGCAACATCCTCTGTGGCTGTCTGCAACATTTTTTCACGGTCTTGTGTTTTTTTCACTCTGTTGCTTGTGTATCTAGGCAGAGAGGGTTTATTGCAGAGAGCTATGCAAACAAATTTTTCTACAATTACCTACTCTGAGAAGTTGTGTATGAAACTGCTTAATTGCTCTATGCATATCTGTGTGGGAAAGGTTATATTTGGAAAGTGCAGAAGCCAGTCTGAGTACAGTGAAGCTGATATCTGGCTGTCTATCGTGTGGAAAAACAGTAGGTTTTTTTTCCCTGAGCCTTGACTTTGCCTTAGGGTGTAACTCTCATTTTTGTACAGGATTAGGAGTGATAAAAACTGACAAGACAAATGCAGATAAAATGCAACAAAACATAACAGTCAGGATTGCTATAATAGTGAGTCTCTTGTATTATTTGTACCATTACTACAGAATAATTTGGGTTGCATAACTGACAGTTCTTCCATGATGAATTCCTTACTGAAGCTTACTGTCATTTCTGATATAACCTACAGTTTTTATTACCTTGAGATTCTTTTTCAGTAAACACTTACCTAAATTAAGCTTTAAACATTGTGATAGTGGTGCAATTTTTTCCAGCCTGTCACTTCTACTTAAATTTCCCTTTCTTAGTGTAGGAAGGATGGCAACAGCCATGACGTTTGCACTGAGACAAGTACAAAATTCAGGTTGGTCCTGTAGTGTCAGCACTGTGGTGTGGTGGGAGCCAGGGTGTGCCTGTGTGCACACTTGGTGCTCTTTAGTCCTCAGTTCCTTGTGGTCCAGGAACCCTCCAGTGGGTGAGAACGTGGCAGGATTTGAGAGGCTGGGTTGACTTGCTTGGGTGAACACCCCAGGGCTGTCCCAGTAAAGCAGATGATTAACTGCTCAGGGACTGTCCTGGTGGGAGTTTCAGACAGTCTCAGACTCCTCCTGCAGTGCACACATCAACTGAGTGTGTTGATGGCCTCCCTGGGTGGAGAAGCTGGCAGTCCCAGAGACTCTCCTTGGTGTTTCCAGCTGCAGTAGTGACCAAAGCATGCATATGTAAGGTATTTGTTACACAGTCCTTAGAAACCCATCCTGCAGATGCAGGACTAGAGATACAAGATGGTCTCTTGTACATAATTAAGATAGCTGGATGTTCTGTAAGTAGTTTCAGATGTGTGGAGTGGTCACACAGGACCATGGACCCAGCAGCATATAAGAATTCAGCAGAGCAGTGTCTGTGAGGTCTTGCCTGGTCCACCTGGAGAAGTGACTGCAGCACACTTGCAGTGGAGACTCCTTCCATGACACAGACAGACAGGAGAGATCTTATTCAAGAGACTGGCTTCCCCAGGCAAGCAGTGCTCTATGCAGAGCTCCCAACAATCAGGTTTCTTATTATTTTTTGTTTGTTTTTAAACAGTTTGTGAGTGTCTTTGCCACAGAAACAAAATTCAGCAATTGAGTTTAAATCAGATCTTCCCCTTAGGGCATTCAGTTCCAGCTAAGAATCTTTTTTATTGAAATCAGAAGTACAACAAGATATTTGGTAACTTGTCAGCCTATCTGTAAGCCAGCTCAGGCAGGAGGCAGGGACAAGAGCCTGAGCTTAATGGGAGCTCTTAGGCCCCTGGCTGTTATTCCCAGGTGAGGTTGCTCAGAGCCTATTGATGCCCTCAAAGTATGTAATGTGTTTTTCCATCAGTTTAACACTGTCACTCATCACCTTCTGACAAATGAGATCATAGCAGCAATGCATCTAGAACATCTTGTTTATTCATGTAGCCCTGATTACTTGGAGAAGACAGAATGCTGCACCAAAAACTAGCTGCTGGTTTTGAATATAAATAACAATCTATGAAGGCTTCTAAATAAATAATGCCATTAATCCAGAGTGTGCTCATTTTTTGTGTTTTATTTGTTGAAAAGATTCAGAAGCAATGTTGTGTTATTTATTCCTAGAATAATGTTACTATAGAAACCATTGTGCCTTATTGTGAGGTGTATACAGGAGTTGTAAAGTTGCTTGGAGAGGGAGAAAAGAAATTTGTCCAATAATTGGGCATTTTGAATAAAAGAGGTGTTTGCCTTCCTTGAGAGGCTCTATATAGCCAGAAATCAGAGAGCTTTATGGAGTGGAGGGAGTTGAGGGGGGGGAGTGAAAGGAAAGATGCTCAGATGTTCAGTGACTTGTGTTACACTGAGTTGGCTCATTCCTATCATTGTTTTACTGTGGCAGTTTCGAAATGTGGAGTGTGGGTAACCATGGAAACAGAAACTCTACCAAGTGAGGACCTAAACCCAGGATTGTAAGAATTCTTCAGATGTCATTAACTTGATCATTAGAGATAAAATGCTGCACAAATCTCATGCAGGGTAGGGGAAAACCAGTGTTTCACCATGATTCCCAAACCTAGAGTTTTCTGAACGTGCACAGAGAGGCTTCCTTGCTGCAGCCTAACCAGAAAATCTGGCTGGGCTGTGGGGTGGCTGGGGAAGAAGTCCTTGAGGTGCTGCAGAGTCAGCCCATCCCCTGCAAAAGCAACTGCTGCTACTCAGGAAGATCATTGCTACTTTGCCTCCTACAACAGCCAGTCATGTTCTTAGCTTAAAGAAGGTCCTGAACAGCTATGAGGAGAGTTGAGAAGAATCTGCTTTGCCTTAATTCCTTTTTGGTTCTTCTAGCTCAGTTTTCCAGGTCTGTTGCTGTGCTTTCTTGCACTTCCCAAGGTGGTTCACATGCTCAAACTGTGTGTCTGTATATTAAAATGATAACTAATTTAAGCACACTATGTGTGTTTCTGTAATTGCTCTTCATTCTAAAATTATATTTAGCAGCACAGTAGCATCCCAGTGCTTAGAAAACTCTGCTTCATGTGCAGGTTTGTTTTTCCAACAGTGGTTAGTGCTGTGCTAAAAAATGATCCCCATCTTCCTCATTTTAGCAGAATTCTGAATTAAATTCAGGCAATTTAACTATAAATTGGGGGAAAAAGAAAACCAAACCAAAGGTCAGCTAATTCTGGGGTAAGCAAAAAACAGCTTTGTAAGATAATAACAAAGAGTAATTCTGACTTGAAAATGAGAGAGTTAGGTATTTAGAAAACTACAATGATACACTGAATTTCTTGGAGTGTTTCAGGTTTATTAGGGATGTGGAAAAAGAATTATTCAAATAATTGAAAACTTGAGTAAACTTTAGTGAAACTTTTTGTTGTGGGTGGCCGTGCATTTTTGTGTCAGAGGAAAAGATTTGGTTAATGAATCTCTCCTTGATTACTTTGAAAGTGCAATATGTGGTAGGTAATATGCAAGCCAGTTATTACTGTAGATTCATTTTTATGTCATTGTGAATTATTAAAGCTATTATAATTCACCATTCAAAGGACTGGAGGAAGTAATATATGTTTTAAATTTCATGAAACACTTTACTCATGAAAATCCCCAGTAATGTTAAGAGTAGTATTAATGTGCAGGAGGTGAGCAGGGTTTTTAGCTGAGTCTGATCACAAAATGTTGTGATAGAGTGAAAATGTCTGGAAGAGTCCTTAATGAACAAAGTTTTATATCTGTATATCTAAACCCTTTTGGGTATAGTATTTAAGTAAAATGATCTATAGCACCTACCCCTAGTATTCATTGATATATTTCAAATATTGTTCCAGTAAAAGTCAAAATGGAGTATTTGTCTTAGAACTTTAGAATTAAAATGAGCTACTTCAGTATACAAGGATGTGCATTAACAACAGGTTTACCTGTTAACCACATCAGTGTTTCCTTTTATTTCTCTATATAATAGCATACATATACTAGGAACCAGAAAAATAACAGTAGTAATCTGAATTTGATTCTGGACCAATACATGTGATTTGGGGAAAAAATGATATGGAACTAAATGTGAAACAACCCCCAAATTACTGAATTTCATTCTTTGCAATACATCAGTTTTACACAAGGCTGAGTGCTGTTGCCCCATTTATTCAGACATGATTTGTGTTATTTGCAGCTTTATTAGAGTCTTTGAGTGGCACAAAAGAAGGAAGGGTATGTAAAGCAGAATCATACAGGCATTTGTGTTCCAAACAGCCATGCTTTGTGAAATAATTTCACCAACTTGTTTAGATAAAAATGTGTTTTGAAAACTAAACTTGAGCAGAACATCAGTAGAATCAAAGGAGGAACATTGCTTTATCTCTTCAGTGGTTGCTTGGCATGTCAGGGTAGTGCTGGTGTGGTGGGAAGAGCAGCATTTCATGTCCTAGGAGTCTGCAGCTCATTTGCAATAGAGAGTTGCTGATTTGTAACAGCAACATTAGACAAATGTAGAAAACATCTCCCCTGGAACTGTGATTGAATACACAGACACAAGGTAATACAAGCTTCCCCAAACTGTGCTTTTACTTCTACAGCTACTTTACTCCAAGAGGCTGACTTTATCCAGAACTGTATAATGTTTATTCCAGTGTACACAGCCTTTTCACTTTCCTTCACCTGTGCTGTTCAGCTCTGAAAGTAAAATTTCCTACAGCATATGACAATAATCCACTCCTAAAATAAGATAAATATCCTTATAATTAATCTGAAGAAGTTCTACCTAAGACAAGTATATTGCTGGAAGATTTGATTTGCAGAATGTCCCTCAGAATTGCCCACGATGTGCAGGTATATTTGTATTCTCAGCTGCAAGCATGGATAATTCTTGTCATTGTTTGAGGTGACTGTGCACTGCAGCTGCAAAGTACACTGCAGGGAGAAGCTTCCTCTGTGCTGGCAATACAAATGGCTTCCACATAGCTTTCCAATTGCCTCTTGTTCTGCCATTGCAGTTCCTAAGTGGTTGGAATCAGCTTACAATGCTCTACCTCCCTAGCAGGGCAAATTTTGTCCTCCACCTAACCCTGGCAGCAAGGCTAATAGCTGTTCAAGAGGCCAATGGATCTTAATAAAAAATGGAAATGGTTTTGCCCCTTCATTTTAATTAACATTATGTCTACATTTCTATGATAATGGATAATTAAGTGAGTTACCTTGACATTGGAATGTTCTTGGAAATAATTTATTATGCAATTTCATTAGGTTAAAGACATTTATCTGTTTTATTTTGAATAGAAGTTTCGTCGTAAATATTCCTGAATATGATTTATACAGAAACTAATTACTGTTCAGAGAGTCAGGATGTTCCAAACAGCAAAATTCATTATGTGCTTTTAAAGAAAAATCTTTTTGTGATCATACATATAACCCATCTCATCTATTTCTTCAAGGAAATCTTCCTTTTTTTTCTCCCATAGCTTGCCATCATCTGTTATTCTATAAACACATCAAGTGGCAGACAAGCATTCTCACAGAACATTATTATTTTGGGGAGAGCAAAGCAAAAAGTTTTCCTCAGTAAGGGTTTCTTTATTACACTTCAGAGAAAAATGTTAATCAATCAAAAGTGTTCTTCAGTAGAATCCAAAAGAATTATAAAGAGGCAATTTTTGCTTAGGTTTATTCACCAAAAGAGCAGAGCATGTCTGTCTCAAGCAAAGCACAGTGTTCCCCAGTAGCATTCTTGCTGAAGCACAGCTATAGTGTAGCACACATGCCTTTTACCTAAAATAAAATACAGGACATGAAATGAGCTTTCTAGCTCTAGNGAGCACACTGCTGGCTCATGTTCAGCCGGCTATCAACCAGTACTCCCAGGTCCCTCTCCGCTGAGCCACTCTCCAGCCACTCATCTCCCAGCCTGTTCTTGTTCTTAAATCTTGCAGTGTATCTATTTATAAAGAAATGAGGGATGCATGCAGGCATGTTAGATGGTTTTTGCTGTAACATAACATCAAAAATCCCTCAGTAGCAGTTCTGTCCCTCAGCTGCTCACAGGGTGATCACCTCAATTCAAGAAAATGCTTACCTGAGTTCTGTTTGTCCTATGGAGATACTCCAAACTCTACTGCAGGGCTGCTTTATTTTGAGAGGTGCCTATAGCTCACAGAAATAGTGATAGAATTGCAAAATATTGTATTATTTTTCATTTAATAGGCATAATTCTATCAAAATGTGCATTTCAAATATCCCATGAAAGGAGTCATTAAAATTAAAGACAATCATTTATTCATAGTTTCTGATAACACTCTCTAGTACATGAGAACTAACAGGAGACCACAATTTCCTTCCAAAGGGCTGTCAGTGAGATTAGTCTTCAAATGTATTGACAAAGAGCATTTTTAATGTCAGCTTTGGAGATGAGGTTTTCAGAGATCTACGACTTTTGGGATGCAAATTACCAACTGCATCCTGGAAACAAATTACACATTTATTCATTTTCAAGTCTAATAAACTTTCCTATTCCAGCACTGGTAGTTTACATGCCACAGACAAGGAGAGGGACTGGTGATGAAGAGAAAGGGAAGTGAATAATGTTTTAAGAATAAGTATTTTAGGACAGTATTTAAATATGATGTGATACAGAAGTGAAAGAACATAACGTGGTATTACTGCTGGAAAACTGTAGCAGTAATAGACTACTAAATGGTACAAGACCATCTGATGTCTTTTGGACACTCTGTATAGTATGGTTTAGTAATATTTTTCTGTCTGCAATAAATCTTTCTGAAGTCTAAACCTTCAGTTGATTCTTTCACTGAAACCAGAAATTCAGGACCTGCAGTTAGATGGGCTCCAGTTTGTCACTGATTGAATCAACTGTTGGATCAAAAGGGCAGTATAGGTATTCATAAAGCTGATGAATTCATGTGATAATACTTGAGATGGACCAATCTGTAATATTCAGTGACATAGTTATATTTTTTCTCTGTGTCTCAGCTAAAATCTGGACATGCCTTTATATTGTGTTTATAGTTCTTTGTTATTTTCAGTCAGCAGAAAACATTTTGAATTGCCAGTGAAAATGTTTTACACAGTAGGTATGTTCCTTTAGAGAGACATACCATGGGTTGAAGAACCATTTTCAGCTTCCAGCTGCTTCATTGGTTTGAGCCTGATGCCAAATTCCAGACTTATTCAATAGACAGAGAGTAAATCTGTTTTTTCTTTAAAAATAACATTTTTCAGTACAGTAAGAACAGATTAAGAAATGGAAAGTTTTCTGGGAACAGGAGCATACAGCTCCCATGCCAGAAAATACTCCTGTTGTGGTTTAGCTTTCTATAGTCATTTTAAATCATAACAAATAGAACTAGGAACACAAGTCAAAAGTTGTTGAAAGAGAATTCTCCTTAAGAACAAGCATTAGTGCTAACTTTGTGCTAAAGAGCTTTTCCTGGCACCTGCCAGGGAAATCCCAGTGCTGCCATGTAGAAACATGGCACCTTAATCTGAACTGCTAAGTGATATGGATTCTAGGAGATGGCCTAATATATTCTCTGCAAGGTACATGCTTCTAAATTTTAGACAGATTTCATGGTTTGGAGACTCCATACAATATACAGAAGAGTAAGAAGTAGCCCAATAAGAGAAATAAACTCTTGTCCAGAATGAAAGCATAATTTCTGCATTACTGCAAGTGAGTGTTTGGGGCATGGCCCATGTGGACCATGGGTTAGTCTTTCAGAGACAAAAAGATAAGTATTGCACTAGTTAATTAATAGACCAATTGCAGGTCTATTAATGGAGTTTACAAGGGTTTGTTTGTTGTGATCATACTGTCCTCATAAATAAATCAAACCCTTTTAATTTGTAAAATAAAAGCAGATGTGAAAATCATTCTACAGTTACCTAAATACAAGAAAGAATTCTAGGTCATTGTGTGCAGCTAGAATCTAGCCTTGCTAAAGCTATATTCCTGAATTAAAGCCCACTAAAGATATATCTTTCTTGGCAGTCAACAATGATGGTAAGCCTTATTCTCCAGTAGAACATCACATCCCTTCTGTGCCAAAGGCTGAACTGCTCTCCTTGACCATCACCTGGCCCTGCTGTGAAAGTAGTTTGGCCCATAGCACACTCTTATAGAAGCCATTGCTCAAATGTGTAATGAATTAACTCCCCAAACCCTCTGGCCCCTGCTGAGGTTGCTGCTGCACAGGTCTTCTGCTGTGCCAGCTGCTGGTTTAGTGACAGTGCCCTTCCCACAGGGACTGTGGCAGGCAGCAGGTTAGCCTGGAGCACAGTCAGGCCTTGGGCAAAACAGTCTTGGGTGGTTCACAGGGAAGTGCTGGTTTTACTATCACTCTCTGAATTGTGCTCTGTCTTAGAGGCCAGGAGGTATAATGATGATTAGAAGTGCTATTAATCTGATACAAGTGCTGAGAAGGTGTTTCCACTAAAACATTTGGGAGAAACCAGACAGGCAAACAATTGGCTGCTTTATTATCTCCCTTGCTCTGGCTATTTCCATCCCTCTCCTGCACCATTCAGTTGAAGGGCTGCACACCACAGGAAGGGCTCCAGGCTGCTTGTCTCCCTAGCCAAACACTTCATTCTCCTCTGGAGCTGCTGAGTTTGGAGAGCTCAGTGAGTCACCACCTTCTACCATTTGTACTCTGTGGGATTGCTCACTGACTGGGTCTAGGGACTGCTAGTGGTCCAACATCTGCTTGCCGAGGTCCAGCAGGTTGTCTGCATGACTTTTATAGATTGCTCTGAAGCTGTCATCTTCAGTTCCTCTGCAGTAGGAGCACTCAAGCCTTTCAGTGCTGCTGAGCCCTTTGGTGAGAGAGGAGAGCAAGAGGGTAGAGGGCAGTAAGAGAACAGTGTCCCAGGCTGGCGAGACAGAATGCCCAAAATAAAACCTCAGGTGGTTCACACAACTAGAAATCTCATTTCTACACAGACTGTAGCAGGCTGCCAGCCTTATTTACAAAGCCTTGGTAATTGGGTGAGTAATTTTTTCAAGGGAGCTTGTTTTATACTGATCATAAACGTAAGATATCCTTTAAGCTCCTTCTCTCCACCCCATAAGACATCATCTTTTAGCAGGAACCAGAACAATAGTACCTATTTGCACTTGGAGCTCCACCATCACTACACTTTAACTGCAAAAGCATGCACTGGAGAACAATTCTTATGCCCCTTTGGTTTTGTTTTTCCCCTCACAGCCCCTTAACAAGGAAGTACTCCAGGTTTTAATTTTTTACTCCTTTTAAATATTGAATCACACACTGACTTTAATGGGAGCAGAGATGGATAATGTTAATTAATTAATAATTAATACTAAATAATTTGTAGCCTAATCTAAGATAAGAATATGCAGTATATCATGGCCAACCTCATACTGATAGGACTATTTAATAGAGAAAAACTGGAATGAGCACAATATTTGAGTTTTTCTCTGCAAACTATCCCTATCATCTTTCTGGCCTCTCTAAAAAGCTTCCTTCCTTCAGGGTTTCTGTTTAGTCATTAGACCACTTAACTGAAATGGTTACCAAGAACTTTCCACATCTTTTCCTGGGGAGAGTCAGGTTTGCCAAACCTCAATGAAATGAAAGATTTCCAGAAAAGTGAATCATTGAATCAGTTTGTCAGTATGCATCCTGAGAGAAAGAAAGAAGATTCAAGATAAAATTATAGCAGGATATTTTTTCTGCTGTAATGATTTATTATATCTTTTAGATACTATACAACCTATTAAAATACCTAAAAATTAAACTATTTAGTCAATGCTAACTGCATTCCAATGTCAGGGGAGTACTTTATTTATTAACAGACAATGACATTGAAAATACTGCATAGTAGCCTATGCATTATACACAACTACAGTAAGATATATTTTCATGGGAAGTGTTTAAAGCATCTCTCACAATTGCATGTCTCACATTTGCAGAGAGAAGAATCAGTTTTATAACCTCACTTCTGATATTTTTTGTTCTATATACTGCAGCTAATGTGATGTGCACAAAGATTGCCTATGACTCCCAGATCCATTTAAATAGACCTCTAGCTTTAATTCTTGTTCAAAAGTCTACATATAGAATATTCAAAATGCAAACTAGAGATCTTCAAGGAAAGTCAGTTTAGGCTTTTTTGGGGAAAGAAGTTTGTTGGTTTAACCTTTGGGAACACCTGGGTGACACAAAACGCAGAGAGGGTGGAAATGCATGAGGTTTGCCTGCTTTCTGAAAGGAATTCTCTGTGTGCTCTTTCTGTCTCTCTGCATGATAAAATGCTCATTTTTTGAGCCTGCACCCTCACTTCTGCTTCTCTGCAATTGTTTGTGTTGGCAGCTGACATGTCTGACACGTTCGACCTCGAGTCCAACATTAATGTGATAGACAAGTCTGCCATGCTAACAAAAAGTTTATCAGAGAACTAGAGTCCTTGTACAGAGGAAGCCTTTTTCTTTCTTTTTCTTTCTGTCTTTCCTTTTTTTTTTAATAGAACGCAAAGTATGAAGGCTCATCTAAGTAGGAAAGATTCATCAAAATCTCTAATTAAATACATGACAGCTGGTGAATTAGAGCATTTTGTCTTAGTGCTGCCATCCTATAATACTTCATAATCCTGAGAGTCCAAAGTATGAATTAATTATGCTTATAAGTATCCTGATACCCAACCAAAGGGGAAAAATAATCAAAAGCAACCCTAAAAGGTCTCTGAGAAAGTAGGCAGTACTGCTAATAATGAGTACCCAGGACCAAATTATTTCCAGATTACTAGACCTGACTTTGGAGATGCTTTGATGTAGAATATGTTTGCATTAGAAGACTATTTGGTTAAAGAAACAGCTTATCTTTAAAATAATGTGCTTAAAGACATTTTTAAAAGTCCTGTGTTAAATATCAATTCCCAATAGCCATAATCCTCAGCCTTTCCAGCATAAATACGATGAAGACAATATCCCCACAGTTTTAGAGTAGTAATATTGTCTTCAAGAAGCAGAAGTTGAGAGACCCACTTGTGCAGATGCTCATGTGTTGTAAGTTTGTTGGGATTTGCTGGTGAAGAGAGTTTGGTTGCTTGTGCTTCTTTAGAGGAAAAGGAACAGATCCAAAGTCAGAATTTGCATGCTGTGGAGTTCAGGGCATTTAGAATATTGTGACACTGAACTGTTGCATATTTGGGGCATTTCTTTTCTTAATATCAATAACCAAGGACTAAATGTTCCACTGAAAGTACTTGCTTTAAAAGTTTTTGCTCCACCAGCACTCGAGATCTCAGAAGGATATTTTTAAGGCAAAGCTTTTAAGCACCGCAGTGGTTTGGCTGAATCTTGCTCTCAGCTGGATTCTTTTCCTATCAAGACTTAAGAGGGTTTTATTTTGAGGTTTTCTAACTTCAACTCTTCTAATTAAAATATATTTTACAATATAAGAAATATTACCATTAGATTTCTATTCCTGTACAGTTGGAACAAAATCAGACCTGTATGATAAGGTCTTACATGCATTTCAGCAAACGTCCTTTAGAGCTTTTCTGATTTCTAAAGTGTAGTACAAAATGTTCCTTTTCCTTACAATTTAGCTTTCTGGCTGTTGATTCATTGATTTTATGGGTTATTAAGAGACTGTGAATTTACATTGAAAAAATGTGTGTTGTTGGGTTTTTTAATGTCTTCAAAATGCATGTAGGATAAACGTGAGGGTTTGCTCTCATTTTGGTCAGCAGATGGTGAGATGTTAGTAATGTGGCTGAGACTGAGGAGAGAATTTCAGACCAAATTGGCCTAAAATTCCTGAGAATTCACATACTCCAGACTCAAGAGCATTTCTCTGGGAGTGTATTTGGAAGTTGTTTGTTTCAATCCGTGGAAATTACTATTTGTTTGCCACTGTTGTTAACTAACATCATTCATGAACAAGTACCCAACTACTGTTGACTACCATGAAGCCCAAGTTGAAGTACAGTTGACAAAATTCAAGTGTGGGATGCTTTTTACCTAGTTAATAGATATACTCAGGATGGAACAAGGGAGGAGAAAGATGCTAATAATTTCTCATGACTTTGAAGAAATCAGCAGTACTGTTTGTAACCAGCACTGTTCTTAAGAAAGGTGCAGTCCAGGGGTGTGCTGCACTGGAGAGGAGAAACCACTCAATAGCTTTTAAGTAACCTGATTTCTCTTTTTGAAAGAGTTTTGCTTTTTCCCCCCTAATTTACCTACTAGTCTGCCATTTTGATATAAGGAATTGTGGAAAAGCCTGCTGCTCTTGGATCAGCTTAGACAAGTGGGAAAGGCTTTCACCAAATATGACATTTTCATCATTCTGGTGAGCTGAATAATAACCTGGCATAATCCTGAGCACTGCTTGGCAGGAGAGGCTCCATTGCATTTTCCAGTCACTGCTAGGCAGAAAATTAGTCAGATTTGTCCCCCCCCCTTTTTTTTTTTTGGGATTTGAAAAAAATCTTATTTTCCATTTAAAACCAGTGGAGATATTTGTGGGTTGTTGGGTGGTTTGGGGAGTTAGCTTTTTGTTTGTGGGGTTTTGTTTGGGTTTTTTTTTTCCTTGATTTGCTTTGGATTTGGGGGTGGTTTATTATTATTTACTGTATAGTATACTTTCTAAAAAATGAATGTCATAGTATCCAAGAATTATTCAGGTTGGAAGGAACTTTTGGGAGTCTCTAGTCCAACTTCTTAGTCATTTTAGCTCAGAAGGCAGTCAGTGTGGTCACATATGATTTATCATTTGAAATCCACAACAACTCTTCCTGGTTTTGGCTCTTCTTCCACCCTCCCTGCATGCTTGAGCAATGGGCTTATCCATCTTCCTCCCTTGTAGCTTGTCTTTGCTTCCACCTCCAGCATACAGCCGATTTTGTTGGAAATCTTTCCTGATGACTTTGCTTAGCCAAGTCAGTGTCCTGCTCTATCTATTTATTTTCCTGAATACCAGAATGGACTGTTGTGCTTGGAGGGTTTTGTCCTAAAGGACCTGCCAGTTGCTTTGAGCTTCTTGGACTTTCAGAAATGCCTGAGATCCTCTCTACCAATTTCCTGGATGTTATTTGCCTACATACTTGTCCACATGGCTTGTGATTTCTACCTTTCCTATTGCCACTTGACTCCCCAGGCTCCTTATCTGGACTGTGCTTTACCAAAACATCAATCTGTCCCCTGAAAATGCTGTCCTGACACATCATGGTGTAGACAGGTCCAGTGGAGAACAGTTGTTTGTGTGGCATACAAATCACTTCCATATGGCAGCACATCAGTTCAGCCAGACACTTTTCAATCTTGAACTAAGACTAAGTAAAATGTTTCAGTTAATCTTGACATTGAGATGTATGACTGAATAGATAATGTCATAACATTGCTTTTCCAGTGAATACACCAAAATGGGAGGGGGGGAAGTATACATTAAAATTTGTCTAAACTTCATATGGGATGAAGTGGAATGAAAATGAATATACATATGACAGAAATGCTGATAGGGAACTTAAAATTTTCTGTGAGGATTAGTTAACAGTTCTAGTGCCAGCAGATGGCACTCAGGAATCTATAATATTATTACATGTGGGGCTTTCTAGGGCCAGGACAGCTGGATGCTCTGAGGGGTTGGGTGCAACTCCTAGCACACACCAGCACTTTGATCACTGCTAGTGGATACAGATATTCATATGTGAATCTAGCTGAGTGATACCAGAGATGACTGACCTGATCTGATGCTGTAATCATACCTGATTGGGATGGTAGTGGACCTGGTTTGAAAGCTCTAAACTATCTACCATAAAGAGAGCTGAGTATTGTCTCAATATTAAAATGTTGTGTTGGTTTATTGTCTTTTGTACTGGGATCTAATAACGCTGTCCAGTAGCATAGATTACATCATTTAATCAGTTTTCAGTTTTGTTTACAGCTACCAGCAGGAAACTCAAAGTTGCCAACTGTAATTAAAGTGAAAAAAAAAAAAAGAAATAAAAACCCCCAAGAAACAAAAACCAGTTCAGAGATAATTAAAGCTGAGAAATATTTATTTCCCTGTGAACTTTTGTACTACTGTGCTGAGGAAAGCTGAGTATTATCTTCTTTAAACATCCACTTCATGAGCAGATCTGGGGTTAGATCACCAGTGCAGCTTAGTGCAGATTTTTCTCAGTGATGAGTATCTCAATACAGATAACATCTGAATAATTTGTATTAATACTTAGGGGATTTTTCATTGGTGCAATATAACACAGGAATCTTTTTTCTGATTCTGGTCATGTTTGAAGGAACAGAGGTACTTTGCAAGCAAAGATAAAAGTTTTGCAGTGGCCTCTTTACAGGTCCCATTGGGCTTTTCTCCTACTAGCTGCATATCTGGGGCCAAAAAGATAACACCACTGTCCTGTTCAACTAATAGATTTACCTCCCTGCCTTCTACTACCTTGGATTTGTGTTTGTCATCTTTAGAAATTGATGTGAAAAGCTAGAGTTAAGAAGGGTCTAGCCCTGTGGTCTTGGCTAAAGGCCATATATTTAGAGACTTACCCAACTCCACCTTTTGCTGGTTTTGGAATGCTGTGCCAGAGGCTTCTGTATTCAGCTAGAAAATTTTTATTAGCAATCCTGAACTTAACCTTGGAGTGTTTATCTGGTTTTACACAATGTTCTTTGGTTCAAGTAGCTCTTCCCCTTCTCTGGTCTGCACATTCTTGGGTATTTTTCAGGTATATCTTCTCATTAGGCATACCCCCCCCCGGTTTTTGTTTACTAAGCAAGCTAAAACTCATCATGATCTCACAAACAAGATCTCCATTCCCAGAATTCTAGATGATATTGATGATAGTTTTTTCCCTCTCCTTTATTCCCCTGTATTGCTTCTTAAAAATAGCACAAATCTCTGAAGAGTGACATGTATTTGCAATCCTTTTACATGCACACAGTTGTTACCTCAGCCTTGAGAGAACTTCATCTGTGTGGCTAATGTCTCTTGGATACACCTACATCAAATTGTACTGCCTTTTTCCAGAGTCAGCCCAGAAGCAGCTTTTCCATAAATATAATTTTCCTTGAGCTGTGTGTCTAAAAATGGTCAAAAAATGTTCTTTGAATGTCACTCTTTTTGTTTTGTGTATGGAGGAACACTCCTGAACTCAGCAGAAGCAGATGCTGTTGAGTGCTTGCCCACCACTCCATGCTCCAGATGGCCCTGTACCTGCTGCCAGTCAGCTGGGCAGGGGAGACAAATTCTATTGCAACAAATGGTTAAGCCTTATTGGACCTAAAGATGAAAAACTGTCTTTAAAGTTATTCATATGCCCAAATGAACTACTGAACTGTCGTCTTAGTCCAGAAAGGACATGCATATCTGAGGCTTTCCAACAGTGCTACATATCATTGATTTTTTTTCAAGTCCAGATGAAGCAGGACTGAGAAAGCCTAAACCTGAGGACCCACACCATTTTTAAAGCTTGTAATAAAGAGAAATTAATAGGGGGGTTTTTTGTTTGGTTTTTTTTTAATGTAGATGATGATTTGCTTGAAATATTCTGAACCACTAGCTTGGCAAGATCTTCATACACTTTAGTAAGCTAATCAAAGACAGATTGCAGTCAGGAGCCATATCTAAATTTATTAAGAAAATTAATAGACCATTTAAATTTTACTAGAATTAGACTAAGATACAATAAGCATTTGCACCAGCAGATATTCATTAGCTGTAACATTGACCTGGTGTCTGCGTGTGTAATGAGAAATTGATATCTAGATTCAAAGGGAGACAATAGTGCCAGTAAAGTGAGTTTGAATCATTAGAAAAGAAAGACTAATATTAGACATGTGTCAGATTTTTTTTTTTTCATGTAAATCCCTCTGTGTATATTAGGGATTGCAAAGTCAAGGTCTGGAGGGTTATGTTTGCCTAATCCAGGATTTTCATTTCCTTCTCTGTTCTGTGAATCTCTATATGCTCTTGCTGTGAGAGTGAATTTTATTTGTTCATTTATTTATGTAGCATTTTTGGAAAGTGATCAGTTTGGTTCCGAGTGGAGAAGCTAATTGTGTTTATCCCTAAACGTGGCAGTCTTTCTGAGTTGGATTTCCATCAAAACAGATCCTCACAAAATTTCAGCACGTTGTTCATGGCTTTTAGCACAATTAAGGCTTCATGATAATCTGTGCCTGCTTTATGTTGATATTTTTAAGTCTAATGAAAATTACCCATAGCCCCCCTTTTTGAATGTGACTTTTTAAAACCTCCATAGAGCTTATGGCTGGATATGATACTTGCTTGAGGTTAGTTTTCACTTTCAGGGAAGCTACCTTAGCAATCTTTCCTAGGAATAAATGTATGCAGTTAGGATTAGTTCAGCACTTTAAAGAAGATTATATAATTGAAGTTCAATTATTTCTAAACTATTTTTTCTGTCTTGGAATTGCAAGCCTGATCAACAGTGAATTTTATATAGGACTGACTTGCAAGTTGCAATAGTTCTGAACACTGGAAAATACACCTGTATTTGAAAACTTGGTCATCTGTGTCATTCATAAATATATGAATGCTGAATTAATATCCTGAACTTTATAATTCATTTTAGAAATGGCAGTGATGATTTGTTGTGCTGTGATCTAAGGACAAAAATAAGGGTTGTTCTCTGTACAGCTTGTGCTTTTTGTTATGCATGGCCAAATGAACATGCATTAAAAAAAATTCCTCTGCCATTTTAGATGACAGAACTAATTACATGTAAGTTGTACAGCACTGAGAAGTTTTCTCTTCCTGTTGTCCAAATGCATTTAATTTCCATCCCATTAGTATGTTGGTCATTGGCACTAGCTTCAGCCCATTCGCATATTAACTATCTTGCTATACAGGCAGCAACCTAAAAGATTTGGCTTGGACAAAATGAGCCATTACTTTGAGCATCAACTTTCTGCTTGCCTACTAGCCACAGGGACTGTGTGCTGCTTCAGTAGATGTCAGGTTCTCTGGTAAATTAGGATGAGGGGAAAATTTGCTTAAGGTGCACAGATTGGAGATTCTTCATACATCACGCAGTGGTGGTGGCACCTGGATTTAACTGCCACAGCTCTCCAGGAAGGGAACAGTGGTCCTGGGGTGAGGTTAAGAGTGAATGGCTTTCATGGGTTAGAGTAGCAGGCTTTGCTCCCAGCTATCTAGTGGATCTCGTGGGAACCCTCTGCACTAGTGCCGAGTTCTCTACGTCTCTGAAAGTGGAAGCCATGAAGCTGAACTATTTTGGGTTTGGGCCATCTGGCTTTAATACCCATTCATCTGTTTGTGGAATACAAATGAGTTTAAGTCCCCTGGTAGATGCTGGACGCCAACAGAAAGAGATACAGTTGACAGTACTGCCAGCAATTCAGGACAGACATTTCAAAGCAAGCTAGTGTTTATCTGCCAGCTCTAATACAATATTTAGAGTTACGTTAGAGTGGAAAAGCAAAACTTAGGTGAGTGAACGTCACTTTTCTCTCTGGTCCACAGCTTCCAAGGTTTCTTATCTTCCCCTCTTGCTGCTCTGCAAACACAGTTCTTATCCTATATTCTCTTGACATGCTGTTGCCAATTCACATGTTCAGCACTCATGGCTGCCAGGTCTTATGTCCACCTAGCTGGACATCCAAGTCAGCTTGGTTCCATAGGCAGGCAGCTGCTCTAATGGTTCAGTCCCAGCAGGCTCAGCAAGACTACAGCCCTGGTGGGTTTTGCAAGTCTCTTATTTCAGAAAAGACTTCAGTCCCTTCAGCCCCAGATAGTGAGCAAACTGAATTGTTTTGGTTCTCTTTCAAGACTATTAGAGATATTTGCACAGGAGCTGATGGCTACTTTACAAGAGAGCTTAGAAAAGAATGGATGTTGTCTGTTTTTACTGAAGTTTTAACCTAGTTATTCTGCATTCCTCAAAGCCCCTTTTTCTTTCCTGTGATGTTCAAGCCTATAAAGAGTAATCACAGACACTGACCAACCTTTAAAGCTGGTACAAAGCAACAAATCTTTGAAAGCTTCAGTGTTTCATCCTGAGGAGGAGCAATCATTCTTCTCTTGTTTTTCCTTCCTGTTGAAGGCTCAGGTTACTTCTGCACAGACAGCACTGACATCTCAGCAATTTGTAATTCCAGTGATTGTTCCAAAACTTGGAAGTTATATTACTATTGGAGAGGCAAAAGCTGGGATAACAGTGTCTGTCTGGTACCTCCCTCCCTTGTTCTCCCCAGGCTTTGCCCAGGCCTATTGCAGCAGTACATGGAAAACATGGTGAGGCAGATCTCTGATCTTACTGAGCAATCACTCTGGTGCTGGAAGGATGTTAATGATGTTTTACCATCTAAGAGGGTGATGAAAGGAGAGAGTCTGAACACCTGAGCATGTATAATTTAAATGTAATAAAATCACAATATGAGTTCTAAGTAGAAAAATTAACATGGTTAATTACTGCTTGCTGATTATTGCTGTAAGCTTTCCTTGATTTTTTTTTTTCCCTCTTTGTGAAATACATGCTGCTAGAGGATTCAGGTGCTAGGATAAATACCTGACACCACATGTACTCAGATTTCTGGCTGGCACCAACTTCAGCTCTTTCTCTGTCTGTCAATTATACGTTACACAATTTGATTCAGGGCTGCTAAGAGGGAAGGACTGGGCAGCAGGTGGGCATCTGAGAGTGCTCATTAGAAAGGGAACCAACCTGGGTTTATTTATTAGTCTGTCATGAAAAAGTACAATCTGAAATGGACCAAACCATCATAATTAGCATGGTATGCAGATAGGGTGAGAGATGAGAATGCTTACATATTACCTGCACTGCTCACACAGTCCTGATTTTTCTGTTGAAGACAAAAGTTATTTATAACAGAAATACAAACCCCTCCTTTGCTGCTGGAGGAAGGCCTCAAGGTTACTAAGCACATGTGTGACATAAATGCAGCAGAGCATTTTAATTAGATTCTTTCACCAGAACTCCTGACCTTCTGTGTAGCACATTAATGTATTTTACTAATTATAAATGCAATTAAAAAGTACTGAAATAAAATTAGCCTGATCTATCTAATTTACATTAAGCACTTTCAAGCTATGCAGATTTTCAAAGTCTTTTCCTTTCTTTCTTTTCTTTTTTTTCTTTCCTTCCAGTTTGTGTTTCAGGAAAAAATTGTCTGCATTAAAACAGCTGGAAAACAACCTTGTAGCAAAACAAATTTCTTTTCTGTGATTATTCACAGTGTGTGAGTTAATTTTCTAGGCAGTAATATGCTCAGCTATCATTAGGGTAGTGACTCATACAATAGAACCCATATGTGCATTGGATGCAGTGGTGGTTAGTAGAGTGGGTGTGCATTTCTCCATTTTTTTCCTCTGGGAATTGGGTTCAGAGGCTAACTAGGAAAGAAATACTGATATAATGGTCAAAATCAACAGAGATTTATCAACAATAAAGAAAGAGCAAAAGCAGTGTGTGAACAATACAGGCAAAACATCTGGTGTGTTCAGTCATTAAACAAGATTGGCTTCTCTCTGCCATCCACATTATTTTGCTAAGACTTGCATAGTATTTTAGAGGTTTAGACATGAAGGCAGAAAAATAACAACATTTCATTATTATTTCTGTCAAGCATTTAAATGCTGGAGGGCACTGTGCAGGGAGCATAACACAATCCTTACCCTGAAGGCCCTATGATGTAATTTTAGATGGGCTGCAGAATCAGAGGCTGACACTAAGTGCTGAACATAGATAGAAAGAAAACCAATCTTAAAGTAGGAAACTTTGTAGAGCTACTGAGGCATTTTAGTTCATGTTGCTTGTCCTCAAACCCTTTGTACAATGGAAGATATGCTTATAATACATATGTTAGTGTCTTCTGCACTAACAAAAGGACATTGATCCTATTGGAGAGGCTTTTCAATTGGCCAACAAGGAAAAAGAAAGATGAGATTTAAATAATGTAAACAAAGCCTATTTAAAAGCAAATTAATCTCTTTTCTATTTGAAATGTCATGTACAAAAGCTTTTAAGGCACCCAGCAATACAGTAAGTTAGAGTTGCCATGCCCTGCAGTGGCTCTGCAGTGAAATATGACAGCTAAAGTGCTCTCAGTAATAACTCACAGCCTTGGTGATAAGAATCTTTTACTGAGAGAACAAGTGTGTTGGCTAAGACACTGGGGTTATCCTTCTCAGGGTCTCAAAAAATTGATATATGATCTTTGACTCCTGCTTGGTGGAAAGGCAGAGAGGAGTTTGATACTTGGAGAGTGACAGCTCTGCAGTAACAGCTGCACTGGAGCCTGTGTTACACTCTGCAAGATGTTGAACCCCTGGGATCTGGTATCAGCTGGTCTGAGTTGACACAACTGTCTTCATGTTAGTTAAGTCACCCCAATTTACACCAGCTGAAGTTGTGGCCCATTATTTCTTCATGCCTGCTCCAGCAATGAATCCAAGTATGTGAGTAAGAGGAGGAGAACGCTCATTACAGTTAATGTCATGGGCTTAAAGTCATGAACTTAAGAGTTAAGTAGCTATTAAAGTGCCTTGTGGTATCCAAATCTGAATGCAGAGCTGCCTGGTGCCTGCTGAGATGTTATAGCAATTGCTGTGAAAGGAATCTTGATTTGTAGTGAACAGCTTTCTTGTTGGTCAGCCTATGACCAGCTGGATTCATTCAAGTTTGCAGTATTTTCTTCTGCCTCCAAATATTTCTTGTGTCATGGATGGAGGAAATAAGGAGAGGAATTGTTGATCAGTTTCCTTAATGGTAACTACTCTGACTGAATATTTGTCTTAATCTAAACCAGAAGTCTGAAATTCTTTTCCACACTCTGGCTTTGAAAGGCAGTCAGACCTTCCACAAATGACATCATAGCTCACAGAATCCAGAGGGCATAATGTTTATATGTATGGTTCTTTAAAGAATGATAGCAGCTACCATTTTCCCTTGGTAAGTGTATTTGTATTTACAGCAACAGGCAGTGCAGCCAAGGCACTGCATCCTGAGGGTCCTACAGGTAGAAAGACCTTTCTGGGAATTTGTGTGTGCCTATGAGGACTGTGCTGGCAGCTTGGCTCACCTGAACTCCACAGAGTGCTCTCGCTAGCAATAACCAAACTAACTCATTTGGTATGTCCTTCAGAGCTGCAGGCACACCTCTGACAGCAACCACATCTGTAGCATAACATGAATTTTACACTACTTCTCATACACTTTCTGCCTGCAGCTGGCAAACAAAACAAATGACAAAGAACCTAATCTTGCCACATACATAATTTCAGAAGCAGTTAATCCAGAACATTAGATTCACATAATCTTTCATAGTTGTACCTTCATTCTCTGCAAGCTTCCTCTACAAGCCCCAGATTAGGATAAAGATAGGGTGTTTGTCTCTAGGTAAGTGTTAAAAAAAAAAAATCTCTCCAGTTTTTGCTCCCTAACCTGAGTGACATTTTTCTCCTCTTGTTTCTGTGACAGAGCCTCACTTTGCTGGACACATACACTTAGCAGAGGTTTCCATCCTGACACCAATAATAAGAATGGACATGTTTTAACTGAGGAATCCCTTGTTGTGCCTGGTAGCACTGATGGACATTTGGGTAAATTGACAGCTTCTAAAAAATGTTTTTGCCATGGCCAGCACTTCTCTGACAGATTTTTTTAATGGCTCTTGTAGAACTCTCACTAACTGGAACACTTCTGCAGATGAAGTGGAAAGTGGTGACAAGTGCTGCTTTAACACTTTGGAAAGCTAGTGAAGAAACATGGACAACTCTGAATTTTGCTTCTAAATCTTTTTTCTCTGAAAATAATTTTTCCTCTATCAAAGCTAGAAGATTGGAATGGATTAGCTAAGGGGTAAGCATTTGTTATGATACACCAGGACTGAGCTATATAACCCCCATTAACCTTAATGTGAACCACAAAGCTCAGTCTGCTGATTTAGATGGAAATATCCCCCCCACTCTTCAGGGATCAATTGCACTGTGTGTCACCTGGCCTCAGTGCCTCGTTCAATATGGGAGTCACTGGTGTGACCTTGTAAGCCTTGGACTAGGAGAAAAAGAGGACAGAGAAAATGGGGTTATGGGAAGAAAGAGTGAAGAAAAGTGTAAGCTAAAAAGAGAGAAAAACAGTTACAAGGCTTGGTATGTAACTCTTGTGAGAAGCTCATATGAAATGTAATTGTAATTAAATCACAAGTCTCCTTTGCAGTTCAATGTGATGCTGCAGAAAATCAATAGAAAGATAACAGTATAGAACTCATGTTCTTCTGAGAATTCTTAAATCTAAAATAATCTTACAGGAAGAATTTGTTACCTTTTTTTCTTTAGCTTTCTTATAAAGGAAAGAATAAGATAGTGATTTTTATATATTTCTAGTTTTAGCGCTGCCTCCCCTCTCCCTCCCTCCCCCCCCCACCAAGTTAAACATTGTGTATATAAACCTGAGCCACTCAGGGTGGTGTTATCAGAAGAGCCTAAATGGAAGAGATGTTCATCTCTTTTTGAAAGTCAATTAAGCTACTGTGGCTAAATCCAGTGTTTCTGTTTGAATCCCAGTCAATAGCTTTATTGAAAAAGATCTCCATTTGCTTTTTAAGTGATAGGAGGAGTGTGATTAAGTATAGCAAAAGCTCAATTCTGTGCTGACATCTCTTATCTCTGACTGATGAAAATAACAGGCATCTTCTGCCCCAAACGTGTCAGAGAGTTAAGCAAGGGGACCAGAGAGGAACCAGCACAGCTGCTTATGGAATGTTCTGTAAGGAACATGCTTAGTGTGGAAAATTTGTCAAGCTTCTTTATTTATTTGTCCAGTGCAGATAACAAAAAAAAGATGTAAGTTAAACTTTAAATAAACGTTGTGCTGCCATGGGCAGTATTACAATCTGCTTCATTAATACTAAAATAAGACCTCCTGTCCTCAGGCTGAGAGCAGCAAGCTTAGAGCTGACAAAAGTGGAGCAGTACTGGTTTCCACACATCTCTCACAGCCAGAAAATTACTACAAGTAGAATTTAGGGAAATTGTTTCCAGTAGTTTATTTTTCATGACTGGGAATAATCAGTTTTTCAGCTCATCATGACTTTCTCCTCATGAGACTTGGCAAGTCTAAGCATGCAATAGTGCCACTCAGAAGACAATTCTGTCTACCACTTCTATAAAGAAGGTTTCTTCCAAAATTCCCACCAAGCATGTGAAAGACCTTGACATCAATCCAGTTTGTCAAGCTGCCACCCAGTCCTGTGTTAGGATGGCTTCTCCTGAATCAGTTTCTCCTGACAGTTATGTAAACAGCTCTTTTAGGTTGGCCTCATGGCAAACAAACAGCTTACTGATGCAAGACAGAAGAGGTTCTTCCTGAATATCTGTATCCCAGGGTTGCACATCTCATTGACAGCAAATCCTCAGCCTAGACTCTAGAGAAAGTCTCCAGTACAGGGATCAAGAACCAGAGTCTGCTGAAGGAACTGGCTTTCGACAGCAAGCATCTCTGAGCAGGTTTAAANCTCTAGTTGGGGATGTCCCTGCCCACTGCAGGGGGGTTGGACTAGATGAGCTCCAGAGGTCCCTTTCAACCCTAACCGTTCTATGATTCTATGGGTGCTGTAGAGCTTCTGTCACTGATAGAGTTAGCACTGCAGGGGCCAAGTTGTCACTGAGCACTTACTTGGGTTTGTGGCTTTCCATCTGAAAGTAGTGAGTCTTTTCTGTGAGCTTAGAGGGCTCACAGGTGTTAAAAAACACCATAGAAGTACCAGGTCTGTTATGAGATCTGAATTCCTAAACTTGCACTTCAGCAGTGCTGTCTTGGGATCTTATTTGGAAGCAGTGATTTTATTTCTAATAACTCCTCCTGTGGATGGTCTTTGGAATTTTATTTTACTGAGAAATGTAATACAGCCTTATAACAACAAAGACATTGCAGCAGATAGTTTTAGTTGTTTCCCTTCAGAAAGTTTTCCATCACTGTTTCTCCTGGCTGTTTTGTGCTATTCTTCTTGTTATAAATAACTGCTAATGACTGATGTGTTTATTTTGTTTAACTGTGGCTGTGATGGGTCGAGGACACATTAAATCATCCTCAGGCTCTTCTTTGCAGCCAATTCTGAAATTACTAGAGTAATGACATAAAATTACTTCATACTGCAGAGATTTTTATACTAGCTTAAGTCTCTGAGGGCTCCAGTGCTTTACTTCAAGACACTTTAATGGTAAAACAGTGACAGCAAAGATGAAAGTCCATGTGGAATTGCCTAGCAGACAACTCAAGGTTTGGTTGAGGTGCTAAGAAATGAAGAAGGGAGATTATTTTCTTCTGATTTTTTCCTTGCTGAGTTTATAGATCTAGCAATCATTTATTTAGATTTAAAGAGTCTGCATACTTTAGAACTAGTGATGGAGAACAGTGACACTCTTCTGAGATGAAAATGGAAAAAATGTTCTTTCCTGACAATTTCTACAAATACAGCCTTTGTGTGTGCACATTTGTGCTGCTTCTCTGAAATCCCCATTTGCAGTTGCTACTGTTACCTCAATAATTTGGCTCCTTTTTGGTTTGCAATCACCTGTAAGCAAACGCTACTGTTTATAATTGTCAGTTGTCATCCAAAGCAAGAGTGACTCTGAAATTCAGCCTTGTGTTATTATACAGTACAGGCAAAATGAATATGTCTCCTTTACATTGTCAGTGGCACCTCAGCCCACTATTTACCATGTCTCATTCTGTTAGTGCATTAGTAAGATTGTATCACTGATTTATTGTGTGTAATTAGCAATGACTTAATAATGTGTGTCTGGGAATTACATCACTATTTGTTTGTATTAGCAAATTAACTGCAATCAAACTACATTCCAATAGTGGTTGGTGCTTGCTCTGAAGGAACTTAGAGAAATCGACCTGGAATTCTCACTTCTCTCTTTCTCAGATGTCTGAGAAATGAGATGAGGTTTCTCCTGGGAGTTTAAAAGTCTGAGTTCAATTATATCACATTTGAGAATGAACTGCAGAGTTCAGGACCATCTATGGAAATTGCTGAGTCTTCAGGTAATACTACAGTGTTTAAGTCAACCCATTTGTTGGCCAGGAAACCTCCCTTAAGGAATGATGCAGTGCAGGAGCTGAGAGTCATTCACACACAAGACTGGAAAGAGGGAAAAGTGATGTCTTGAAATTCTTTCTGAATAATTCACTGAAATTATCTTCCTTTCAGTGATTTAAGATTACAGATTTCAGTCTGTTTCAAGAGAAGTAATTAAAGTTACACAGATCTTTTTTATTAATGCTAGTGGGCATAGGAGATCCTGCAGCTGGAACAATTTGAAGTTACCCAGAAGAAACTATTAGGGCAATGGATTGATAGCAGATAAGCTGAAAACAAACAGGTTTTTGAGAGGGATCTAAAGACATCAGACCAGATATACCTACTTCCCTCTAAAGGTAGATGGTAATTGAATGTTATAATTCTGCTAATCTACTGTTACATTTTGTAACTCAGTAGTTGGAGAAAATGTAAACAATTATTTGGCATCAAGTTCTTATTGAGTATCATTTCTTGATTCCCTTTCTTAGACATGGATATATCCAGTACCCAACAGAGCTATAAAGGTGTGCCCAAAATTTTTCACCAAAGCTGCATTTTGTAATATTCTGGTGTATCTGATGGGAAGTGGCAGAGAAGTTTTGGAATGCAGAGATACAGACTTGTAATGAAGTCATACAGCAAGGGTGGGCAACACTCACCCATGGCACAAGTGCACAGCTAGCAACTGGGCCTTTAAAACTGCTAACTCAACATCTGTAATGTGGCACAAGCAGAGGAAGAACAGGAGACTTTTAAAATAGCTGGATTTCTGTTCTTTGAGCTTGCCTTTTGCTGCTTGAACTTTTAGGGCTCAAATTTGGAAGGTCTTTTAAAGCTTGGTTACTCTTTATAACCATTCAACCCCTATTCCTGAGACCGTGTTCTCCAGAAAGCCATTCCCATCCTCCTCTGCTGGCATAAGAGGATGGGCTGACTATCCTAAAGCCTGTTTTCTTTCTGCAGTAACTTCAAGGAAACAATTCCAAACCTAACTGAATTTGAAATGTTTGCATGTACCACTCCATTGTAGAAACCCCTTCCATTGCTAATCCTAGAATCCTAGAATGGTTTGGGTTGGAAGGGACCTCTGGAGCTCATCTAGTCCAACCCCCCTGCAGTGGCCAGGGACATCCCCAACTAGAGCAGCTTGCCCAGAGCCCTGGCAAGCCTCTGAGTTACAACACTTCTGCCTTTGTCTGTAGTGGTGAGCAGAAGCTCATGTGTAGGAGGGGGAGAGGGAGCTGCTGCTTAGTGGCTGCCGCCCATAAATTCACAATAGTAACTTGTGTTTCATGAAGCCTAGGACAAGATGAGTGTGAGAGATGGGATTCTCCACAGCCTCCCTTCTCCACAGTGCCATAGACACCCAAATAGGAACTAATTTGCTTTCAAATAGCCTTAATTCCCACTCTGTGCTGGCATGCTCTTCAGGGAGAAGACAACTACAAAGCTTCTGCAGAACCTGTGGTTGTCAGGGGGATAAAGGAAGGCAGGCATATATTGTACTAATAATAATGGGAAGGAGAAGAGACAGTAAGAATCTAACCATAACATACAGCAATGGAGAAAATAAAATGTTGTAAAGCTTTAAATTGACACCAGGTATAATTTGATGTAAATTCTTTATATCCGGAGTTAGCCAGAGCATAAAATATTCACTGAAAGTTCCAAAGTTTGGGGAATAATTCTCCTGGAAAATAAATATATGCAAAATATTTTCAGAAAAAGTGGAAAAAAAATTGATTTGGTGCACCAGTCTGTTTTAGTCATAGTAGTATGTTAACTAATCAGTTCTGCAGGATTTGGTTGCAGAAGAGCCTTGCAAGATAAGCTGCATTAACTGCAGACTGTGTCTGAAATGTCAGAGAAAAGCATGCAACTATGAAGGCATTCAGAACAGCAGAGATCTAACTGGCAAGCAACACCAGGTCCTGTATTTTATTTGGTTACTGTGATTTATCATGCCTTTGGATGCTTCCAGTGCTTTTCTCTATGCATTTTTTTCCCATTTAAATAAATTTGATAAAATATACCATCACATGACAATAAGAGAACTAATACAGAAAATAATTCCTAGTGTAGTATTGAGAAATGCTTGGTGTAGTAATAGCAATATGTCATCAATCACCTGTGTTCATGTTTGATGGCATCATATAAGCTAATTCAGAATGAATGTCCTTTGCTCTAACCTTGGTTGTATTTGCAAGTTACTCTAGAGGAAAGTAATAATCCTTCATTAACTGGTAGGTGTGAAACATTCTCTATCAAGAGGGTAGAGGAGGAGGCAAATTAAAATTGGTTTCAGAATGTGTCTTGAGTCAAAATTGGTCTTTTTCTGCAGTCTCATAAACTGCATAAATTACTATTATACATTTGGAAGGGATTGTAAGTGAACAAGACTTTGTATTTTTCAGGCTTGCTCTTTCTCTCCTTGTTGCGTTTCTTTATGCATATTTAAATGTACATATAAAAAAATTCATGGGCACATCAAATCTTTGATGGTGCTCCAGCTGTAATTCTTAAGAGCCTACATAAGACTGAGCTTTACATTATACATTAAGGTACTTGTAATTAGGAACTTGTGGTAATGACCCATTCTCAGCCAAACTAGTGCTGTTCCTTGTTTTTCCATTAACAGCATTGAGAGTTTATTTGCTGAGAATTGAGTTTAATGTGATTAGCAGGAATTCTGAGACATTTGCAACACAAGGTATATTAGCATAGCACTTTGTTTCTAATGAGAGCCAAAAAGCATTTAGAGGAAGAGCTAATTATTGGAGATTTTCCTTCTTTTAATAAGGGAGGTCTAGCAAAATTTTACTACTCTGCTCTCAAAATCCCTCAAGCTTTACCTAACAGAAAAATAAAATGGATGGCAAAAGTTCAATAGATGTTTTCTGAAAGTCACCACCGAGTAAAATCCACTAGTTTACTAAAGAAAGAATTAATTTAATCTGAAAATTTGGCAGCACCAGCAGGTTTTTTCCATAATTGTCAGCTTATTTAAGATGATAGCAGTATACATTTAGTACAGAGAAAGATAGTCAGTGTTCAGCAAGGGCTCCTCCACCTCCAGATTAGGGTGATGTGTTCTGTAACAAAAAACTGCTGTATACTGACCTGATTGCAAGCTCTTGTAACTCCTATGAAGACACTACTAATTCTATTTACTCACTGTGAAGGCTTTCCACTGATTTTACCTACCTAGCAATCCATTGCCCCTTGTCCTTTCCCTGCAGGCCTTTGCAAACAGGCCCTCTGCAGCCTGCTTGGAAGTTCCCTTTAGGTACTGGAAGGTCACTAGTAGGTGATCTTAGAGATCTCTTCCAAACTTTGTGATTCTGTGATTTTATGGCTGAATCCTATTATTAACATAATTTTATTAGTAATTAATTATTTGTGCATACTAAGATTTTATAATAATAACTTGCTCTACATTTCTTTATTTGGAGTTTTGGCATAGTAGCAGTATTACATTATTACTTCTGTTTATATTGCTCCAAGAACCTTATTCTTTTTCTTTCTTTAACAATAGTTACTTTGGCTACAATCTGCTGCATGATTTTTTTGTCTTTGCTGAATTCTCCTGGTTTGACTGGAGAGAAATTGCAAGTACATTTAGCCAAATATGGAAAATATGTTTCTCCCCATCTTCTAACATTAGAATTTGCTTGAAGCTTTGGGGAAAAAAAAAATGATCAGACTTCATTTGCACCTGCTTTGTGTTTGCTTTCCACAAATACTCTAGCAGATGAGTTTACTTGTATTCAGTGAGCATGCTAGCAGCAAGCTTTCCACAAATATCTCAGAATATTTGCAGAAGGAGAATTTTAACTTTGATTATCCATATAGGGCTAATAATAACAGTTATTTTATGGTGAGGCAGAGTCTTATAATTGATTTGTATATTTAACTGAGACTGCTCTCAAACTTCAATTCAGCTGAAGAATTAATCACAAAACATGTTAAGAAATTTGTTTCGGTAACTAACTCAATTGGGAAGAAGATAATGTTTCTCTGCATCTTGCTGCTGCTTTTCTCTGCAACACCCATTGAACAAAATGTGCACTAGGAATTATTTCATCACCTTCCTGATGTAAATTAAACACCCTAAGCCAACAGCTGAAATGACAGCACTCTTTTTCCTTGATTGCTCTTTGCAGTGATGTATTTGCACACAGCGTATTCACGGGCTGTAGTCTGTAGGTGAGCATCTTGTTGTGAAGCAAAATGTAAACAAAATGAGATGTTGAACATTTTAGAAGAAGTTGGACTGTATGAATGTTTCTGTCTTTTTCTTCACTGTGAACTTTGTATTTACTAACTGCTGTACTAGCCTTCACTCATGGATGGGAGAGAAAGGAAAGGGAAGTCACAGGGACTCTTCCCTAGTTTCGAGTGCTTTGGGAGGTGCCTAGCTGCAGTCCTTTGGGCATCCCTGTCTCCCTTCTCAGCACTTCCTGCCCTACTGAGGGGATTTCATGCTGCAATCTCTTTAGGTATGGTAGACATGTTCTCTTTGGGCCTTGGGAAGTTACAGGAATATCCCATGGGGTAGAAGATCAGCACATAACCCCAGCCAGGGAGCAGAAGTAGTCACTCCTTTCTAGCCATTACTGCACTTACCTTTCTGTAGTGTTATCTCAGTGCTAACAAATTACAGTTCTTCTTAGTTAGAAAGTGAGAAAAATAACTACATTCCAATGGTGTCTGGTTTACAAGAGTAATTTGTCCTGCTAGAGTCATGTCAACTGGGCTTTTCTGTCCTTCATATGTGGTACATTGGAAACCAAAATGCAGGAGCAGTGTGTATTTGTTTCTCCTTCTTCTTGCCTCATGACTCTTGGTGTGTTCATCACTGCAGTTACCCTTTACTATTATTTGTTATCTTCAGTTTGTGTGGATTTGTTTGGTTTTCCAGTCTTGTAGTTGTTGATGGTGCCACCATTCACACTGAAAAAGGTGTAAGTTTTCCTTTTCCCCAAAGTGTCTACAGATTACTCCAAAGGCAGCTCAACAGGATTCTGGTCTTAACTGAAATTAACTGTCATACACAGGATTTGTTTCTCTCTTCACATCCTCCTATCACAGATGTTTGTCCTTTGGCTTGTTCCTTTTTATAATTAATTTCTGATTGTAGTTTGAAGCACCTTCTGTCTAACCAATTTCCCCCAAAATCAAATAGTTCATTTTTTTTCCCCCTTCAGCTACAGTGATTCCACAAAACTGAAGGTTATTTACTCCTGGTTGAAAGTGACCTTTACATTCAGCTGTTTCAGAAAAGAGTTGTTACAAAGACATATTTTGATCCTATCCTGTTTCTTACCCTTCTAGAGTTATCAAAGTACACATACTATACTGAATGCTGTTCCCAATTACCTGTGAAGTCTAATGACACAGAGTGTATGATGAGGATGGTGGAGCTGTTTTTCCATATTGATGGCCAGAAGTTTCTGTCTGGGGTCACCACTAAGTTATAGGGAGATAATTGAACATCAGAACAATACTAAAAAAAGGCAACCCTGACAGAGCAACAGGACAGGCCACCAGCAACTCTTAAAAGCATATCATTTCCTTATTTTCCAGCCAGTCTGTGGGAATCAAATGCATGAAAAGAAATGAATTTCCCCAAATGACATCTCTGACAAGCATGGTCAAGAGCAAAATTGGACTGCTGAAGCTGTTACCACCTTCAGCTGTCTGTCTGCCCAATAGATACTACTAACCACTTAAAATAAAGGCACTGCTGAACACCAGTGCTCAGACTGAGTGCACTGGTTAACTTAAAGGCTCTGGACTGCTTCATCTGGAAAGTACCAGGCCAGGAAACTGTCAGGAGACTGTCTATCAGGAGACCAGAGCCAAGGGCTGTAGACATGCTTCAGAGGACACTCAGACAGAGTGTCTGCAGAATACACCAGTGGTGTGAATGGATACATCCTGGTTTTTAAAAGACCTGTGTACAATGGGTTTGTATAATCCTTCCTTCTGATTTCACCTTTGCTGCTGCTGCACTTGCACTTTCTTAAGGAGCTCTGAGCAGTCTCTCCTTGCAAAGTCAGGAGAGCTTAATGGAGAGAAACAAAGCATGTGGGAGATAGCACAGTAATTGTAATAGCTGTAAGATAACTCATTGATATGCAAGTGCAACTGTGGAAAATGGGCTAAACTCAGATGAAAAGAACTTGACAGCATTAAAAGGAAAGCTAATAGAAGGCTGATGGCAGGAAAAAGCACTAGCACTTTGTTTAATTCTTCAGTTCTCCAAGTTATTCAAGGAAATGTGTGACTTTACCTCATAGTTTAGCTACTTTGCTGAAGTGCTGTGGCTGATTCCTCTCCTCATACAAGCCCAGTTAGTGCAGTATGGAATTGCTTCCTGATGCCATGAGGTGACTGTGGTTTCAGGACTGATTGTAATGGTGGCCCATGTGGTTTAAAGCATTTCAGCATCCAGCTCACCCAACAGCTGGGGCTCCTCTTGCTCTTCAGTTGCACTAGCATGGTGTCCTACCTGATCATTCTCTAAACTAATTATGGGAAACAAGCTGGATTTAAAAGGGAAAAGAAATAACACACCTATAGTGGAAGTAGTTGAGTCCTTTTGGGGATAGGGCAAGGGAGGACTTTGAGTATTCAGTAGTTTTGCTTTAGATGATGTTAGATTAGGTTTAAGCAGGTTTATTCACGTAATCAATGGATTTATTCACATAATCAAAGCCTATGCCCACAATATTGAAGTCACAATTACAATAAGGAATTTTTCTTTTATGTCACTTTATTCTTCTAAATTAATACCTTTATTTTCCTGAGCATTTGGCATTATGTCTGTTAGCACCATTTGGAGAGATACAGTTATTTTTGTAATGATGGAAGTTTTCTGATTTTCTCATTCCTGTGTTATGAGCCTTCTCACATGTTTTCCACAAGAGTAAGTAACATGTTAAGTGTGAGGACAGGGGAATAACACAGAGAATACACAGCTACCTGCCTTTCCAACAGCAGGAAAATAGCTATTAGTGATCCCCTCCTTGAAAGAAGAATGTGAATATGCCTCTGCACGAGTAAGGATACCAGAAAAATCAATATTTCATTGGCAAGAAATGGCTGTCAGTTATTTCATTTGCTATTAAAATGGAAAAAATACTAAAGATGTGACTGAATGGCAGGTTTGTTGGTATTGTTACTTGGCTGGTAAGTTTGCTTTCGATTGGGATTTGCTATACATCTGAGAAGGCTTAGGTTTGTTGTTCCACCTGCTGTACCAGCATTTTATGCCACAAAAATAACTTTTTCCTGATATAGTTTTCTAGGGGGAATAATACAAGCAAGAAAACTGTTGAAATGTCACAGAAGTCACTCTGCCAGCATGCCTACAGTGACAAATTTGCTCCATTCTACAAAATGCAATTATTCCCAATGGTCATTTAGAGTTATAGTATACTGAAAATGTAGTTTTAATACATTTTTTAAACCAAACTAAAAATAGTAAGGGTAGGGAAGACCTTTGAGAGTTAATACAGATTTTTCCAAATCAGAACTCATAAAGGCATTGGAAATATTTGAATCATCAACATTCAACAACTGACTGTTCTTTAGAATGTGTCCAAAAGATCTAATTAACTTAATTAAAGATGTTGTTAATAATTACACTTGGAAATTTGATTGATTACAGAAAACAATCCCAGTAGGTTTGAGTATGCTCAGGTTAATTGAAGAGCTAAGCTTAGGGAGGAAAGATCTGCAGAAGGCTGCATGCTGGCACTTTCCTCCTTTCTGGGGAGAAGCAGCTGTCACTTCTTTATGTCTTTTATAGCACAAGTTCAAACCTTGAGAGCAATAACCTTTGAACTGCATCTGCATGAATCATACATTATGACTTCAATGGCAGACCATCTCGTGTGAGATTCTTTTGGTCACATTTCAAAGAATTATTCAAACTATATGAGGTTTTTCTAAGAATGAAGGATAAAAGGTTTTTCTTTTTTTCCTAAGACCTGGTTCACTAAATCCCACAGGCTTAAGCACATCATTGTAAGCCTGTGACTGGATGTGTGCACAGAAATGAAATCTTAAAATCATCTTTACAACAAGCATATTTTTGTATATGCTTCTAGAAAATGGCTTCATTATTGAAAAATAGTTTTCATGAATTAGTGAAACCTCCTGTGCAAAACCGGCATGAGATTCACACCTGAGATTCCTTTGGTGTGTCAGTAGTGTATCCCCAAAGTGTTACAGAATAAATATGGTGGAAGGATATATTCCAAAGTTACACAATGGGCATTTTCTTCATAAGCTTCATAATGAAGATATTTATTCTTCATTAAAGAAGAGATATTCGCAGTTTCCCAAGAGGTTCTTCAAGAGATCAAGGTAGCTAACAGTCTTTGTCACATCTCATGAAATGTATCAGCAGCACGATGTATCTAAACTAACATTTCTTAAAATGTCATTACTAGGGGTACACAAAGTTCAAGGATTCTTCAATTCACTATCTTTCTGTTCATGTATAAGAGAAATTTAGGGCAGTGCTTCTTGTCTGAATAAGAAATATTCTTAGAATCCAAGCTGCCAGAATCTCCAAAGCACACACTGTAAACATTTCACTTCTACAGTGACAGCTAAGTGAAGATGCCTTGCTCATTATCCATAAAGAATATGTGGCACAGATGAGCTCAGAATGTAAATTTGTGAGGATATGGAGAAAATATAATTCATTTTTCATGCAGAAATGTGTTTGCTTTTTTATTATTTTTTCCTGCTGAAAGATTCATAGAAAATTAATTAGTGGAAATCTAGCAAATATGTGTGTTGGCAATACTGTGGAAATATTTCTCAGCACCAAAGTAAAGAAGAGAGGCTAGAATCATTGAGGTTAAATGGAAAACGGGGAACAAATAGGTCCTCAATAATAGCTGTTCATTATAGGATTTTGAAATAAATGAGAGAAATTAGGAGAAATGTAAAAGAAGGATATGTAGTTTACTGAGGTGTGGTGTGAAATGCATTAGCTCTGTGTTAAACTCCACTAGAGCTTCTGAACGTTTCTTTAAAACGAATAAATAGTTGCATTCAGTGCATCTTTGCAAGCTTTGCCAGTTAAATATGTGTGCACTTAACAAAACTACTGTCATTTCAATGACAGATTTAATTTTCTTGAAAGATGAGAGATTTACTGGAGAGCAGAGAGAAGCCCATTTGTTTACTGGTAGGGCGAGTTCAGACAGCCATGATTTAAGTTTCCCAAAACAATAAGAGGCTGGTTGGTATTTCTGCAGTCGTATCTATTATTTACATTGCTAGGCTGTGAGGATATTTGCAGCAATGTCACACTAACCTCCATGAATTCTTGATTGAGAAATAAAAAATTAACCATATGGACTGGTGTATAGAGACAAGTCATTTTGGAACAAGCACGGTGTAAGGCTGTCAGTGACACAAATACACAAAAACCTCAGAGTAACATTTAATGCTGTAGGATTTCTGCAGAGGATTAATTCCATTCAACCCCCTGTCCTTCACACCTTCTCACAGAAACAAGATGTGGGAGTAGTTTACCATTTTCTTGGATTTCTAGATTGGCTAGGATGTCTGAACTTCCCTCAGCCACGGAAATGGGATTCAGATTAACATTTGAGCTATGGTTGACCTCTAGCAGGTAATGTCTGTTTGCCTTTAGAGAATGACCAGCCCCAAAGGCTACTCCTCCCCTGTGCTGTGCCCTCCCCAGCCCACTACCACCCTGTTTTAGGGGCTGTCCATTTCCCTGTGCCTGACTCTGGGGGNGCCCTCCCTGGAGCTTCATTTGCGAAGCCAAGCCATACATACATACTCTGGGGGGTACAGGCTGCCTGAGTAAATCAGCAGAAATGGGATCCACAGCACTGTAGGGGTACCACACAGCCTAGAGTCAGTGAAATGAAATCACTGGTGACAGCCTCATTTTATTAGACTGTGGAATAATGATGGTGCTTATTCAGAAGAACACAAGTGAAAAGCAGAACTCTTGTACAGTTTGTTTCTTAGTAACAGCTGAAGTAGCAATTGCCCACGATGCCAACACTCGTGAGAAATGTTGCCACCATCTTATAACTACTTCCTTTACTCTGCTGACCTCACCCTTGTTTGCTCTGATACGGGTTTTGGTTTTGTTTACTCCTGAAACATCCCCTGATGACTTGGCTAGCATTTAAACCTGTCACTTCCATTATAATTAAATAAAGATCAGAGGACAAAATGGAGCCAATGCTACATACACACACGAGTAATGCAGAGTGATGCTTTCTGAGGGCCAAAGCACACCATGCTTTCCACATCAGTGTCTGCCTGTGTACTCCTTTGTGGGCCTGGATCTTGGCTGCACTTCTTCATTGCATCAGTGATGCTTTGGTTTGGTTTTATTTTAAAATGGTAGTTTACCACTGTGATCTCCATTAATTGCAACTGAATTTATGTTGGGTTTATATTGATGTGACTTCTTTCTACAGACTCTGGTTGTCTGGAGATTTTTGGTTTCTTTTTTTTGCTGGGTTGTCATCTTGAACTGATGGAGCCCTTTAATGTTTCCTTGGTCTAAACAAGGACCTGATTCAAGGTTGACAGGCAGGAGAGCTTTCACCTGCTTTGCAAGAGTCATGCCTGGATTGAGATCAGCACACAGGTCAAGCAGAGGTGGCTCAGACAAGTGAAGAGTCTTCATTTGTCTGCTAGAATTCTTATACAGTGATAGCAGGACTGTGCAAAAGCCAGAAATGGAAAGGGAGATGCAAGGAGGTCACCTTTGGTACTGGTACTCCTTCAGAAACCTCAGGCTTTTTTTCTTTTATCAGTGGTTGTCAGAAGATGCTCTTCCATGATCCTTAGTTTTCTCTGGATCAAACAGAACTGGAGGCAGTTGAACACTCCTTTTCTATCCTGCAAGGGCTGTTCAACAAGGCCTGACCTTAGCATTAGAGCCACTGTAAAGTACTCAAGGTTCTGATCAAGGGTGTTTAAGAGGTATATTATAATAGAAAAAGCCTTCACATGGATGTCTTAATTTCTTTAGTCATTTACTGCACATAAATCCTGGAACAGAGACCTTAAAGGGAAGATCATTTGCTTTTGCTTTTTTTTTTTGCACACATGGAAGATTCCAAAAGACAAATTAATTTCTGCAGGACCCTTAAGGGACACCACTTGTTACTGGATTTTATTACACAGTTTAGATTTAAATTCTGAAGAGTATAGACTACTGTACATCCTACTTTTTACCTATACCTGTAAGGTCAGAGACTTACTGACAGTTTCCTCTTCATGTCCATACTTAAAGTGCTTTGCATAATTCATTGCACTATTTTCTTACTGCCCTAGAAAATTCCAAGCATCTCTTGTTATGATCTTTCTCTTGAAGCATTAATTTAATATTCATAGATTTTAAGAATTCTACCAAGTGTTGTGTCTGTGAGCTCTGGGTAATGGGCAGAAGTGAGAGAAGAGGCTGTCAGGCTGGGGATAGTGTAACTGCACTGAGGGAGTGCTTGTGGCTGACACTTCAAATCCACTGCCTGCCATAGTGCAGAGAAAAGGAAGCTGGCCAGTGTTAAACAGAGAGCCAAGAGACAGGTGTGAACCTATAATGGCAAGGAATTCAGAGGAAACGATTTGAAATAGCTTTACATGNTGTGGATGGAGCCCTCCCTGGAGCTTTGTTCGCCAAGCCTAGCCATACATGTAGGTTTAAGACACTGACTGATACAGCTCTTGTATTTTGTATGCCTATCAATACTGACTAAACAGCTGTAGCTTAGAGACAGATGAGACTTTCTCTTAAGAAATGCTTATGCTAAGAGCTTTTTACAGCCCCATCACAGTTTAAATGGACTCTCAAGCTGTGCTGATGTTAAGTCCCCTGTTTGAAGCTGGAATGATGGAAGAATTGCTGTCCATTTCCCAGCTACACTGACGTTCTTGTTGACAGAAGTTAGATATTTGCAACTCAAAATTCTGAATTTTCTGACACGTGGCACTTAAATTCTCTATAGCTAACTCTTAGGGCATTGGGGCCTTTTATGTAATTCCTTTTCTAGTAGTATCACCTAAATATGATAGAAATAGTTGAAGGAAAGTACTTTAAGTAGTTAAAACTTAACCAGTACTGACCAAAAATCTTAAACTTGCCTGTGATGGGAAGAGCCTGTGTATTGCTTTATCCTGGTGAAGTATCTCACTTCTTGCAGTCACACTGATCTACCCCTAGACAGTTTTTTAAGGCATTTGCAAGTGTGTTGTTGCTACAAGATTATTAACAAGAGATATTTCAGTCTACCATTCATGGTTTTGTTTAGGCCATGCACATTTTTTAAGTCCATAATTTCAGCTGTGAAATTCAGTTGCCTTCTAGAGAGAGGCAGAATCAGGCACACTAGGTGAATTGTTCTCTGCATAAAGATAACCCCTGATGTTTTCACCAAAACAGCTTGAAGAAGACAAATCTTCTGTGGCATATCCCAAAGGTCACCAAGGCCAGGCTCCAGTTGTTGCCGTGCTAAAAACATCCTGACAACAACTCACTATTCAAACAAAAATAGGAAGCTGAGATCAAGTACCTTGATGGTCTGGGACTGCCATGGTATGACAGAAGATGTAGAGAGAAGGAAAGAAATTTGGTTTAAAGAATACCCTAGCAACAGGGATTTATGGATCAAAATGTCATATTTTACCTTGGTACATCAACCAACATCAATCCTCCTCCCTCCCAGTCAGCAAGCTTCTGCCTTCTCTACTAATTATAACCTCTGGAATTACCTATGTATTACTCCTATGTAGAGTTTGCCACAATAATCTCACATCAGTTTAACAGAGCTATGGATAACCACAGCCAGCCCTGAATCCTCCTGGAAAAAGCATGGAAAAATACTTGATTGTTTCTACCTCAGTGTAACAGAGCAACATGAACTGGAGATATAGTCAAGCTGTGAATGTCAGGAATAAATAAGCAGCTTACAAATGGCATTGAAAATGGTCTATACTGCTGAGAGGAAAAAAGATTTGGTTTCTTATTGTTCTGCTAGCGTGGGTTGATTTAAAAAAAAAAGTGGTGTTTTGATGAGAATGATACAAAGTAATGGCTTCTGAAAGTGCACTAGCTCTTTTCTTTAAATATTTAGAATTTTACACTGAATTTATTAGACTGGGCTTTTCTGTTTGGCTGCTTTTGTCTCACCTCATACACTGACAAGCAGGAGTGGCTCTAGCTTAATGCAGCACAGGAAGGTGGCTCTAATATGTTAACATCTGTTCACTACAGCAGAGGTACAATGACCTTGGTGTATCATCATTAATTTCCCCAAAACAAACCACCCAGAATTATTGCTAGTAGAAACAATTTGAAGAACATCAGCATATAGTCAAACTTACTTAGTCTTTGACGTTGATAGAGGAGTTGTTGCTTTTGTGACTGGAACTCATCAGGACCACAAAGGCTGGGCTCTTGCTTTACCCCAGTGCTGCCAAAGTGTTCAGCCCACTGGGGACCCTTGGTCTCACCCCTGTCAAAGGGGGAAATGAGCCTCCAGACTTTAGAAAACCTTGGCTAACTTCACAGGCTACCTTTTTAATCAGAATGCATGAGCACTGACAAAGAACTTTGTCTTCATTTCTGTGCCTCTCAGCCTCCAAGCAGAGCTGTATGAATTATGTAGGAGACAACACGTCCCCCTGGAATATGGGCATTTATGTGTGTAGCAGGCCAGCTCTTCAGCTCCTGCAACAGGCCAGAGCACAGCCGATTGCTGTCACGGGAGGGTCTGGCCTCAGTACTGAGTGCTGTCCCTCAAAATGGCAAACATCTCTCAAACAGCCTAGGGAGAGCTGTGAACTGGAGAGCTGAACACAGCCACTCTTGTCAGTTTGGACACTGCATTCATGAAGCAGTGTGCTCAGAGGGGCTTGTGGTGGCTACCTTGGCACCACAGCAAGGCAGAGGGCCCAAGGTGCCACACAGACCCATGGTGTGACCACCTGCTGCCATCCACCCAAATCCTGCGAGACCTGCTGCTGCTGCCACCTGCCCCCTCAGCCACCTCACTGGCCTCTGCTCCATGACCTGGTAGTGTTCAGGATCTGTCACTGCTCCGACACCTTTACACAGCTTGTGTGTGCCAGACAGAAGTGGTTCTGGTCTGCTTTGTGACAGACCTCCAGGAAATAAATGGTACTGGCTGTTCCCTTGAGCCCTGGTGGCATTCTCATCAGCTCCAGCAGATTCCCAGAGCAGCCCCACAGGCAGAGGAGTGAGGGCACAGGGAGACCACCCAAATTCATTAAACTCCTGGAAGTTTGCAGAGATGTGGGCTTGCTTGGCGCTCTGAGCCACAGTTCATTGTTAATGGAGTTACTAGGTTAAGTTCATCGTGATGTTTGACCTCCTGTTTAGGAGCCTGATGATGTGTGAAAGCCTTGCTGCCAAAGAGGAGTGATGGTGATGCAATTTTAGGGGCTAATGATTCTGCTGACCTAATGTCCTCATACAGCTGCTTTCTATTACTGTCGCTTAACTGGGACATGGTAGGCTCAAGGGACTGACTTTCTATAATGAGCTAGCTGTGCAATTATGGCAGCTACTGCAGGACACTGGAGCTAAATCTATCTCATTTTTGCTTCATCATCTATTTTTATATTATTGTGGCATAATGTGGGCATTCCAAAAAAAAATCTGAGTTTATTGCTCCTAGGTGAAATGAACAGTGCTAATAGTGCTGCTGGGCTGTTGTGGGGCAGGGATGGCAAGGGAATAGTTCCTTAGCTAGATTTTCATGCTGCCCTCTTGCCTCAGTACTCTACCAAAAAATAATCACTAGAGATCCTTGTGTTTATGCTTATAGTCTAGTTAATTCCCTTCTTGCTATGTTAAGAAACTAAGCAAGAATCATTAATGTAATTTTTACCAGAATCCATGGAAAAGATGCAGCTATTCAACAGTTTACTTGAAAATGATTTTTTTTTCCCCTTGAGTTTCAGGTAGAGTTTATTGCAGTTATGCTCTGGTTTTTTCTTAAGTTTCTACTATCTAAGAAGCCTGAATTCCTAGTTTTGGCTAACTTATGGAAATTATCATAAGTTATAATGCAGCAGTTCATGTGGATATTTTACTACAGATATGGATAAAGTAGGTTTAGGTTTACTTCTAAAAGGACAGCTAACAAAGTCCATGCCTTTACTACACACAAGAACTGGGTACTTTTAATGGCCAACTTATTATACATTGATATTTACGTTCATTATCTTGTTATAAAAGTAATAGGTTTTATTCCTTTAAGGCCAAATGCTGCGTTCTGCACTCTGGCCACAACAACCCTATGCAATGCTTCAGGCTTGGGGCAAAGTGGCTGGAAAGCTGCTTGGCAGGAAAGGGCCTGGGGCTGTTGGTCAACAGCAGCTGAAGAGGAGCCAGCAGTGTGCCCAGGTGGCCAAGAAGGCCAACAACATTACAAGCTTGGCTCAGCACTAGTGTGGCAGCAGCACTAGGGCAGGGATCATTCTCCTGCACTGGGGAGGCCACAGCTCCAATCCTGGGCTCAGTTTTGGACCCTTCACTAGAAGAAGGACATTGAGGTGCTGGAATGTGTCCAGAGAAGGACAACAAAGCCAGTGAAGAGTTTAGAGCACAAGTGTTATGAGGAGCAGCTGAGGGAACTGGGGCTGGTTAGCCTGCAGAAAAGGAGGTCCAGGGGAGACCTTCCCACTCTCTACAACTACCTGAAAGGAGGTGGTAGTAAGGTGGGGCTTGGTCTCTTCTCCCAGGTAACAAGTGATAGGACAAGAGAAATGGCTTCAAGTTGCACCAGGGGAGGTACAGATTGGATATTCAGAAGAATTTCTTCACTGAGAGGGTTATCAGGCATTGGCCCAGGCTGCCCAGGGAGGTAGTGGAATCACTATCCCTGGAGGTGTTCAAAACAAGTGCAGATGTGGTGGTTGGGGACACGGTTTAGTGGTGAGTATGGTAGTGTAGGGGGACATTTGAGCTTGATGATGTTGTTCATCTTTTTCAACCATAATTATTCTATGATTCCCAATACTAAAGAGGAACTGCTTGGCAAGTTCTATCCAGTTCAGGTTCCTTTGTAAAAGTGAGCTTAAATTTCAAAGAGAAAACCAAGTCATTTTTTAACTCATTGTAGGAGAGAGAGATATACAGCATATTTAATGAAGAACATTGCATATATTAGTTAAAAAAAAACCTGTTTGGAGGCTTGTTCAACATTTATTTACGTATTTGGCAGCATTTACTCAGATTAACCTACAGACATTTTTTAAGGTGTTATGATGTCATGACAGACTTCATATATGAAATGAATTATCCATGGTAACTACTCCATATTTTACATACTGATTTATATAGAACATTTAACTGAAATATCTCAAGCAGCCAATATCAACTGAGCATCACTAGTACTATTATGAAGTAGTTATGGGCAGATATCTTTTTCACCAGCAGTTAAAACCATTGTCTGTATACTTAGTGAGTTTCCATAAATTTTAAGTAATCTGGTGCTGTTGTCCATAGCAGTAAGTAAACTGAGCCAAATTTAATTAAAGATACCTATCTTTGAAATCCGAGTCTTGATTCCACCTGTTCTCCATTCAGCATATTCCACCCATGTATGTCTTTAATATATTGGATTTTTTTAATGGGCAGTCAGGTGTGACAGCTATAGATAGAATATTATGTTTAGTGTTTTGGAAGACCCAGAGAGCTGGCCTTGCAGTATATTCAAGTAGCTTCTCAAATGTGCTTTCAGAAGCAAGTGCTGAGAAGAGTATTTGAGCCACACAGCTTCTGTGGGGCTGAAGACTCTGCTTGTTTTAAGTCAGGTGAGTTTTCTGCCCAGTTTGGTGTGTACCTACACAACTGCTTGTTCAAGTAGAAGAATTATTTGGGGATAAGGAGAGAGCATGGAGTCATAGGAAGAATGGCCTAGGGCAGGAGGAGAATGGGATAGCTACTTGGCACAGCAGAGCATAAAATATCTGTGGGATATGCTCTGAATTGACTGGTTCAGTCTGAGCAGTTCAGTGCAGCAGCAATCCCAGCTTTGGGCAAAACCTGAGGGCACTTAGGAGCCTTAATTGCTCTGAGCAACCTCCTGCTCATGGCCTAGCAGCTGCAGTGGAGTTGATGAGGTTTATGCATTTCTGTCTATGTATGTATGTGTGCACATGTATTTCATTAGCTGGCTTAATGTACACGTGACTTTTTAAGGTTAAAACTCAGCTTTTAAAATTTTCATTGCCCGGAAGATAATCTATCTGAGACTACACCCAAATCTCTTTTCTGAAGAGCATCAATTTGGCCAGTTTACTTACTATTGTGAATGGGTGAGTTGCTATAAATAGACTTCTTACAGCTTTCACAGCCAGTTTAAAAATAATATGAGACTTTCATTAACAAAAAATAGTGTTTTAATTCTGAGCTTTATCTGAGCATTAATTAGTACAATATTAAGAAAAGAAATGAAAAAAAACACCAACCAACTTATATCTGTTAACATTCTTGGATCAAGTTCCACCTTCCTGATCCTTGGCCACTTTTGGGACCATTAAGGATTAGATTTATAAGTGGATGTGCAGGTTTTCTTAGGAGACTGAGGAATATGGGTGGAAAAGTGAATTTTACTTCACATTCTAGCGTTGCTTTAAGAAAGCAAGAAGGAGGTGAATAAAAGCTAATGAATCATAACTGACTTAGCAAGAAGGTGATATCTCTTGCATGCATATTTTTGTATGCTTATGATGGAGATATTTAAATGTGTTAAAATAATAGTTTAGATTTATAGCTCTATTTATCACGATTACTTCCCTAAATTTGGTTAGATACATTAGAATTTCACATTTCAGAAGCATAGTGCTTTAGGAAGTAAAGTATTTCAATATGGTTTTGCTTATTTTTTTTACTTTTGTCTTAAAGTGTAAGACTTAGAGTAGAGCTCACATCGTGATGTCACTGAAGGGGTAGGCTTGTTTTCCACTGCTGTTATTTGTCTCTGTGAACTAGTGACATTGCAGGTAATTGTTCACTTAATGGAGTGCAGAGGTAGTGAAGAATACTCAGCATAATGCTGGCTGCTTCTTACACCTGTCACAAAATAGCTCCAACATCTCTCCCAGCCCACAGGTGAAGGCAGAAATAATAGAAGGTTGCAGCACAGTGATTATCAACATGTAGTTTGGAAAACTGCTTGAGCTTAGTGAGACAAACCTTTAAAAGTAGTGTTTCACATTTGCTTAGGTAAATGCCAAGCCAATCACAAACCTGTGTCTAATTTCTGCCCTTGATCTCCTTGTCAGTGTAAATCTTCATTACTTATCTTGTAGGTGTGTTTAATGCAGTACTTTCAGGACTACTCAAGCAGTGAGGTATTGGTTAACACAGAGAATGGCACAGTCTCTTCCAGAATTCTTTGCTGGTCAGTTATGTCTAAGAAATGAAACTCTGTCCCTGAAAAAGAATTGTAATTTGATTCACTGTCTCCTACTTTTTTAACTCTCATGGCAGAGTTTAAATGAAACATGACCTGCACCTTCAGCCAAATGTTCCACTCGTTGCTATACAAAAGCTCAGTCATGCTGTGTGATATGAATGATACTCCTGTTTGTCTTCCAACAGCCCAGCAAAAAACATGAGAGGTGGCTTACATACATCAAAAGCTATATTCTAATAAAATTACTCTCTAGAACATCTGTCAGTTGAAGGAAACAGCTCTCAGGTGATTTTAGTAATGCCAGTGGTAGAAGAAAAAGAAATAAAACCAATTCCATCTCTCATTGACAATTCCCATCTTGTTAATTTTCTTCTATGTTTATATATTTTCCCCGTTGTGAGAATCCTCTTTGCCCAATATTCCAAAAGAATTTCTAAAGCCCACAGTACAGTTCTTAAGCTTACTATAAAAATTCATTTGTGGCATTTTTCATTTGATTTGGGGTTTTGGTGGGTTTGTTTGTTTGCTTGTTTCTTAACTCCTGATGATGTTTCACAGTTAAGCACAGAAAAGATGGTCACTGAACTGAAGGACTTTGGGTTGTTGCTGTTCCAGTGATTGTTCTTGTAACAGAGCACATGTGCATGCCTTACGTGAGTTGGAAACAAGATGAGCTAAACAGGAGCAGACAGTAGAGGACTTCATGCATTTTCATTCCTGGATTAGGACTAAAATAACCTGGGAAGTTGTGGTTACCCCATCCCTGGAAATGTTCAAGGCCAGGTTGGATGGGGCCCTGAGTACCCTGATCTAGTAGAAGGTGTCCCTGCCTGTGCAGGGGGGTTGGAACTAGATGATCTTGAAGGTCTCTTCCAACCCTAACAACTCTATGATTCTGTTGGAACTTTGGAAGGTTGAGGGAAATTAAAAGTAAGAATTGTGATTTTTAAAATGTAGAGGATTCAGGTTGATTTAAAAAGAGGAAAAAATATTAAAAAAAAATGTCTTCCCTAGAAAAATGAGTACCACAGAAAAAGGGCTTCATGTGGATGGGATGAGATGAGACAGTTCGGTGAAATGCTTGCTATCTTTCAGACAAGTAATACGTCCCATTCAATTTCTTCCTGACTTTTTTATCTTTGAGCTTTTACACAAGGAGTTTCATATATATTTAATACAAAAATGGCATTAAATGAGTTTTCCAGTTTTATGTTTCAGGAGCTTTCTTCTTTCAAGTAGGTTTCCTTATTTATAGAATCATAAAATGTCCCCATTTGGAAGGGACCCACAAGAATCTGGTTGGAGATAGATAAAAAATAGCAACTATCTGTTTTAGAATGGCAAATACTGTCCTTTTAATTAATTCTAGAGAGTAGGAACACTGCATGCATGCACCTCAAGATAAGACCTTTCTAAATGCTAACAACAGCAAACACAGTTTAAAAGACTGTTTACTGTATTTGCAGTGTTATCACTGTAGCTACATTTTGTCAGTATTCATGGGCTTCCTGAGGTAGAATTGCAAGTTCTGAATTGTGACTTTCATGAGTGGCAAAAGGAAAAAAAGCCATTTTGAAGGATGCTTTCTGTCAGTCATGTATAGCTTCTAGCACAAGAAGAATGAAATGCTACTGCCCTTAGTAAGTGACATAAACCCCTAAACCCTTGGTGGTTCTGTGGCACAGAGGGGTTACTGTGAGGAAGACAGGAATCCCTCACCCAGGCTGTGATTTATCTTGATGAAATTGCTGCATTTTTGACTAGCACATAAAATGTCAGGGGCACAACAGGAGGCACTAAAAGGATGTCATACCTCATATAAATCATCGATAAGAGCAATAAGCTACTGCAGGTAGGATGAGCCACAAAGGAAGACCTCAGCCTTGTAGAGCAAAATCAACTAGTTGTGACAGGCACATTGTCTACACTCCAGTTCTCTCTCTGCTCCTTCCCTTGGCTTGTCCTCACTCCCCTTCTGTAACAGTTAGCTTATTATGACGTACAATTCTAGGTACTTCCTTGCACAGGATTGCCCAGGATGAGGATGAACAAATTGGGTTTTGTGTCCTGGGTGACTTGGCTACAGATCTCAGTGGGTGCTGTGCTTAAGGAGCTTGATATCTGGCTATACCTTCTCAGAGGATTTAATTGAGCAATCACACTGTGACAGACAGACATTTTTCTGCAGAAGCCTACAGCAAAGGACGACTTCCAAGCTGCTCTTCTTTGTCACACACATTATACCACTCTCCTGTCTTCATTCACTGACTTCTCAAACATGACAGATGATACAGCTGCTGGTCTAGAAATTGTAAGTTTCAGGAACTGGGGGAGGGGAGCAGGGGTGAGCTGGAGGAAGGAATCAGTCATACAAATAGAGTGGTGATTCACTGTGTAAGCTATACAAGCTTAAATAAAAATCTCTGTCAAAACTTTTAGGTAATTGTCAGGTCTTATCAGGCTAACAACAGTCAGCTCATTAATTTCATGAGTGTTATTTGACCTATAATATTAAATTAATGTGTTTTACTGTTTATTAATTAAACATGAGCTTGAGGAATGTCATTATTTTAAATAAGAACACTCCATCTCTGTCTGCATTTATATAGTGTTGAGTATACTGTTAAAGATCATAGTCCCTTTGGTATGAGGATCACTTTGTGGAGTTTTCAGAATTCTCTCAGGCTATGCTTATATTCCTGTGTCCAGCCTGGATACAGTATGGTTTTCTCAGCTCTGTAGCTAGGGCTGGTGAAGTATTTCACTAACATAACACTGGTTTGGCTGCTTGGCTCCCTGCCTTGCTCTACAGGTGTCAGCATGGTAACTGCATTGCTCAAAGTTGTGTTTTTCTTAGCAGTGTCACTGTACTGAGGTATTTGTCATTTCACTTGATACTTTTGCATTAGTATGCTTGGAATAAGAGTGTGCTAATAAAATTAGATAAAAATCTAAAGCTGGGAGGAATTGCTAATATTGAAGAGCCTGGTATGTTATCCTGCAGGAGATGGAAGTAAAAGAAGTGAATTACTGTTAGTAATATCAAGTAAAAGGTTGTGCTTCTAGGAACTAACTGGAGTTCAACTGCTGGACAGGGATTTATCAGACAATAACTTGGAGAAGATAGATATGTCTATTGGCCACTGGATGACTATAAAGCAAGAGGAAGATATAGCTGTATAATAGAGAAATACAGTCTTTGGACACATAAGGTCAATTATTAAAATAGAAGAGTATTATATTGCAAGACATTAGTGAGTCCTTGGTTGGAATAGAAACATTGTTCACTTGTATTCACATTACTTACATAGTTGATAGAGAGAGATAGGCACCTTCAGAAGATGGTTTAGAGCAAGATTTCTGAAAGCTTCAGGAAACTCCACTCCAAATTCTGCTGTTAAGCTAGTTGTAGGCATATTATCTACAATGTAAGATGTTATTAAATTGCAGTATGTAGAGTGTAATTCTACTGAACTTTTTAGCAGAATGACCTGCTTGTGTGGGGACACTGAGTGACCTGTTAAGCCTAATAGAGTGCTAGCAAAGAATAGATGTAGTGACTTGTATAAGCTTTGTGTTAGAAAGCAAAAAATAATTGGTAATGCTAAAGAATCTTGATGAAGAGGAAGAACAAAAAAAAAATAATAGATTGTTTATGTACAAATGGAGTTTAAATGAAGTAAGTTCTGCTTGTGTGAGAGAAATTCCTGAACAACCTTCAAAAATCCTATTAGTGACAAAAGATATATATTTCAAATGGAGTTGAATCTGGGTTTGAATCAGGTTAAGTTAAATAACTGTTCATGATTGCAGCTACCTTGTTGTGATGTGCCAGGAGTTCATTTCAATTCCTAAATTCCTTTGAAATCATTTTTTTTGATGAGTCCACAGATGTTTTCCACTGAAGAGCAGCTCTGCACACAAATTGTCTTCCTTGCTATCCAGGCTGAACTCCATTCAATAAACTCTGTGTTCTCCTTCCCTTTCCCTCAGGCTGAGTTGCAGTTGGTCATTCCCTCTCCTGCTCCCAAAGGCTGGGAAGAGTTGGTGCTAGGTTTGAGAAGAGAGGATTAATACCAATATAAAGAAAGAGCTAGTCTCATGTAGACAGAATTACAACTGGGTGTCAGTCTTAAATTTCTGAGGAGATTATTAAGGGTTTTTCAGCCTAGTAATGTGGTGAAAATATTGCGACATCTTAACAAAGATTTTGGTTTTGCAAATACAATTTAAGAGCTTCATAGTCTAGTAACAGCTTATTAAGTTTGTGTGTGTTATTTGACCTATAATACTAAAGTGTATCCATGTCTATTTGAAGTGTCTGAGTTAAGATTACTTTAATACTAAAGAACTCTATCTGTATTGCCTGAATGTTGTGCAGGTTTGTGACAGGATTTGCCTTAGTTATGTTCTGTAAGTTAGACTGGAACAGGGCCCACCCTCTTTCCTCAGACTCTCAGTTGTCTTGCTGTGTTAGAGTAGCTTATAGTTGCATTATTCATCATTTCTGTTCAGAAACAAAAACTAGTAAAAAGAGAAAAATATTTTTCCAAACCTGTTTTGGTGTGCATATTTCCTGAATTTTTGCCCAATATTCCTGAATCCTATTGCACTCTTCATTTATACCTGGTTTTGCCTTCTGCTGTCCATGAGACATGAACAGTCTCCTCACGGTGTGAAAGATAGTTCTCTTCAGTTCCATTCCCTCAAGCCATAACAACCAATTGATGTCAGTTACCTCACAAGCAAGTTAATCCCACTCCTCTTTTGTTGAATCAATACTAATGCATTTTTCCTGTAATTTTCAGGCTTTGACAACACTGGCTGCCAGCAAAGCTGAGGTAGGAAATCCTGTCCTATACTGGTGGAATGTTAAAGAGCTGTCTGTGGTTTTGATAGTGGGGTAGATTTCTTACGGGTTTGGGTGAAAATTTAAGAGACTTTACTATGGCACTTGTGCTGTTTCTAATGTTTTATGAGCCAATCTTTGGAATGCTTGTCTCGTTACAACAATGTTTAAACAGATAAAGCCCTCCTAGAAAAGTACTGTCATCATGTAGTCCTTTCTGAAGATTTCCATGGCACTGAAACTGTTTGGTTCAGAGCTTTGTTAAGCAAGGGTCACAGTTTCCCATCAACAGAAGGTAGCTCTCTGACCTTTTCCTTGCACCCTTCAATTGTTGTACTTCACAGCAAAGCAGGTACTGTATCTGCCCCAGAGTAGGTTCTGGTGGTTGGCATCCATTCCTTCCAAGTCCATACCTAGCTTGCCTCCCTTATCTGCTACCATATAACATGAGCTGTTTATGACAGAATGCTACTGGCTGAGTGCTTATTGAATTGTGGAATGACATCAGCTGCATTGTATGCTGCCTGTAGTTCAGATTGAACATGTTGCATTTGTTTTGTCAGCTTTTCTATTCATATGTGAGTACTTGCCATGGTCTGAACAGGTCTAATGCTATTCTTAGAGGTGAAACTATTGTGATTATTGAAGTATATTTGGAATAACTGATTGCTAAAGTAAAAAGGCAGTCCTTTGTGACCACTAACGTGTGTTATTCTGCATTTGTCTCTTTTGAAAACTGCTCTTGAATAAGTCACTGCACTTTTATTAACTGACAGATATTTTTATTCAGTGCACAGTTACTGACTCATTTAAATAAATCAAAAAAATCAGAAGCTCAGAGTGTTTCTATATGAAACTGGTCTTGGACTCACAGTAGGGAATTTGTGATGTACTCTAAAGCTAATGTTTAACTATGACAAAATGTCTAGGTGACTCTAACTGCTGTAGTCAGATAAATTTTTAATATGAACCTTTGGTAAATTAAATTGCATTATTAAAGAGAATAGATGTCAAGAACCCAGTGAGATAAACTGTGCTAGTTACTTTGAAGAACAAGGACTCAAGTTCACTTGTATACTGTAAAGGAGTTTTGGAGCAGGGTTTGTATCTGTTTTTCCACTGTTGCACTACTTTAAATGCCTGTTGCTCTTGCAACAATAGAGTCTGGGGGCCTTATATGGATTTTGGGGGCCTTAGATTTCCCACTACTATCAATTTTGCTTCTTTATAAAGTCTGGTTCCACACTTGTTTGTAAAATAGCCCTGCATACTTTTTTCTTTTGTGTGTGTAAAATTCTAGAACCATTACAAGTTTCTGAGTTGCTCAGTTGTGTTGCTTTGTTTGTTAGTACTTTTGCCATTTGGAAACATTAAGAGACTTAAGACATTTGGTTGTTGTTTAGCAAAGCTTATCAACTGGCTTTGTGTTTCAGCCCACGCACCAGGGACTTAGCAGGCACAAATCTGTATGTAAGAGGTTATCATTAGATGCTGTTTCTCCCATTCGTGAAAGTCCACAGAAGAAATGCCAAAGTTCCCTAATACACGGAAAATCCTGTTTGAAGGTAAAGGATAATCAGGGCAGGGGTGTTGTTTGTAGATAGTCCTACAGAATTCAGTGAAACAGCTCACAAGAACAACAACTAAAAAGGATTATAAGCGTACAGAACTGTTCGCTGAGTTGTTGAACTAGAGTTCATTTTCAGCTTGAGGGACTTGACTACTTTGACACAATGATGAACTTCCCATGATTTTTTTTCCTGGGACCTCCATATTGTGCTGTATATTAGGCTTAAGAGTGTGCAGTGTTGGTATATCTGGAAGCTAACACACCTTAAATAACTGTGCAGATGCTATACAAGGCATTTCTTCAGATTTGAGAATAGTGGCTTCATTTTCCCTCATTTTATTTATTTTTTATTTTTCTTTTTACTTTTTGCTTTTCATTAACTGTTCTGAGAAAGTTCCAAGCCAAAATAGCCTTGTTCTGGCTTGCCTTTATGTCATTTGAGCTCCTTAGTTCTTTGCTACTGTATAGGGCCTGTGTTGTAAGATCTCTAGTCTGCTTCTGAAAAAAAAACCAACCAACCCAAACCCTACATGTCTGCATTATAAAATCTTTTATTACCACTGCTATTTGGTTGTTCTTGAACTGTTGATCCAAGTAGTCTTGAAATTTGATTGTTCCTGTTTGTCTTCTGAGTTGACATAGCTGTGTCCCCTTACTGAATTTTATATGATGTCTGAATGAGCCCTTAGCATGTTTGTGTTACTATTGAATGTTTTAGTATGATACAAACAAGGTTGTTTGTTTTTTCTTTCCCCAAACGCTGGTTGCCATATACCAACTGTAGAGAAACAAGTACATCTAGAGGAAGCTGTCAAGTAATCCATCTTTTAACACAAAGGGGCAACAAACACTGACAGAGTCAAAGCTGTAGGCAGCAAAGCTTTCCATGAATAACTGCCAAATCTGCCTACCTTGTGTCTTTTAGTGTCATAGTCTTCTGCATATGCAAGTCAGAAGGATATTTAAAAAAGAATAACTTGTGCATGTGTAGTCAAATATGAAGTTTTTTATCACAAATTGCACTGGTCTCTTGCACAATAAAACACAGAACAGATCATGTTAATGTAATTATGTTAACACAGGCCTGAGAACAGTCTCAAATACAGCTATAAATTGCCATAATATATACAATACTTGAGAATAAAATTTTCACATAATTCTCTGGAACAACACAGTTTTTCAGGTCTGCTAAATTTATCTAATACAGACACATGGCAGTTTAATCCTCTGATTACTTTTCTGAATACAGATTTGTCCCGTTTGAAAACCACCTCATTCAGTAAAATAAGTTACTTTTCCCAGAGTGTACTTCTTTCTAATCAGCTGTTAGTATAAATAATCTTTTTGCTGGGAAAAGCATTATTTCCTTTTTCTGAAGGAAAAGTTGTTATCAAAATTGAGACCAGAAAGCTGCTTATGATTCCTATTTTTTTCCCCCAACACTTGAGTAAGTGACACAGTGAAGTTCAAGGCTGCCTTAGAGGTCATGTTTGATTGAAATACAAGTTTAATGTAGCTGTGTATAAGCTCTCTGCCTGATTTTCTGTTGGGAATGTCAAGGCAGCCTTTTTTTACTCTCATAAAGAAAAAGCTGCCCGTAAGTCTCAATAAAACTGCAAATCAAAATCAGCTCAAAGCCAGGGAGGTTATTAAATCAGAGTTTAAGGAAAACCTCAGGACAGTAAGCAGAATATGGCTCTAATGACAACAAAACTGTGGCTGATTTATACTGCAATCCATAAGGTCCTTGATTATCAGGCAATGCTATTGTTAAGTCTCGCACTTTCCTTCCGTGGAAGGAATAGGTCAGGCCTGGTGAGTAGCATGTTTCTGAAAAGGCCAATAAATGTATTACAGTCGCCCTTTTGCTGCTCTGTGTGTGGAGAGCAGAGAAAAATCCTCTGACAGGACAGACAATTGGTTCATTTATTGTTGTTGTTGTTGTTGTTTGTAAAATGTTTATGGAAAGTCCTGTCTGCTCCAGGCGCTGTGGAAATATGTTTGCATGAATGATGAGAGAGACGCATATGCAAGGTGTCTCTAGCAGATATGGTCAGAAAGCCATTCAGAGCCTTTGTGCTTGCTGATGTTATTGTCTGTTTGTATTACACTAATGCCTAAAGGCCCCAGCTGGAATGCTGGTATTTCAGGTGCTCTACAGGCATGTGTTACACAGTGTTGCAAAGGTCTTCTGCACTTCTGTCAGTAACACCCAGAACGGCTGGAGCACACTGAAGACAGTCCTGTCGCGTGGCAGTAGCACAACCATGGGGGTTTGTTGCCAGCAGGACCACGCTAGCTGGCTTTTCTAGTTTTAATGTCCAAGTGAACTAATTAATTTTTGAAAGGGCATCAGTAATAGAGCATATCTAAACAGAGAGAGAAGAGTTTGCTTAGAAAATATGCACCTACCAATATTGTTCTGCTATTATTGTTTTGAAAGTTTGCAGCGTGCTCTCTTCCCAGTAGACTTGGAATTCTTTTTGCTAGTGTATGAATAATCTTTAAATCCTGTTGGCTGGCTGATTTATTTCTATGGGAAAACTGTGGTATCAGTGGAAGCTTAAGTGAGGAAACATGAATACTGGGTTGACTGCTCTTAGAATAAATTGCAGGTGTTGTATTAAAACTCTGTGGTAGATAAAAACATGTCATTCCGTCTTCCTAGCCTCTGTGTCCTACTTTATTCTCCAGTGCACACTTAACATGCAAGGACTGAGTCTGCCATCACTCAGGGGAAAGTGTGTGCTCAGGACAGAAGACATTTCCATTTCTATTTTGAGATTATTTTTTTCAGAAAGCATGAATGGATTATAGCCTCTCCCCTTTCTGAGGCATTAATACTTTGCACCAGCCAAGACATTTGATTGAATCTATGCATTGTTAATCATATCCAGCTGTATATTCCCTCTTCCATAACAGAGGAATGGGGCATTGAGTGATCAGTCATGGTGGCTGATAAAGTATTTGTTATTAATATTTTTTAATGCTCATATCTTTAACTTATTTAGAGGAAGAAAATATTCATGTTTTAAAGAACAGTAGCATCATTTTAAGTGTAAATTCAATAACTGTTGATAAATTATAAGTGTCAAGTTTTCAGAACTGAACAGTTATAACTATGCAGAAGTTATTTTGATGCTTACCTGTAAGTAATTTCCACTGAAAAGTATTTTACAAGTATATAAGCTGAGTAAGGGTCTGAGCTACCACTGAAAGGTGCCTGTGGGTAATTCAGTGTCACACACAAATCGTGCTGACCACCTACCTTGATTGTCAGTGATGGGAACTCCCAACTGGAGCAATTATCTTGACAAGTTAATGTGGACAATCCAAATGTGGCAGAAAAGGAATTCAGAGCAGTGCATGTCTGGTAGGTGACCTTTGAACATGATTTGAGTGCATCCCCCTCTGAACAACTAACATACCTGCTGCCTTCATAAGTATTTGCTAGATTCCCCTCCAGCCTTTCTTACCAAGGGCAGAATCCTGACTACTTTTTATACTTTGGAGGTTTAACCACAGTAGTTATATATATATATGCCTAAAAACTGTGCAAAATGGATGGGGAGGAATTGTAGAAAGTTTTCATCCATTTTTTACTTGAGTATGAATTTAAAGGATCATGCTTCTTCAGTATGAAAGTCTCTACAGTAATTTTAAGCTGTGCAGTGTGAGAGACAGTCTTGTTGTAGCTGCTACTGTAAAACCTAATTTGCTGCATAAAATATGAGAGCTATAGTGAAATATGAGCCTGGAGAGCAACTCTTTTGATCTTCAGTAGTCAAAAGGTTGACATGTATAATGCTATGAAAATAAATGATGTCAAAACTGTAGGATATAATTTATGGTTTGGGGACTATTTTACTCATAGAAGCAGAAGCTCCTACCATTGAAAAGCAAATAGTTCAACAGGAGATAATGAATGGAAATTACAAACTTTTGTGAAAACCTAAATACATTGAATTGTGCAATACATCAGTTTAGACTTAACCACTTGACTAATTTACTGCTTATATATTATTAAAAATAGCTTTTATAAAATATATGATTGGAACTTTCACCTTCAAAGAATACACTTTAAATAAGTACTAGCTGTCATCCAGTTTGTCAGAGACTTGGGCACATAAATTGCCTTTACCCAGTTCCAGTGACAAAAGCGTGGGTCTTGTAAGCTCCTAGAAATGAGCTTTTTTTCCACCTCTGCCAATAGAGCCTGAAGGTGTGCACAAGTGCTTCTTGGTGATTTGAGGAGAGGGGTTGCAAAATTGAATAAAATCTTTATCATCACTATACCATAGAGATTCTTATGCGTGGCTCTGAGAGCTGAGACTCCATCACCTACAAAGCATTCAGACTAGGATTTTTTTAATGTGTGTACAAAACCAGAACATTTCCTCAGTATCTAGAGAATGCACACACCCCAGAACCTTTTTGGACAGGACCAGAGAAGTGATCATCCCCTTGCACTCAGCACTGGTGAGGCCTCACCTAGAATCCTGTGTTCAGCTTTGGGCCCCTCAGTGCAGGAAGGACCCAGAGGCATTGGAGTGTGTCCAGAGAAGGGCAAGGAGGCTAGGGAGGGATCTGGAGCACAAGTCTGATGAGGAGCAGCTGAGGGACCTGGGGTTGGTTAGTGTGGAGAAGAGGAGGCTCAGGGGAGACCTTATTGCTCTCTACAACTCCCTGCAAGGAGGCTGGAGTGAGATGGGAGTAGGTCTCTTCTCCAGGGTCAGCAGTGAGAAGATGAGAGCAGATAGCTTCAAGTTGCACCAGGGGAGGTTTAGATTAGGTAGAAGGAGAAATTTCTTTATGAAAGGGTTGTTAACTCTTGGCCCAGGCTGCTCAGGGAGGTGGTGGACTCACCATCCCTGGAGGGGTTATGAAAGATTTAGATGCTCTACTCAGGGCCATGATTTAGTCTTAAGCTAGTGCTAGGTATGGTTGGACTTGATGACCTTAGAGGTCTCTTCCAACCTTTGTGATTCTGTGTGTGACTCCTGCAGAGACATCTGCAAATTAGTAGATTAAATAAAATAATGACAACTGTGTGCCCCCATGTATACCTTTTGTGTGCCTATATATACACACACTCACATTTTTATGAATATGTGGTTCCAGACTATGTTTCAACAATATTATCAGTAATTTGATGGCAACAGAAATGAGTATAAGCTAGCCTCACTAAATGGGTAGCATTGACTTGTAACTGCACTGTTTATTGTTTCTTAGTTTATTTCCATGTCTTCTTGTTAAATATTCTAAGTTTTTACAGCCTTTATGAGAATGTGAACATGTTTTGGTGAGGATTTTACAGATGCTGTATTCATCACACTTCTCTCAGTCCTTTTGTTGTGAATTTCAAGAGCATCATACTGTCAGAGCTGTAGTTGTGCTTTATTGATCTTGATGATTAAATCAGCCAAAGGAAACTTGATTTCTAAAAGAAAACCTAATTTTCTCAACGCCCAAATGTCTCCTAAATATTTATAGGCTACAAAAGTTGATCAAGTAGCTTTGTTCTCTGATTGTTACAGTGAATGGTGACACTTAGTTCAGATTCTCATCATATTAATGTGATGCAGTAATATATAAATCTGTGTGTATGTGTTTTCAATCATGTGGATACACAGAGGAAACTTTTTTTTTCTCTTTTGGCAAGGCAGGAAGATAAATAGGTGAAAATGTGTATGTGTTTGGGTGATAAAGTTGGCTTAATGATTCTTAGGGAAAAATTTCCTGTGGTACATACAGTAGTGACTTGATTGAAAAGGACAGAATCATGCAGTTCAATTAATGTGCAAATATGTGTTCACTGAACTTTCATTCCATTTATCACATGGACATGGAAATAGGGTCATTTTTTATCTCTGTATTATGTATATGACATCTTAGTTGGCTTCTTGCATGTTGCTATGGGAAAAATAGCAATGTGGCACACCACAGGCAAAAAGAATTGGAGATAAATTCCTCAGCTGTCACAAACATCTTTAAGCAGATCTTTGTTTGAAGATAAACCTCTTCCTTCTGCAAGGATTAACATTAAGAAGGTTTTTGCATGCTCTTTTCTTTAAAATTGCATGCATCTCTCAGCCATGTGCTGAGCAAAATCATTGACAACAATTGTCACATTGATGAAGTGCATAGTTAGCTAAGAAAGTGTAATCACAGAAAAAACTCTAAAGGAAGTTTCAGTTGAAAAAATGTTGGTATTTGCCAGTGATTATTTAAAGGAAGAGGCCACCCATTCCAAAGTAAGCTCTTTCTGATGCTGGTAAAGGGTTTTTTCCATCCTCAGACCTAGTGATATTTGGCTACTATTCTCTTCCTTGGGTGCAGTTGGTTATTTGTTTTATACACTGAAAACCTAGACTGGAAATTCTGTTATTGGGAAGTATAGTGAATAAAGGATTTTTTTCTTCTGATTTATTTCTATAATTGGAAAAAAAAGTTTCTCTGGGTATTGAACAAAAATAATTCACATCAGCAGAGGAAAAATATGGGATTTCATAGGATAAATGTAAACTATGATAACCCTTCCTTTTTTTCCTAGGTAGCTCTAAGCATATAGAAATGTGGTTAAAATTTCCATTGTTCTATTTCATTGATAGTCTAAAGCAAAGCCCTTTTGGCTGTCATGGGTGACTGTATAAATTGCAGACTAGCTCAATTCCATATGGCATTGTAATCTTTGCAGGCAAAGCTTATAACCTTTAAGCAAACCACTGGCCAAGTTCTCTGCCATGTTAATTGGCAGAACTTGATGAACTTTAATGGAGCTGTGCCTTAACAGAGCTGTGCCAGCTCTGAAGAGCACTGAATGGGATCTTAATTCAGGAAGAAGGTGGCAGAAGCTTAGCAATATAAAGAAGTGTCTAAATTGTTAATTATCAGTTCCCATACCTCACTGTTAAACAGAAAATAGTCCCATTGACTTGAAGTCTTCCCTGCCTGGTCAAAAGAGATACTTTTCCAGCAGTTCAACAACTTAATGCTCTAATTAATGTAATAGAATGAATGACTGTAATGTAGCCCTCTCTGGTTTTGCTCCTTTCCCTAGTCAGCTAGTTTTCTACCTTAAACGCACCAAGAAAGAGCTTTCAGTCTGAAGCACAGCTAAGCACTTATCAATGTGTTATGCTTAGCTTGGGTTGACACTTGTTCAAGTTGTAAATGTGATGTGTTTTCTCATTTACTGTCTATGAGCTGAGGTTAAGGTAATAGTGATGCCTTCCAGGTGCATGCACATGTGCAAACACAAATGTTATCAGTGTAGTCATGGTTTTTTTATGGATAGAAGGTGCAGGTCCACTAATATTTATACTAAGGCAGTTCTTGATTTGCAAAGAAATAAGCCTGTCCCACCAATGAAAGTGTAAGTTAGATTAATCTAGTCATATTTTATAAAGGTACTAGACTAGTAGCACTAAAGTGACTATTTAAAAGGTTATTAAAATGGTATTATGTAAAAATGCATCAAAGACTGTATTTCTTACTAAGTAAGCCTTGCACTGTTACTTAACATTATACATGAAATGGGCATAACAGATATTATGGCTAGTAGTGCAAAAGTGATGTAGTTCTCCATCAGAGCAAACCCACTGATTGCAGAAGTTATGGAGTATTATGGCTTTGTGCTTAGGGGAAATAATGAGTTTGTGAAAAATAAGATTTATGTNGGCAATGAGTTTAATGCTCCCTCTGCTGTGGGCACAGTTATGGCACCAGGGGCCACAGGAGACCACAAGGGATTGTCAGGCTGTGCCTAATTTATGTGAGTTAACTGAGAAGTAAAGTGATTATGAGCCAGACAGCATTTTGGTTTGTGACTTCTTCACTAGGAGGCTTTGGAAAGGTACTGCTGACCATTCACACTCTGTATCTTACACAAAAAAGCTTTACTTATTTGCAATACTTGCTACAAAGGTGAATAGCCAGACTTACAGGGGGAAGTTCTTTGGGGGAAATGTGTGTTTACTTGGTTATTTTTCTTTTTCTTTTGACTGAAGTATTAAAATAGATTGTTTTCTCACTCATATTTGACTAGCCACTACCCATGTTTCCTGTTTTTCTGTAAAAATGTAGGGTTTGAGGTGATTTAAAACTATTTGGCTTATACTGCTGTAAGAGTGGCAAGGAAAAAAGTTGCTCTCTGGCTTCTGCTTTTCACAAGGCAAGGTACTGTGAAGATGAACAGTAGTACCTGGCCTGGGGTACCTGTGATGTGTCTGCTTCAGGGATAACAGGAGAGAGAAGCTTCTGCCCAGGCTTACAAAGGTGAAGAGAATAGATGAATAGGCTCAGGAGAGAGCCTGGCATGTCACAGAGGAAAATGAGGAAACTGAGCAAGTAATGGTGAAATAAACCCTGTTTTCCTCCTTAGGAAAAAAACTTTGAAGAAGGGTCAACAAGACATAGGCCAAAAAATTCCTTTTTTACCCCTTCAACCTCAAGTTTTCTCAGATGGGGCAATTAAAATATTTGTGTTGTGGTTGAAGCATCTATGTGCTTTGGGATACAGAGGGAGATCCACACCTTTCCCCTTACAAAAGGGTAAATGCCAGAGGGCAGCCCAGGGCAGGTGTCACCTTGCTGAGGCACACTTCTTTCCCCTGCACTTCCACATTTCCTTGCCGTTGAAATAGGAGTTCAGGTTCTAGTCTGATTAAGTTTCCAATCACCTGTGGTCTGAAAGTGGTTTATTCACATTCTGATGAATTATTGAATGCAGAGTGACTAAAGTGTTTTCCTAACCAAAGGCACTGCCTGTTTGAGTGGGAGTTTATGATGATGAGACTAGGCTAAAGTCTTCAGAATCATATTTACAGAGTTTCTATAACAGAACAGACTAACAGCAGTTGGTTTGAAAATTACTTTTCCTTGCTGTATCTCATTTTCTTCTTCCTTAGTGCCCTTTATCCCCAAAGGACAGAGTGAATGTATAGGATTTGAAGAAATTCAGAGTAGATTCCAAATCATCTAGAGAAGCTGAGTGAGTTCAATCTTCTAAACTCGATTACTTTTTTTCTGCATACTTTACATTCTTAGCCTTCAAACATAACAAGGGAATTTCTTTGCTGCTCTGAATTCAGTGAATGTTTGTGCTGTAGCTTCTCTGGGGAGGCAAAGTAGCTCCCAGCTGAGCAGCTCCTCACATCAAGTAGGATTTTTGAAATAATGACATTGAAAACAGCATAGTGTTTGATCTCTGGGTGATTTATTCTGGCAAATAACAGAAGCATCTACAGATAAACATAGATGATTACATGTTGGTAAAGCCACCAATGATCAAGAGATAGAAGAATGTTCTAGGAGGAAATATCTGTGATGTTTAACGAATTACAATGTGTGGCTACAAACCCTGTGTTACAAAACTGCTTCCTAATCAACACTAAGAATGTACTTAATTTAGAAAGTCATTGTTCAAAGAGCAATATTATGTTCATTAGTTTAATTTGTCTTGAGCTGACAACCAAAAAGCCAATTTAACATTTTAGTTTTGAAGCCTACCATTCAGATGAAGATCATACTAGCAGATTAAGGCCTAGAATAATATTAGCAGAAAGACAAACCAAACAGGCAAACTAATCCTGTCTGTTGAACTTTTAATAAATCCTTTATTCATTGTTATATGGATGATATATTCAATCATGATTCCCTGCTGCTCAGTACTGTATTTTAGGACAGACATTAGAGAAAAGTCAAGAAGAGTTAGGATATCAACAAGTACTTTTGAATGTGGCTGTAATTGGCAGAAAGTTAAGCTTGTGGCTCTTTACTGGATAATTTAAATACAAAATCACAGCAGTCATATAGACTAGTCTCTTTTAATAACTATTATGGGTGTTATGGTAGAGACAATGTGAAAGTTTAGCAACCATATGTGCCACTAATGGAGCTTTTGTGTTCATAAAATGTGTAGATGTGGTGCTTAGGGTCATGATTTAGTGGCATGGTGTTGGTAGATTGATTGATGGTTGGATTTGATTAGCTTAGATGTCTCTTCCAACCTCAATGATTCTGTGATTCTTCCTGCAGAGGTGATTTGGTGTTTAATTCCTTGTCACCCATAGCTACTCTCACTGGAGTACTCTACTCTAAATAGTAAGTGGCTTCATATTAGCTTCTAGATTGCAAAGCTCCACCTAAAACCTCTCTCATTTCTTACTCTCTGTGATGTCCCCAGAGAGACTTGTAATTTTCTGTTGGTTTTTCAGTTTGTTTGTTGGTTGTGTTTGGTTTTTTTCCTGACCATATAATCCTTCACTAGAAAACAGTAAGCTGTTGAGACAAAAAATGATTGTAGAAAAGCCTGGTAAAATGTTGGGATATTTTCCCATTTAAAAAAAAAAAAGTTGTAGAATTGTCAGAAAAAGAATTCTGTGATCCAGTTCTAAATTCTCTCTAGTTCTGGGATACTTTCTCTTTTTTCTTGTTTAATTGATGGCTGGATAGCAAGAGCTCCAAAGAAGAATTCCAGCCTTAATGGTAGAGGGTATAAGGTCAGTGGTTTGATAAGCTGATGCTGAAATGCCAGCAAGTATGTTATCAGAGGGTAACTCTGTTAGACTTTTCTGCTTCTGGATAAGATGGCCCAATTTTCCTTTTGCATTTACAAGTGATTACTTTGTACTTTTTCCAGTTCTAACAGTCATGACTTTTTTTAAAAAGGAGTCTTACAGAGTAGTAATTTAAATTTAAGGTTTGGGTTCATTTTCAGAGTAGGTAGATTGTTCTCATGTAGACATCTATTTAGACTTTTTTGAAGGTTTTTCAAGGTGGAAATTGCCATTCCATGGATAACACTACAAAACTCTAATACTACAAAATATTTTAAGCAATTGATCAACAACTCTGTGACCCCAACAACAGAAACAAAGCTTTGAACACTAAGCTGCATTTTACTCTCTAGATTTTCTGTTTTCATTTCCTTTGTTTCTATTCCTGTAGAGCATGGTCTGTGTTTGGGGTTTTTTTTATAAACACCCCAGATTCAGCTATACAAATGTCCACATCCAGTTAATAGCAAAACATTAATAACAAGCATCATAATATTTAAGCCATAGGTGCTCAGTGTCTAGTTCTACCTTCCTAACTGCCATCCACATACCAGAGCTGCCTCAGAGCCACATGGTCCTGAGCTGCACAGATGATGTGCAAAATTGGAGAATTTAGTTGATGTCACTAAACTCTTTGAAAAACATTGCAGGAAAAGCCCTTTTTTTCTTTTATACTATATTGTAAAGTGAAGACATGTGATTGCATTTTGATTAAAAGTAATTACAAGTAACCCTAATTAGCTCTTGATCCCCTGAGTTTAGTGGAATGCTCTATTTAAAATGAACTAATATGAAAAATTCATGTTTCCTGAATATTTGCATAATGAACAAGAATGGCTTTTCCTTCATGCTTTCCTAGTGTTTCAAAGTGAAGAACTCTGAAACAATAAATCAAATTTAAAATGCCCAGAAGAAGAACAGAGAAGCCACTAGGAAGCTTATTGTCCTCACTCCCATAACTGATTTTAAACATTGGATTTTCATGGCTAGGTAACCATTTACTTTCTACATGAGTTGCTGTGATAAGAATTTATTACAGGACCTCAGGGAAATGTTGTTACATCTATTAAAAAAAAGTTACCATTAATTTTGTGGAATTAGAACATCGATTTAATTTGGCCTCCTTTAATTGATGTTAGGTAGCTTGGGAACTGATGTCCTCACTTTGTAAATGCACTTAATCACTTCTTGCTACAAAACCTTGAACGTAATTTTTCCAGTCAGAGCTGACAGTTGTAGGGTTAAAGCTCACAGCTAATAAATTCACGTGGACTAGATGCTGTACTACCTGATGTCCTTCTTCAAAATGATTTGTGTTGCAAGGCTAGTCTAAATAATTTTAATTAGATAATCTCACCAAGTGTTCTTTTTCTAAATAAATTTGAGTTGCTCATGTTAGCACAGTAATTCAATTTGGTGATCTCTCTTCATAGGAAGGAAATACTCCTCTGTATGGCTGGTTGTCAGCTAGTGTGCTGTAGAACAGAGTTAAATATATGCTCACAATGCCTGGAATTAAGTGGCATTTTGGTTGTGGTTTCTGAAGGCAGAGAGGTTTCAGCAGCACGTGAGCAAAGACATTGTCAGGTTAAAAGTCATGCAGCTCACAAAAGCAAATGTCAACATGCTCAGGTTAATGATGGCACTTTAAATGAAGGATATGGCAATAATTACTTGAAAAATTAGTCTACTTGTTCTCATTTGTGGTATTTCTTCAATATTTCACACTTCATTTGGAGAATAAAAATAGATATAGGAGTGGGGTGTTTTAATGACTTATTCCTGAAGAATAATCATTGCTGCAATCATAGTTTTCCCTGGGGATCATGGCCTAAATAAGAATGAGGTGTTGGTTGAGGAAAGCAACAGAAGTCCTTTTAGTGTAGAACTTTTCAATGAAGTTATTTCCCCACCCATGCTTAGTCTGGTTTATCATCTCCTAGGCACCTAGTAGGGACATTACTGAGCCACAGGTGGAAGGCTTTTCTAGGCCTCTCTCTGTGGGATTTACTCATGCTGTAGAAGAAAAAAGATGTTGTCACAAGTAAATGTGGCTTTCTCTGTGCCCTTTCTAGGATACCTCCCAGCCTCAGTAACTTGGGAGACAGTAGGTGGTCCATGACTCTCAAAGACATTTCCTTGAGCAGGCAATGGGAAGAGATGACACTACTTACACCACCTTCTCATCACAAAGCCATGCTCAAATTCTTATTTAGTTCTCACAGATAATGAAAAAATCTAAATGAGGAAAAGACAGAAAAAGTCTTTCTTTAGTGGTTATGCTTTTAAAAAAAAACAACATAAACCAAGCAAAAATAACCAAACCCCAAACAACCCCCTCCCCCCAGCTTTAACAGATCAAAATGATATGAATAAATAACTAAGCAGACCTTGAAGCTGAGACCTTTCAGGGACATAACAACAGAAAGTGAGCATAACTAAATTATCTATTCTGGGAACTTCCTCTTTTTCGTTCAGTCATTACAAACTTTATCTATATCCATGGGCAAATTTACTTTGGGTTTTCAACCCAATGACCTGAAGTTTATTCTGTAAATGCATAGGAGACTTTCACTTGTACATTTTCTCTTAAAAATGTTTGTTTTCATGATCAAATTAGAATTTTTCATAAAAAATATTGTAAAATATGTATTCTCCTGCCCTAGAAAAAACCCACACTTTATTTCAATTTTATAAAGTAGAAAAACCAGACTTATTTCCTGAGTAATCATTGCTCTTTTCAGATAAATACATTGCTAGGCACTTAAAAATTATGAATGTAAAAATGAATGTAAAATACTAAGGAGATCAAAGCAGTGTGAAAACTGTTTTGGTTTACTATGTAATTAGGATCTGTTTCATCTTAACATCATTCAGATTTTGATTAAGATTTTTGTACCTATTGATCACTGTCAAATTGATCACTCTTCCCAATTGGCTTTTCACACCTAACTTTGGATGTTATCACTTGTCTAGAACTGCAGATAAGTTCTTCTAATGAGGGAAGCTATTGAAGCAGTTGTGTTCTCTCTTTCAAAGGTGGGGAATTTTCAATACTGTAAAATTAAGCTCACTATTCTCTCCTCAGCTGAAGGAACTGCTTTTCACTGTGGTGTTCAGAGGGAACTTACTCTGTTGTGTATTGCTTAGAGCTCTCAAAAATCAGTGATAAGTACATTCCTGTATCGATCTGATTTAATACAGGAGTGTACAGAAATACTACTGGGATATCATCACCACAAAATCTGTCCTGGGGCTTTTATTTAATTGGATTTGCAAAGCCTGCATTTCTCTGGTCTGACATTTCTATTTTTATTCTAAATATTTATCTTTTGAATTAGTAGCTTGCACTGACCATTTCACTAATGAAATTGAGGACAGCTTGGGATCCTGCTGTTGACATTTGTGTTTAACCTATGACTTTTAGAAGGAAATTCATTAGTGGATATATAGTTTCCAGCAGTTCATTTTACTTTTTTTCACTCCTGCAGCATGTGCACCTCTCCTAGATCCAAAGTCAACTGTTCATTACATTTTTTTTCATGAGCTGCAACACTTTTGAGGAAGCATCACGAGGGCCAGCCTCAGGCACAAGAGAAGCAGGTAGTTGCCAAGGGCTGTAAACTGATGAGGGCAGCAAAATCCCACTGTTGGACAAGGCAGAACTCCACTGCATCTCCTTGTGGCAGCTGGAGCTCCCTGCCTCACTTTCCCTCATCCTGCAGTGATGGCAAAGCAACCGTAGCATAATTGAGAGGCTTGGAGCACTGCCATGAATCATTGCAGGTCCAGCTCCATTTCCTGCCTTTCCTGAGCTCAGTGCCTTTTCTTTAGAGGGCAACAAGTTTCAGAGAGGATCCATCCTTAGTGATACGATGCAGGGTTGGCTGGCTGATGCTGGTAACAGTCCGCACTTGTTTGTGTTTCATGATCCCAGCTGTGCAGAAACATGCATTCAGCACGGGCAGCTATGGATAAAGATACAGGCCACAGGACCTTTGTGTTTTCCTGGGGAAAGTCAGGTTTGATGATGTTACCCTGGTGTATTGGGTTTGGCTGAGATGGAGTTAATACCCCATAGCAGTTTTCAGGAATGCTGTGCCTTGGGTTGAAGATAACCTGTGATGTTGTGACTGCTGCAAGGCTGGCACAGCACCAAGGGCATGGGGTGGACAAGATCCTGGGAGGGGACACAACTGAGACAGCTGACCCAAACTGACCAAAGGGCTATTCCATACCATATGATGTCAGCTGGCAAAGATGTAAAATAGAATTGGTCTATATTGCAAATTTTGAAATGCTTTTTGGTTGATTCTGCAAATCCTGGTGCTTGTATTTATGTTCTTCATGCTACGTATTGTAAGGTAAGAGCAGGCAAAATGGGTTACTGATGGTGAGAGGTGTAGTCTCTAAGCTGGAAAAGGACTTGCAGCTACCTCCTCCTGTTCTTTACTAGAAAGTGTAAGAATTCTTATTCCTGCTATTGTCTGATTAGCAATGCAAGCCATTTGCAGGAGCAAAGGGGGAAGCAGAAAGAGCAAAAGCCAGTAGGACTTCATACCTGTGAGTCATATTCTAGCATCAGCTGAAGTGGCAAAGCTCTTAAGAATACCTCCTATTCCACCCCATTATATTAACATAACTTGCAAAGCTGGCTACTTTTTTAGCTCTGAGAAACCTAGAGCTTGAGAATTAAATTCCCAGATATTAGATCCTGGCTCTCCCTGTGGAGTCCCTGAAGAGTGAATTTCCTGGAGTCCTTCCCTTAGCTCTCTGAAGTAGAAGGGGAGACAGCTGGATTCTCTGCTTTAATTAGACTAAGGAAGCAGCTCATAAAAGATTGGAAAAGAGAGCAGAAATCATCCAACCTCCTAGTGGAAATGCTGCATGAATAATGTTGGGAGGGAATTGGTAGTTCCAAAAAGTTAAATAAGCCAAAGAGTTGTCAATTGTTTTGTTCCATCTTTGCAAATTTCCCTGGTTACAGTGGAGTGAGTCAGTGATGCAGAACATGTTCCATTGCTTTGGTTGAAAAATGATAAGTTGTAAATATTTCCTAGGAACCTGTGACAAGTTTCCTGTGCTGTGCCTCACAAGGATTTGTATTATTGCTATGAAAACATTTGTAAAGTTATTGTCTTTCTTTTCATCAAGAAATGCTCACTTGAGAATCCATGCTAGGACTGTGTGCTCTGTGGCTTCTCTTCCCCCCGGGCTGAAGCGTTACTCACCACTGTGGGGAACAGCCTGCAAAACCCATGGCAAGAGTCACACCAGCTATGGACTGCAAATATTAGCAGCAGGCAGCTATGGGGAGAAATAACAATTGCTGTTGCCATCACAAAATTAATCAAAATGAAAGCTGAGCACATTTATTTTTGTTTTACTAAGTATTTCATTTATCAGGTAATACAATTTCTGGGTGGCTGATGGAGTAGACATATATAAATAAGTAAAGGAAGAAATGAACAGACTCTTACCCTCAATGTTTCTTCCCCGATTTTCAGCATGGCAAATCTTCATTTTTGGGGGAGGGGGGGTAGTTAAATAACTTCACCCTGCCAAGGTTCAGGGCTGCAGAGTATAGATATGTCAGACCTTGATAGTTAAGACATTAAGTGTTTGTCCAAGCCTTGGAAGGAGCAATGCTTTCCTTATGGATATCCATGTTATTGTGCAGTGACTGTCTAGAAATTGCTTATAGCAAGTGAGAAGACTCCCCAGACAGAACAAGTGTCCATTATTGCAATTGCTTTCCCAGTTCAGGACTAGAGGAGATAGAGTTAACAGCACCTAGTCAGCTTCTGTGTTTTCCTGAGTATCATTTCTGAGCTAGGCTCTATGGGTAACCTTCCTTAAGATCCAGGGTGTTCCTGACACAGTGGTTTGTGTGTGCTTCTTTCTGTGGAGCTGAAGTATTCAGCAGGGATTTCAAATCCAAACCCCTCTCTCTGACTGTGTTAATGTTAAATGATGTGCTGTTTACTATACCCACACAAGAAAACAGTTTCTGTCCTGGAGGCTCTTGCTGCCTTTACAGCCTTTCTTTAAAATAAAATAAAATACTTTCCTAAACCAGAAACAAGTTGAACTAAGATAAAAACTGCATGTGAGGAAGTATATTTATTGTATAAAGACAACCTGGTAGAAAATGACTGGTTAGCATTTTTCTGTTCTGTAATGTTGTGTGGGGAAGGAGCTGGTTGCCTCTTTCCCCTGGATCATTGAACTCAGTCTGATGACAGACAGTACTTGGACATTTGTGTTTGATATGTTTTGTACTACACACTGATAAATCTACAAATGACAGGGCAAGAAATTGTCCAACATCAAGCAGGCAATCATAGAAAGAAGAGACTAATAACTGTGCAGCTAAAAATATATATATTTTTAATCTTCCAGTCATATAATCTATTACTATAGAACAGGCTATGTGAGCAAGCAATTACCTTGTTCATATTCAAGATCAGTATTTTATTCAGTAAACATTTCAACAATCTGTAGCTACTTTGAATTAAATTTAAAATTAATTACAGATATTTGCTCGAATGTTGTTAATTTTGAAGTTTTTAACTAATATAAAATGTTCAGTGAAACCTTTTGTGAGAGACTAAAATGAAGCCTGAGGGATGCTTCCAAGGTATTGCATGAACAATTTACCTATTTCACAAAGCTGTATTAACAGTTGATTCTCTATTATGCTTCTGATAACAACAGAGTTCTTTTTAGGAATATTTCCATCATCTTGTGTGAGGGAGAAATCATTTAATACTTGTTTGCTCTTTTGGCTACGTAGATCTGTCTCTGCACACTTTCCTTTTCCTTCCCTGACATTCTGTCGTGCTTGTTTCTTTAGTGTACAGATAGAGATCACTATTTAAAATGTTTTTTAAAGTGCCACTTAAATCACTCCTGAATACTTACTACTTACTAGACCAATTTGGATTAGTAGGTAGGAAGTGGTGGTACTTCAGTTTAACAAGTCACAAGCAAAAGAATATAATGTCACTACTGAGCTATAGGTTTAGAGCTCAAGATTCATCCAAAGGATCTAAACTGGAGGTTCTGCTGGCTTTTTATTTTCAGTCATACCATTGATTGACTTCTGTTGCTGTAGAAAAATTAGAAATGCTATTTTAACATAGAAAAGCTAATTGTCCTCCTACTGTCATGGAAACAAACAGCTTCTCCTTTTGTGTGTGATGATGCCTAATTGGAAGGGGGAAGTTGAAAACTGGCAGAGTAAAGCCAGCAGAGAAACCATAAAGATCTGTCACCAAGCATCTTGCCCCTGTAATAGTGTTGAAACTCTCCAAGCCAGGCTTCTTTTTTGTGTAATGTAAATAAAGTCAGAGGGAAGCCAGGACATTTGATAAGAGAAGGAAGCCAAGCCCTGGGTAATACAGTACCCAGAGTACATTAGTAGGCAATCCTGGCTTCACAAGCACTGAACCTAACATAACAACCACACTTATAGAAATCAAGTTCTATTAAAATCTGGAGTGTCACCATGATTTTGCACAGCACAGTGTCCAGCCCCACCATACCAAACATAGCTGCTCTATCTGGTAGCCTCTGCTCCCTGTACAGTAAAGAAGTCTTTGCAGGACATTTATTTTAGCCAGGAATTGAATTCCTAAAGAGTCTTGTTCTGTTGTTGAGCACAAGCTTCAATTGTAGGTGTTTAGGTTAGGTGACGCCAGCAGTGGGATTTTTAGTTGTGTCAATACCATTTAGTGTGGCACATGTTTGTGTTGAGAATGAGTTAACATGTGTTTTAAATTGTTTTTTAAAAGTAAAATGCTTAGAATTCATATTACCAGTACATGATAGACTAATAGCCTGGATATTTTGTTTAACTAGCCTAACTACTAAAACCTGCAGAATTTGCCTGGAAATTTCAGAGGTTAGCTATTTTACTCATCAAAAGAAGCAGTCCGGGTTAGCTGTGTAAAACAAATATTTTAACAACAGTAATTAATAATGGATACACTTAATCTGACTTCCATTTGGATTTGTTTTGTGTTCTAGAGTATGACTGACAATCATTTCTTTACATATATGAACTGCTGTCCTTTAATGATGAGTACAACCACTGGATAGGAAAGTGTCCTTATACAATAGATGTCCCTCATTGTCTCTGCATTTGACCTAAACAATTTGATCTAGAGAATATGAGTAAATAGGACTAATTCAGATTCCACCTTCTGCTCTGCATCTTGCCTAGGGCCAGAACTCTAGCAGTGTGGCTCTTCCCCTCCTGCTTTCTGAGTGACAGGAAAACTAGCAAGCAGACATAGCTCCCTGATTTAAGATTCATTTGGTGCAGGGTTATTGATGCACTGAAACATTCCCTTTTTATTCTGACCCCTGGGCAAAATGTAGTAGTGTGAAGGCTGCCTTAAAGCTTCTCTCTACACTGAGAAGCAGCAGAGAAGCATCCTGTGAGCAGGAGGCTGCTGCCCATGCATCTCTGTGCATCATCACCCTGCTCAGTAAAGTGTCAAGGATACAGAGTTCACCTCCACTGCCACTCTCTACAGAAGAAAACCAGGTGACTTTGCTTTCTGCTGGGAAGGAAATTGTGTGATTTATTGCATAGCTTACAGAGCAATGAATTATATGCTTGTTCTCACTCACAAAACTCTTCACTTCTGAATTCATTGCACTAATTCAGCTCTTTGAAGCATCCACAAATCTGTGATCCTCAGGAGAACACAGGTATGCCAACCTCAGTCTCGGGGCTGTGCTGTGTTCTCTTCTATCATAGGATGGTTCATATCTCTCAAATCTACCCTACTAACACTTTGAGCTATACAGACCTACTTTTCCAACTTCTGACTGCTTAATTATTGTACAAGGTATTTTTCTAGGAAGCACCCCATCAGAAAGAATATATGTGAAAAGTTGTTCTAGTCATAGCTAATCTCAGCTTGTCTTTGATGTGCACATTCTGTCAGATGCTCACACAAGGTCACTCCTCTCTGTCTCATCTCAACTCTCAGTTCAGTCAGGAATCTGTGCAGCAGCTTGTGTTGTGAATTCCCTTTATAAAGCAAAGGGCAGGTCCATATATGAACTGTCCTGTGTCAATATAAATGAAATACATTTAGGAAATACATAATTTTCATTGTTTCAAGGGAATCTGGAAATTACTTTCTCTCTATTCTACTTTGAAATTTAAAATGGAGACATAGCAAAAAGATAAGGTGTTTGTAATGTATTTTTGGGTGCAGCAAGTGAATAGCTTTTCTTCCACAATAAGAAAGAAAATTTATTCTATAAAATAACAGTAAATTTATTCTATAAAATAACAGTATGTAGGGTTAAGCACACATTTTAAGGAAGAGGTCATTCAGACAAACTGACAAAACACCTAAAATTGCCTATCCTCTTTTTCCTCACTTGACATCTAGATTTGTGTAGATTATTCTGACAGAGGTGGGATGCTTTCAGGGCAGAGCTTGTTCAGCTAGTCTTTAGTTCAACAGCCTTCACAGCTACACCTGTGGGGATTTATCAGTGCATCCTATACAGCAGGCAAACACATTTTGTGTTTCATAACAGTGGTTATAAAATTTGGGCATAACTTGTGTTCTGTAATGAATGGATTTTCTCCTCTGCTTTAGTAACTGTTGGTTATGTAAGGAGGTGGCAGAATTATGCCTGATTTTATTTATGTATTTAAAGGGTAGGCTGCAGCTGCAGAAACAATTGTATAGATTTTTTTTTCAGACTTGTTTTTTCTTTTCAGAATGGAAAATTGTATTTGTGAAATCTGCATTGCTTTTCACCCAATTTGTGAGCTTTTTCCATTCTCCTTGGGAGAACTCTTCATGGGGGCAATCACATATTACCAATGGCCTTGAAAAATAAATAAACAATGTGTCCTTTTGTTGTTAAGACTTTATGTGCATCTTATCCATCTGTCCTCCTCCTGTGTTCCTTCTATGTTATTATTCTACAAAGTCAATTCTTCCAGAGAATCTATTTGATTTTTTTTTTCCTTGTAAGAAGCTTACAGGACGAAAAGCAATAGAAATTCACCTCAGTATTGTTCTTGAGGAGCTATTTTCCCTTACTGCCTTGAACAAGTTCCTTGTATGAAAAGTGAAACAGAATGAAACCATCTGCCTTTTGTCTCTCTTGTTTAACAAAGCAAAATTCTCCTGAAGAGTGCTTGGGAGTATTTAAATCAACTAGTGATACAGTAATTACAGCCTCAAGAAAGTGTCACTGCCTTGTGTGATGCTCTAGAAGGAAGCTTTGCAGGAGCAATAAAGATGAGTCTCCCCAACTTTGCGTTGCCAGAAGTGAGGAATTGTAGGGACATGGGAGCAGTTCTCGACACAGGAGTTTGAGAGCCACTGGTGACACTGCAGACACACTTAGTGGAGAGCAGTGCTGGTGACCTGTCCACCTGCCTTTGCCTTTTAGGAGAGCTGAAAATGGTAGTGACAGTTTAAAAGAGATACTCAAGAGAAACTAGAGACTTTTCTGTAAAGGTACAAACCCTCCTGTTAATCACAAGTAATATTTCAAACTTATGGCTGTTTCTTGGTGTGACATGTTTGGACCACATCATCTCATGCTACTAATACTGTCACTTTGCTTAATGGTGAGCTCCAAGGTTAATAGCTTGACACTGTGATGCCTTTTGATCCTCTTGAAGGCCTCTGTTACACTCCTATCACTGTTCATCCACAGCATTGGATAAGGTCATATATTTCTTGAAAGAGCAGGCACTTGCTGTAAATACTATTACAGCTGGAGTAAAAAAGTGTAATCCAATAGTGTATCTCTGAGCTAGATAGAAAAACCAGCCAGTGTTACTGCTAGTTAGGCCTGAAGAATGCTGGAGATATTCTTTAATTTGCTAGGCTTAGGGCCATCAGAAAGGTTCTGGCAAAATGTTGGTGACGTTCAGAAATGGAGATGATTATCTGATGAGGTCTTAAAAGGTTTCTATTACTTGTTATTTTGGGGAGAAAGCTGTTATTAGAAAATCTAGACAATAAGCACTTTAGTGATGCAAGGTAGCTGGAAAAATGTAAGGTTAAAAAGATTTTTTGCTGGCTGCACTCCAAAATTCTGCCAGCAGCATATTCTGTAAGTTTACCAGTGTCTCAGTCTACAGTTACAAAGAGTCAGATGTGTGAAGGAATCCCCCCCAAAGGGAAACCTAACAGTCAGTATGCACTCTAAATACTGCTATAGCAGAAATGATCTAGGCTCTGTTCAACCTCATTCTGTGCTGTCATTCACAAGGCATAAAACTGAGTAATTGATTTTGTTTCCTCTAATAAACAGAAGCCTCTCAGTTTTATGGAATGTAACTGCAGTTTCTGAAGAGTTTTCTTGTCTCAAAAATTCGTTGCTATTTAGTGTACAATTGCATCCAGCTTTAGAATTAAAGCCTTATATTCACCTCAGTGAGCAACTAGTCTGCATCCTGTGTAGTGGAAAGTTGGTTTAGGCAATTTTCCCTATAGATTTGTGCATATGTCACCTTTGGGCAAAAGATGAGCTAATAGAATTGAAATGAATGTAATTGGCAGAAGGTCAGCCAGGGAGCTGTATATGTCTACAGTTTCCAGAAAAGCCAGAGTTGTTTCATGTTGGCATATTACTTGATTAGTATGCAGGTAAGGTGATTGTGCCTCAACAGAATAATTGGATCGTTCAAATATCTGCAAGCCCTGGTGTATCTACAAAGCCTGAGCAGTGATTAGATCCTGCCTGTTCATCGCGGCAAGCCTTGAAATTCTTCCCACTGTGAAAAACTAATTTTCTGTGGGAATTTATTAAATAAGAAATCTGCATGCCACTTTACCTTGTAAGCATTACCAGCAGAATACAAAGATTTCTTTTGACTTTGATGTATGCACTTCATGGCTGCTTTTATAGCATTGTTTTGTGATTTTTCCGCATTCAGCACAAATTCCAGTGTCTCTTTGTTCCATAGATTTCTGGAGAAGAGTTGCATCTCCATTTGGTGATAAAGCAGCAGTTGATTTAAAGAGGAGGGAAGGAGGGGGAAGGGTGTGCTGTGGAACAAAAAAAAGAAGAAAAGGAGACAATTAAAACATGACAATACATTGCAGCTTTTATGCTAAGAAAAAAAGCCAGAACAAATGTTTACAAGGTGTTGCTTTTCAGTCTTGGTATTTCTGTGCAGTAATTGGTTACTGCTGCATCAGTAAACAGATTTATTATGTCATCTGATATTTGTTTTAAAAGCAGAGAATGCTAATCTGTGTAATAAGGAAGAGCCAGGAGTACAGTGTAAGATTTCTGTGCTGCCCAGCAGCAGTTAAAAAATAATAATAATAAAAAATGGAAGCTTCCTAGCAGGTTTGCAATGTGTACTTCATCCATATACACAAGTGCTCTGAAGGGCAAAATAACAAGGTCCTTTCTGTACTTACAAGATGAACTCACACTGTATCTTGACTGCCTCAGAGCCAGCATCTCAGTCAAAATGCCTTGACAGTAAGAGGCTGGAGGCTGGGATGCTGCTTCTGATCTCGGCTAATGGCAGTTGGCTTGGTAGCAGTGGAACAGAAGAGTCCAAACATCTGCCCTTCCTTGCTGGTTTTTTTTGTTGTGGTTTAAGTACTTAATAGCTGTAGTAGAGCTACTCCTGGAAGCCAATCTAGAGTTATAAACACATTATTACTTCAGCTACAGTGTAGCAGAGCCACAGCAAAAGATAATCACCTAAAAAGAGTAAATCCTCTTGGGTTAAGGAAAAGAGTTGTATGCAGAGCTAAATGAATAATTCATGGAAAATATTTTCCCTTTTTTTCTGCTTGCAGAATGACTTGAGATTCTCTCAACTGTGTATTAATTATTCAGATGTTTCTGAGAAGTTTTTTCTTTAAACTTTATCGTAAATATTGGCAATTTGAGCTTGATTCTTGCAATGATTGATTTAGAAGCCTGTATGGACCTCCCAGTCCTTAATTGGTTGGGTACACAAACACCCATGTGAATATATTTGGTGAAGATTTAAAAGTAGTTTTCAATAAAATCCCTGTCTAATGAAACTGAAAAACTTCCTCTTCACAAACAATGTTCCTATAGTAAAACACAACAGCTTAAATTTTTTATGATAGTGAGCATCCAGCACAGTATAATATGACTGAAAGTAATTCATTTGGAAACTCAAATGGATCTGTAAATACTTTTTCCTGCATAATTTACACAGCTCTACTTGTGTGATACTAATCACCCCTTATTAGTGTTGAATTTTTATTACTCAGTAGGAGAATATTTCTTTGTTCCTTCACTTATATGTTGTAATTATTCCTCCCTTGCTCCATGACAGTATCCAAGTGGTTTGAGGATGGTCCATTAAGGACTCATCTGTTGGTGTAATGGGACAGACTCTTACCTGGTTCACTGTTACCTAAACGAAGTCATACTGCTAGATTTTCCTTTTCTGTGCAAAGAGGAGGGAAAAGGGATGTTGCCTTGATGTTCATATCAGGATGTTGTAATGTGTGAGAAATACAAAGAGCTGGTGTATTTTTAGTCCTTTTGCTGGCTGCTTTGAAGCTTTTTGGAGGAAATGTTTCTCAGCTCCCTGTCTAAAGTAGTGTTGCAGCAGGAACTCGCAGACCTGGATGTGCTGGTGCTGGATGGACTATCTACCTGAAATAAGCTTTTGAGACATGGCATGCTTTATCTAAGGGATGGAAACATGCTGTTAATGGCCATGCTAAGTTCCATACAGGTAAGTACATTTTGCTTACTTTGCCAGTTACAGTTTGCTTACTTTGCTATAGCTCTTCCTCTAATTTCAATCACATGAAATTAATCAGCAATTTCGTGTAAAAAAAAGTGTTATCTGCTGATTCTGCAAGTGCATAATGTCTGTTGTGTTGTGCTCCACAAATGGCTGCACTTCAGTGAGGGTTACAGTAATACCTCTGGGAGGGACCTGGGCTATCTTCAACGGGAAAGGTGCTGTGTACGTGTAAGGTGATAGTCCTACTTCCTTTCTCCTGCTCCAAGTTCTATATCCAGTGCCCCACTTTTACCTTCTAGTCTGTGACTCCTAGCCATTAATCTCTGTTGTGGATTTTTTTCAAATGCCTTTTGAAAAACTAAATGCACTACAAGCACAGTTTTTTCTTTTATCTGTCACAGCAGTAATATCTTCAAAGAACCCTAGGAAATTAGTTGAGCATAACCTCCCCTGCCTAAACATGTGCTGGCTATCCTTAATCATCCTGTGTTCTCTCAAGTGCTCCTCAACCTCATGCTTTATTTTTCTCCTTCAACTGACTTTAGTTAAACTTAGGATGTTTATATGGAGTTGACATGAAGATTAGACATGGCTCAACAATGTTATCAGCAAGCTTGTACATGAAAAGCAACAAAAAAGGAAACAGCAATTTCGTGTAAGAAAAAAAGGGTGACTGAGGGAGCTTATGACAAAGATCTGTAAAACCTGAGTGAAATTGAGAGGATTAATAGCAAATGATAGTTCATTGTCTTTTCCACTGCAAGAATTAGGACATGCCAAATGAAACTAGCATGTGGCAGATTCCAAACCAAAGGAGCTGGCTATGAACAGAACCTGTAATTAAGCCACGGCATTTCCAAGTGTCAGATTTCATGGCTGATAAAGTTTACATAGATTCAAACTGAGACTGGACAAATTCATGCAGGAGAAACCTGTCAAGGTCAGTTAAAAGTCAAGACACTGAAATGTGAGCAATATTAGCCCTATTCTTGCTCTCTTTCCTTAGCATCTTCTGCTAGCAGTGTGCTATGGAGCTACGTGGACATTTAGTGTGGCCTGACCTAGCTTTTGTCTGGAATTTCTCTGAGCCCACTGTAGGTCTATTTGAAAGCTTCCTGATCATCTAAATCTTCAAGTATTTTCATCTGTATGTAGATTGGAGAGGTTTTGGACTCTAGTCCTCACAAGAGTGCAGGTTTGAAGTGGCTAAAATGTTAGGTAAAATTCACTGTTAGGCTCAGTGCTGAACATGTTTTGCATAGTTTGCAGAAATTGAGCATTTGGACAACTTGTGCAGATAGGTTGTAGTTATGCTAGAAAATGCAAATGGCTCCTTTTTATCTGTCTTGAGTTCAGATTTTGTGATTCATTGTGTTTTCTTGGTCTTACTAGACGTTTATTTTTCAGAGCTGTAGACTTTTCCTTTTCCTGCTGAAGAATTTCCGCTCCTCCTCCCAAGGGATGGAATTATCTAGAACAAGGTTGAAGGAAATATTACTTAAGCTTAGTGATAAAATAAAGTCTCCAAAGATAGTGTTTTGAGTTGTCAATGAATCTGCTTCTATAGGAATTTTTACAATTTCCTTACATTTCATCTCTCAAGGTAGCATGACAGCAGAGTGTATGTTTATGTTGTCAGAGCATGCCTGTCAGGATATCAGAACCTGAAAATAGAAGAAAATGATCACTTCCCATTTGCTTGCCTGGACTTTCAAGTCAGTACAGTAATTTAAATGCATTTTCTGTAGCCACTGAATACCTGAGCTGTTATGTCATCTGTTAAGTCCCCATGCATTGTGATAAGAATGAAAGATAATGATTAATGTGATATTAGAGTCGTAATACCCTTTTGCACAGCTAGAATTTTTCCTCTTTGCATTTATGTTCCAGAAAGTTATTTATGCAGTTGAGTCAGTCAGAAGTGTTAATGAGAAATGAACTTTTAACTCTCATGCCCCATACCTGACACTGAGAAAAAGAACTGTGACTGTGCCCTATTGGATTGATCCAGTGGCAGCTTCATGTAGGAGAACATTTTTCTTGGTATCAGAAGCCACTACACGTGTAGCCTGAGACAGTTTCTGACTAATCAAAGCTGCTGATCACAGTGTTCAAACACTGAGCAGTGATGAAAGCAGTTTTGTTCACTCCATCAGAGTAGAGAGGTGCATAAAACTAAATCATGGAATGGTTTTGTGTCTCCAATGCGTTCATGGAAATCAGAGGTTGCTCACAGACAAAGCACACGTGGGAAATGCAGTTATCTTCATTAAAGAAGTTATTCATTGCAAATTATTCAGTCAGATCTAGCAATTTATTAACAGTAAAGAACCTTTAAACAGAAAAAAAGGAACAAGTCTTCATATTAACCACATGAGATGCTCTTCTTTGGTAGTTTTAAGCCAGTTAAAGTGATGCTTCAATGTCATCTTGTAAAATGTAGATTGTAACATACATCACAGACAAAAATATAAACTGAAAGACACTGAAGGAATTCATAAGTTTTTGGTTGGAAATGGGCAGAGTCTGGTAGGGAGAAATGGTTTTGATGGGAAAAGGACAAGAATTGTCTTGGGAATGCTCTTGGTTACTGAGAGCATAGACAGGGATAGAACACCTGCTGGAGGAGGAAATCAGAACCTGCAAGGGGACTGAGCAGAGGCCTGAGGAATTGTGAGTTGCTTCATAGCTTTGGTCAGAGAGTAGAACAAATACACCTAAAAGAAGATTAAAAAAAATAGTAGGAAAATAAATGTGGGTGTGTACATATTTCTATACACTACATTTTTCATTTATATCACAGTGAAAGTGCTTGGCCCTGTGGCTGGCTTTAGAACCCTGATTGCTGATTCTTTCTGCTCTTTTGGCAGTGGGATAAAGTGTCTGATAGCTTGCTCTATTTCAGCATTCAAGGTCCACAGAATGATTTTGAAGATTTGGTCCAATCATTTTTTTAATTAAGCACTTTAAAAGTTCAGTGTGATTGAAAGAGTGGAAGTTTTAAAATGAACTGACAATTATTCATGGGTCATCCCTTCTCAGGTTTCATTTAATCAAAGACCCAATAAAAGCACACATTGTGAGGTGGTTCATTTTTTACAATTTCTTTAACTTTTTAATCTCATTTTTAAAATTATGAGTCATTAAGAGACTAATTTTGAGATTCCCTCCAGAGTTTTCTTAATCAGACATATTTTATGCTGTCAGTGGTAGCTGTGCATTAAGATTCACTGAGTAAAGTAGTTAAATACCTGTTTAAGTATACACCTCTGGCTGTGTAGCATTGAAAGTACAGAGCTGAAGTGCATTGCCAAACCATGTCTACAACATAATATTTTTGAAGAAATTAACAATACTATCATTAAATTGACTGTATACATTAGGAACTTATACTCTAGTTTGATAGCATTTTACTGTTATGTAGACTGCCTGAACTCTCTTCTAGTATACTGCAGTAAATAAGATTGTAATTTTTAACTGTTTATCAATCAAATATAGTGCTCACTCCTTCCTGGTTTAAAATGTAAGGACAAAGCATCCTTTATCATTCCTTTCACAGAAAGGGACTATTTTCTTTGGTCTCCTCTTTCTTATTGGATAAGAGGCTGAAGCAGGAAACATTACCTGGTTGAATAAGGCAGAAACCACAGATTTATACTTCTGTATCCCCTGAAAAACTGTGGCTTTTAGCACACCTTTGATTTTCAAAGCTTTGTGAGTGAGGAAGAAGTTCAGGTTAAGAATATTGACTGAGCTGTAAGTGCTTGAGCTTCCAATTCAGAAAATTATTGTGACTATTCCTTGCATTAATAAGGCATGAACAGGGTCTCTAGCTGCTCTTTAGTGTTGTAATCTCCCCACTGTTTCATGAAAACTAGTTTATTAACTTTATTTGATAGTTTAAATTCTGTATCAAGTACATTCGTTTCAGTCCTTTAACATGAGAAATCTCAGTTTTCCAATTTACCAGGCATTACTGACTGATAAGCAAAAATCATTCATTTAGACAATTAAAAATATATATTGTATGGCAGTTCTGTCATCTTCCCACTACCAGCTAAGATTATATACTCTACTGGTACTATAGGATACATTAAACTCTGGAATGGAGTCTTAAATGGAATAAAGTTTATACCAATCAAATATCTGATGAAGAAGCAGAAGAAGGATGCCCTGGCTGGGATTAGAGTTTGGTTACTTGGTAGAATTTAAGACACTATGAAAGTGCCTTGTCAGAGCTAAAACCAGAAACCACAGTCATAAATGTGATGAAATTGAATTACTGCTAAGGAAGTGACTCAAAATCCACTGGAAAATGCTCTGTGGATGGTAAACTGTATACAAAATAGTCACTGCTCTAACTTTTGCTGAGATACAAGTTGAAATCATAACTATTCAGCATCAAGCCTTCCCAAGTACTTTCAAACCAAACTGAAACAGCAACACAATTGTTGTGACAAATAAAACAATGCAGCAAGTGCCACCAGTGTGTGACTAACTTGTTAAACTCATAAGGACCAACAGTAAAGTCTGAAAACTTCCTTCATCTGTAGAAACCCAGATCTAACTGAATTTCACTGGAACGTGGAATTTAAAAAGAGAAGATCCTTTAAGACAAGATTATAGTGTTCTTATAATGATAGCTTCAAAGCAGTTCTGAGCTATACATCACCCAAGGCTCAAGTTATAGATTCACATGAGAAAATACTTAGTATATCTGAATAGAATTATCTGTAATCTACCTTAAGAGAATGCAAAGAACAAGGTAAGAAACTGGCTTTTGAAATAGCTCAGCTCCCTACTGCTTCTCTGAGAGTGATGGAAATCTCTTTGGACTATGGCTACCACCTTCTTATTATCCCATGCTTAATCAGTACTAAGGGTGTAGAAAGAACATTTGGAGGTTTGGATGTGGAAGCTCAATGCTCCTGAGCTATGTCGTGCTGAGGGGTGGCAGAGGTGACCTTCCCCTCCCTCCCACCCCCTCTCTGCTCTCCTGCTGCTAGCTTTGAATGTGCTGCATAAATAAGCACCACTATATCTTGCCACAGTGATTCCACGTAGATGCTAGAGTACAGAAGTTTCTGCATCAGCAGCCTGGGATCATAATAGACTGCAAGGTAAATTGAAAGCTGTTCACTTCCCTTTAAACTGCTGTGTTTGGGTCCTGATGTTCTTTGCAAACAATTAAATTTAGAACCATCTCTAGGAGATTTTGCTTTCTTCCAGAAATGAGTTAATAAGAATTTTCAATTTCTTGTTGTAAGTCTTAGGCAGAGCTGGAAGCTATGAGAACAAAATTGCACTGTGTGGTGTGTAACTCCATGAAGTGTGCCTCTCCAGCCCACTGTGTTCTCTGGAAAATGTGAGGGAGGTCATTTCCCTAGCTTTTCCTCCTGTTATCCAGTGTCTGAACTTCAGTTCTGGTAGGATTGACTCCATATGTAATGAGATCATTTACTTTCTGTAATGGCATTGGGAAATGGAGTAGATGACTGCTAATATACTTATTGCCTCTGCCTTCTGAGCCCTTTTGTTAATACTTACCCTTTAGGGAGATTCAAAAAAAAATGTGTATTTTTCACCTGGGACATTATGCTTTACTTAATGTAGTGCAAAGATCCTTCTCTTCCTCTGAACTCTTAGGTAACAGACCACCAGGCTTTGAGGACTCAGTGATGGGATTCAGCACGTGACAAGTTTTATTTCCTTATGAACATTTCAGGAAGGTTTTTAATCTGAAAGCCAATCCAAAGGTGTGGAGGTTGGTTGTGTATTAACAGTGCAAAGCAAAGCTAATCAGACATTCCTTTTACTCTTACAGAGATAGCATTTGGCTCATTTGCTCTGATCCTTTTCTTAATGTTTAATAAATTTGTGGCTGTTACACTTTTATTCATTAGGTTCACTTTTGAAACGATTGACTCAGCTTTTTCAGATGTGTGTATGAACATGAAAAAATAGAGCCAAGTGATGCTTGATTCTTTCAAGTCACAATCCCAGATGCCTCTAAACTAGTTTGATGCTCATTATCCTGCTGTAATAGTTTAAGATCCTTATTGCCAGGATGCTTTCTAACAGTGCAATTAGAAACTCTGAGCTGTTAGTTAGGCTGTGCTCTGCTGTATTCTTGGATGAGAGCATTTCACATTTTCTTTATCAGTTTTGAGAATCTCCGTGATTAGGCTAATGATGTTCAAATACCCTTTTAACAGAGCCACAGTAACCTTGTGCCTTTCTTACACTTCTTTTGAGTACATTGGTTTACAAAATGTTCTGGGGCTAAGAAAAGGCCTGAGGATAAATACACAATTAAAAATATCAGTAGTTTGGAGTCCTGGCCAGTGTCATTCAAACCTTGGGAGGTGGGTTCTAGTACCAACAGTTACTATGTAGAAAAGTAGCCAAGTTCTACAGTATTCCTTAGGAATAACTCTCAACAATACTTGGTTTTAGCAGCTTCTCACTGCTTTAGGTTTGTAGTTTTGTGATGTTTCTTGCATTAGTACAGTGTCCAGAGTACACCAGCAGCTGATGCAGAGACATCACCCTCCCTTGTTCACAAGCAGAAAACCAGGATCACAACAGGTAACAGGCATCTGATCCATGAATTAACTCTCCAGAGCAAGGCAAGCTGATCCTTGGTACAGCCTGATCATCTGTGCTGGAACAAACTACAGTTCTGAAAAATAATTTTAATTACTCAGGAGTTAATAGTAGTACTGTGTGTGGAAATAATCTTTTACCTTGTTTGATGGAACCTGTGGTAGTTTGTCACTGTGATAAGATCCTGTAGTAAACACCATGAGCTGTCTTACTGTCTACATATATGTAATAGATACTTAAGCAACATGCATATACATACATTTTTTTTATTGGCCTGTTCTTCCAGCTCATTGAACACAGCTGCTGCTTACTACCAGGAGAAAAAGCAATGAAAGTAATTTGAAGAGGGAGATGATTGGTTGTATTAAAGCCACCATGTGTTGTTTATTTTGCTTCGTAAAAGAGAAGTGGTTTTATTGCAGATGTTTGCCAAAAACCAGTCAGCACTAAGTAGGGTGAAGAGAGAAAGTGACAGAGAAATGTAAGCTGATACAGCTAGTGGGAGAAAAAGCCTTTTCCAGTATTGCTGGGTAATATGATTCCTCCTGTCAAAAATGCAGACAAACAGTAGAAAGAGCTTAGCTGAGTTTATTCCAAAAGCATTTTGACTTCTAGACTACATTGACAGTGAATGGCATTTAATATTATTTTCATATCCTCTAACTGTTCAACTGCTTGCAGGGGAAATAGAGACCAAGGTATGTGTTAAGCACCCAATTCCCATTCATTTTAAAATCATGTTGAGCTTCCTTATTCCATGAAAATTTTCCACACATTTCCTAAGTTATCTTGCCATAGGTCCTTGTGAACCATTGCAGCTGATGATATCAAATGAAATGTGTATCTCATGTGTAGTATTAAGTGTCTAAAAGGAATGGACTGTTGCATCTCCTTGGTTTAACTTCATTGTGCATCACTTAATTCCAGAAGAACTAGCTGAGTTGTTTTTTTTTTAATGGGAATTTTCATTTTCAGGGCAATATTCAGGAGATTTTTCTGAGGTCATGGATAAAGTTTATATCAACAGAAAGAAATCTTGAAAGAGATGCACCCAAGAGCACTGTAGCAGTCACTATACTTTCATTCAATGTCCATTAAATCAATAAAAAAAATTGCTGGTGGCTTCTCTCAAGGAACTGGGTATTTTATGAAGTAAGGTTTAATTTAGAGGTGCAAGTCTATATCTGCAAGCACCATCTACAGCTGTAACAAATGAACTTAATGCTGCAAAGAAAGGGCAAGAGAAGCCTATCGCTCTTCCTACCTAAACAGAACAACGAGTGTCCTTTGGAAATGTGATGCTCAATGCATCCTACTTTATCTTTCTCTGCCCACTTCACATAGTTACTAAAGAACTGTGTGAAAATTGTCATATTCTTAGCCTAGTAACTTCTAAATTCAGAGTGCTGTCACTAGCTACTAAGAATGACCTCCAGAGATACTGTCATGTGCAGTATGGCACAATGGATGATAAATGTAGCATTAATGCCAAATTCCTTATAGGCAGAAACATAAAGATCATTTTATACCTTGCCTGTTTTAACTAGAGCAATGAGAGAACAGGCTCTACTCTCTTATATTTGCAAAGATTTAGAAATAATAGCTTTTAGTTAAGGCAAAAGGGGGTATTCCAGCAGATACTTCTCTGTGCTTCTAATTCTTAGAAAAGCAGAGAAAGTGAAATGCCATCAGCACCAGAGCAGTGCATAGGCTACACATCATTTATACAACTAGACATTATGTCCTCAGGATGTTACAAAGCAGCAGCTGATTGAAGCATTAACATATCTTGAGTCCTTTGCACTAAAAGACACAAGGTCACTGCACTGGCTTAGGGAATGAGGAGCTGCCACCTGATTTCTTTCCATCCTTCTGTGCTTTAATCCACTCACTATAGTACTTTAGTCTTTTTGGGAGGGTGGAGGAGGCAAAAACAGCCTAAAGAAATGAATATTTATGTACATATTTCTGTAATTTAAATTCCCTCATTGAATCCAGCTAGTACATGCAGTTTCCACCAGTGGGAGGATCAAAATCTGTAGCAGTGCAACTACTGCTGGTGAGAAAGCTTTCTTCACTGAAATGAAAAGAAATGGAAGCAAACCTTGTGGTTAATGATTATGAATAGCACCAAAATGAGTGTATTCAGAGGAAATACATACTTTTAAATGTTCTCTATGTATTATCCTTTCATTTTAATTTCATGGCAAAAACGATAAGCAAAGGCAGAAGCACACTAATGCTGCTTAATATACAGCTAGGTATGTATCTCTATAAATATATCCTAGAAATACTTTTCCTTCTTTCTTGTAATCATCTTCAGTTAACTGTAAGAAATGACAAGCCCAGCTTGCTTATGTGTGAGAGTGAAGACATAGTAAAGGAGTAAATGTTTTTTATACTAGCTTTCCCATTTTTAGTCTCCAATTAATTAATTGTACTTAAACTGATAATCAAAGAGAGAACAATAAGGTTTTATATTCTAATAGATGAAGTGCTTTTCAATAAAACCACAAAACAAAGCTGGGCTTGGCAGTGAGAAGCCCCTGACACTACCCCAGCCCAGGGAGGAAAGAAGCCAGTAACCTGATGGCTAACCTGGGGCCTGCTTTGCACAGCTGAAGCTGTCTCTCCTGACCCACCAGAGTCATGGCACTGCTGGCAAGGGGGGGCAGCAGTCTTCTGGTGTGCAAGAATCCAAAAGGATTGCAAAGAATGATTATCCAGGGAAAACTAAAAGCTCTGCTGAGCTTACACTGATGCCCTGAACATTTTTCTTTCTCGATTTTTGTTTATTGCCTACTTATTTAATCTAATGAACAACCTCAGTATATAACTTCATAATGAAAGCATTGCAGAATATTTCATGCTTAGCTGGAGCTGAATTTGTCTCTTTGTTTAACTAAGACACACATTTTTAGGATTATTAGAAAATAATGCATCCACTGTATTTTTTAAAATAATTGCCTGACACTGATTTTGAAACTATGAAGATCATCAGAGAACAACAATAATGATATTATTGATAATGCATACTCATTAATTCTGTCATTAATTACTTTTATCATTAGTGACAATCTCTAGGAGCTACAGTTTTGAATTAAGCCTAGCTTAATTCACTAGCTGCTCTATAAAACCAGTCCAAAAACACAGACTTTGCTTCATAAAGCTTATGATCTAAATATAAGATAAGAGATGACAATAAGATGTGGCTGTAGTCATAACACAGGCACAATCTAGGTTTTATTAACTGTAACGGGCATCACAGCAAAGGTGAAGTTTAAGAGAAAAGTGAGTGAGGGTGATGGGCTTTATTTTTTATTATTGCAAACATGAAAGAAGGTGTAAAAGGGTGTCTTCTGAAATCATGTACTGGGACAGAGGATATTGATATATGCACTGGTCTGGAGTAGGTCATCTGCCATTTACAGATTATCATGAGGATTGCTGAGCTCTGCAGGGATCTTTCTGGTGACTGGCATGAACAGCTAATTAGAAGCTAGGTATTGGCAACTGTAGAAGGGGACGTGCATGGTAACACAGCTGAAAAACAAGGCTGGAGAATATCATATTCAGTAACTACTTGGTATCTTCAGTAGTCTTGTAATCTTCAGTGTAACATAGAATATGATAGCGTCCTCCTCAGTGATTTTAAGTTACTTAACAAATCAAAATGAGTAGCAGCTGCCAGTCAATGGCCTGACCTGGAAGTCGNTCAGACTGTTCACTTGGCTCATTACAGTAGGCATTTACATAAGGTAATGATGTGGTCCTAGAAATCTGCTACCAAAATGATTATAAAACAATGTTATAAATGATTAAATTTGAAGCCCCTGACAGCATGCATTGCCCTAATAGATTCAGTAATCTTCCCATCCTCAGGTGGTAGATTTTCAAAGGCATCTTTATGCATGCATCACGTGGTCTCTGCTGCCACAGACATGTGCTCCTTTCTGAGACAGCTCCCACTGATACTACAGCTTGACTGGTTGTTCCAAGGCATAACTTGCTTTGCAGATATTCCACATTCCAGATATTTCCCCATTGCTGGCCTTAGAGACAGCACACATCTTCAGGATAGTGCTCTGTGATAGCCCTTGAAAACAGCAGTGAGCACAATGTTTAACTTAGCCTTTGCCTTCCTCAGTCCTGTTGGAACAAGTGCTGCTGTGAGCCAAGTGTCCTATTGATCTGTAACACAGCAACTGTGGAAAGATGGGAGAGAAATAAACACAGCACAGTGAGCTTGGAAAGACAAAAAAATAATAGTGTGCCAGGGTTTTTTTTTTAAATTCCAAGTAGGGAGTTTGTTCTTAGGTTAAAATGGATATTCTAACACCAAAACAAGTCATCCTGGTAACAGCCCTCCTGAAAGAAATGCTTCCAGATATGAACAGGAGAAGCTGTTCTCCAGGAGGCATTCTGATTTTTAAATGGTTTCCCAAAGCATCACAGTTTTCAAGAATTTTTTAAGAAACTAAAATACATACTGAAAATGTGTGAAGTGAGAAACATAATTTTCCAATTAGTTGAATATCACAGGAGTAGAATAATAACTTATCAGGAAAATAACAAGTCAAACAAACATTCTTGTGTTTAGAACAGTCTGGGTGCTTTGTTCCCCCTATTGTTTTAAGGTTTGCTTTACAATGTAAGCAAGGTAATACCATATGTCAAATGGAAAAGCTCAACAGATGTAGGTTAATCACTTAGCAAGAAAATAGTCAGACCTTGGAGTAGATGAAATAATAATAAAAAAAGAATCTATGTTCATTCCATATCTGTTGTCACAGGCTTTTAAAGGGTCCACAGTCCCTGGAGGCTTCCAGACTTCCAGAAACCTAAATGAATCTGGCAGAGAGGTTTTCCAATGGATTTGTAAAGTTTTCAGGAGCTTCCTGCTGTTCTTACATATTCTGATCCTTGCCAGCTGTTGTAAAGAACTATTTGTTTTCTGGTTTAGATTACCCAGTGTAAGTCAATAGTAATCCACTAAATCAGAAGCTACTCATTAAGCATGCTTTATTTTCAGTTTGAGTACTTCTCATTTGTGTTTGGTAGTAAGATAGGAACTTTTCATCATGAAAAATCAACATGACCTTTTATAAAACTCAGGTGCAAGCATTTCAGCATTTTGATGTTCTGGCATTTCAATAAAAGACCAAAGGAATTTTAACCAGTAGTATATCTTAAAATGTGAATAGTAATGTGAATTACTTTCTCTCATTTGGCTTGAAATTTATTGGTGTATTTTGAAGTGATCAGAGGAGCTTACATAAGTAATAACTAAAAAACTTGACCAGGAAAAAATCTGAAATTCTAGTTCAATTCCTTTTGTTAATTGCTTGACTGCTGCTCAGCAGTATATAATATAGAACTGCTCTCAATATTTTGTTGTTTGGTGTTTTTCAAGGTATGAAGAAATGTTTCTCCTCGTAGAATCTGCAGTATGTCCTGGGCTGTTTCAGGATTTGGAGCTGATGGGATGAACAGGGTCTTCATACATACTGCTTAATGTGTGTGCCTAACAGTTAACACAGAGCATGGAAGAACCATTGCAGACTGCTCGTGTGTAAAACTCTAGTAAACATTATCACAACAGTGGCAGCAATTGTTGGTTCCCAAAGGATTATGGCTTAATAGGAGAAATTGTCACGCACAGATTTGTCTTTACCAATGTGACTTGACCATCTGGTATCAATGTAGCTGCTTAGCTGATAAAGGTAAGGACATACTCATATGCCTTGCTGGGCTGAAGTTTCAGGGAGGGATGAGTTCCAGCAAAGGGCTGTGTTGGAGCAAAGGAGTTCACCTACACTGGACCAACACACTTGTGCAGTATTTAGGTAGAACAGTTCATCTGACAATTAATTGAATAGACATTGAATACACTAAATAATAAGAATTTTTGTTTGTAAAGTTCTTTTCTTCTTCACCTTCTCTTTGAAAGCAGAAATGTACACTTACACATACCCTTTAAAGAATGTGTCCTTTGAATTTTAAAGAATCAAGAACAAATAAATAGAAGGATACTCTTTTTTTCCCCAAGCTTACACATCTGTGAGGTATATAGCATACATTGCCCAAGTTTAAGTACAGCTAGATGGTAAAAGTTGATGTATAAAGAATAACCTTTGCTAACACATTTTAATTACTATAAATGTTCTAAACTCTCAGTGGATGATTGATAGAGCCTCATCATTCCTTCTTCCTCTCCATGCTGGAGGGAGATGAGGACAGGCTGAGAGAGCTGGGTCTCTTCAGCCTGGAGGAGACTGAGAGGAGACCTCAGCAATGCTTATAAATATGTGAAGGGTGAGTGTCAGGAGGAGAGAGCCAGGCTCTGCTCCATGGCATCCAATGGTAGGACAAGAGGGAATGGGAGCAAGTTGGACCACAGGAGGTTTAGTATTAACACAAGGAGGAACTTGTTTGCAGTGAGGGTGCCAGAGCACTGGCCCAGGCTGCCCAGGAGGCTGTGGAGTCTCCTTGTGTGGAGCCATTGCAGAGCTGCCTGGACACATTGCTGTGTGAGCTGGTCTAGGTGCTCCTGCTCTGGCAGGGGGGTTGCACTAGATGATCTTTCTAGGGCCCTTCCAACCCCTAACATTCTATGATTCTATGATTGTCTGTCTTTTAAAACAGAATTTCCACCCTTTTAGTTTGCTTGTGCTGTGGAAGACAGTAAGTAGCATTTTACTTGGCTGTTACTCTTTCCAGATGGCTCTGAGCACCTTCCTGCAAAGAAAAAATCATGTCAAAGGAGTTACATACAAGTCTTATGCACCAGCAATGCATTTCTGTGTCAGCAAAATAGTTCTGACAGCTGGAGGGAGTGCTTATATTTGAGGATATTCTGAGGAAACAACCTCTGCTTGTAAATTTTCCACGGTGGTGGTTCAGTCCTGCAGGTTTCCCTTCAAGAAGAACTTGGCTGGTTTACCTAAGCATGTGGTTTGAACTGTTGCAGTGCCCTGGCAGTGGGTCCAGTGCCTGTTGTTACCTGCTTTTATCATGGTTTGGTTTTCCCCTTTGTCAGAGGTTACCATGCAGGGGAGGTTGTGTGTCACCCAGAACCTGCTGGTTGAGTCATGCAGTGAAGCTCTGACTTCTGCCTGCTACATCTGTGGCAATTCTACCCAGAGGAGATGTTGCAAGACAGTGAGTCCCCAGTGGGATGTAATAGAATGGAAGCAGATGGTGAGCTGAAGAAAATTTCAGGGGAGGATTACATTTTCCAGTTACTGTCTTTTTGATTTCACTGTTATTGTCTGATGAATTGTGTCAGATTTGATCCCTCAGATTGAAAAGCTGCTTCTCAATGTGCTCCCAAATGTACAGATGAAGTAAATGGCTGCTGCCAGTGTACTCTTTCAGAAACTTAATTTTTTAAATGCATATTAGGAAGGGTGTTTCCTTCTGTCATGTCTGCTCTGTGATTTTTGTCTTCAGCTGAGGGTTTTTTTTCTGTTGTAGTGTATGTTAATGACTGGGTTTTCAGTGAGCTACTGGGTTTTCATCTATGTTCTTGCAATTTATTCTTGGACAAGGCTAGCAGAAATGTTTTCTCTTGCCCTGGCTTATTTACACAGCCTTTCTGTGATTTATTTGTAGTCTGTGATTTACACTGGGTCTGTACAGCCCCTTGTGCAAAAGTGACACTAAGAGAGAAGGGAGATACAGACCCTGAGACCTCAGAACTGGAAGTCATGTGGGGACACAGCTAGAGTCCATCCCGAGTAAGTGGGCAAGAGTAAGCCCAGCCTCTAGGGACTGTGGAGACTGGAAGCTGGTGACTTGTGGCACCAAGAGCAAGGCTTCTGCCCACCTAAAGGCTTGCAACTGCAAAGCAGGTTGTCTGCCCTCAATGCTGAGCAGCATGGGATGTGCTTTCAAGCAAAGCATCTGGGCCAGCTCACCCTGAGCTGTAGGGCAGCTGGGGCTTTTCTTTACTGTTTTCAGGAAAGCAGAGGAGACTAAAATGAAATCACAGGGTCTTGTAGGAAGCAGTGTCTTGTGCTGTCCAGAAGACAGAGTCCAGTAGTGAAGCTGATTCATTTAGTACAAAATAGAGCACAAATTAAAAAGCATGTGGATGTGTTGCTTGAGGACATGGTTTAGTGGTGAGCACGTTGGGTGTACAGTTGGACTTGATCTCAGAGGTCTTTTGCAACCAGAATGATTCTATGATCTTCACTGGAAGAGTACTGGGTACTTTGGAATCAGCAGAATTATTTTTCTTTTGATATTTACTCCAATTACTAATAAAACAGTTACTGGGCTAGGGAGAAGGACATTTAATTCCACGGACTAATGGTGGCACAATGTTTGGGGTAGGAGTTGCATTGCCTTTGCATAGCAAAGGGATTTTACTCCTACTTTCCCAATTCTCCAGTTCCCCACACAGTACAGTTGTCACCAGTGCATCATCCCTCTTGCTTCTTTTTGATTGTTTCCTAAATCAAAGCCTATTTTGATTGACAAGCAAATATTTGCCCATTTATATCATGTTTGTGAAATAGACTGAAACAATGTTTTTAATTATAAAAAAAACCAAACAACAAAACAAAACCACCCCACCCCATAAGTGTTTGCCTTCTAATAATAACAGTGAAAAGCTTCACCCAGCCATGACTTTCAAAGCAATCTGTTAAAGTAAGGAGACTTCCTTTGCAAATGCTCGGCATGTACATGAGCTCACACAGCAATGCTCACTCAGAGCATGGGGATGCTTGATGACAAGGTGAAACCTGGCACATACTGAAAGGGCAACACTGTATTTCCAAGACCCTATGGCTAAAAGATGAGAAGCTGTGGCACTCCAAACATGAGTAGCTCTGACTGACATGAGCAGTTCTCCTCAAGCCACTGTGAAAATAAACATTGTGCAAAGTGATCAGCCCTCAGCTGAGTGCAAATTGGAAAGTTTGTGTTGGTTCAAACTCAAATTCAACTGATGAATTAGGAGTAAACATTTCTGTATTTTCAGGAGACTCCCAGACTTTTCAGTCAAGGATTATTCTGCTGTTTATTAATTATTCTTAGACATGATGATTAAAATTCGAGAGGACTAAGAAATGCCAGGATACTATTTACAAATAAAACATTTTCTTTTCAATGCAGAAGTATGAAATTCTTTCTTCATCCTCTCCATGTCATTTTCCTTTACAGTGGAGGACTGTATCTGTTCTTCTGACCATGATTCCATTCTACAGATGCAGTAATAGGCAAAGAAGATTATTGAGCACACAAACATTATCTACATCCATCTTATCAATAAATGTGTCAGGAGCCAATTTGATGCAATTACATAGAGGTGCCCTTTCTACAATACCACTAGATCACTTTGATGCACAACTGAAATAATACTTTAAAATACCCATGGAAAAAAATAATCAAAACTTATTTTCAGCAAAAGGATATTCTCTAGCTATTCATTAAAGAGAAGGCTGATAGTTTAACTTTAAAAAACAACAACCCAGCAGTAGAAAATGTTTCATATAAATCACGTGGAAACAGGACTGAAATCTTGGCTACAATTGAGCCCCTGCTCTAGCTATGGCCAAACCCTCTTGTGCCTACCCCTAGAGTAGAGATTGTGGGAGTTAATAGTAGGGTTTTTTTCTTTATGAAATGGTCATTACTTTTTTGATGGCTAGGCATAAGAAAGTGTAAACAGCAGTAGACCTCTTCTGTATTGTTCCTTTCTATATGCTTATATCATGTTCAGTCTTATTTTTCTTTTCTCAGTTAACTGCTGAGTGCTGATTTATTCTGTTGTGGAAGGTGAGGTTATAAAGGAGCTTCGACTCTTTTCAGCTGAACTGAGGGATGACCAGTTGGTAAATCTAAATGAAGTGAAGTTTGTAGTAGGTCATAATGACAGCTTTCTGACTGCTTCCTTTTCTTTAGTATTGGCTTATTCATTCAGGCTTAGAAGCTCATAAACATTGTAAATACACATGTAAATTTAATGAATTACTTTTCTAGACTAGTATGGCTCAGCTTCCTTTGGTATATTTTTATAATTGCAGTTTTGTATATTTTTTTTGATCTTCTTCCTCTACTGATGTGCAGATAACTGAGATATTTGAGGTACCTGCTGCTCTTGTCCCTTAATACTGTGGATATGTGTTTTACCATGCTTTGAAAGGGTACGTGTTTGTTTTCATGGGACAATGACTTAGAAAGATTGTAAGTTAACAGTAGTTCAGAATGTTTGACCTGGCTGCCATGAGCTGCTTTCTAGAGCCTAAAAAGCCATGAGGCTCATCATTTTTGAGGGAAAAACAGGCTGTGAAATTATATTTGTGAGAGACTGGCCAAGTTACTACACAGCTGTATAGCCTTCACAATGTTGCTGTCAAGCAGCTGCATTGCTGATTTCATTGTGCCATTTTTCATCTAAGGAATAACAGTACCTTGGAGGAATGTTATATTTAAAAAGGAGGATCCAGTGAGAGAGGAAACATGGTCCCTCTATCAGCCTGGTTGGGACAGCATGGTGGGAAAGAAAAGACACGGATTGGTAAGAGGGATTCAAAGCACAGACATCTCATTGTTAGTTCCTTTGTAGATCAAGTTTTGACATCTGAAACACAATTTATGAATTTCATGCAGCTTACTAGCCTAGTTAGTAGTTTACTGGAATGATAACTCTGTGGACAGAATTATTATCCTCTTTGTGTACAGGGTAGGTATTTTGGAATTCTTGAAGTAGAAATGTAGAATCATTGTGGTTGGAAAAGACCTCAATTCCAACTATCCACCCTACACTACCATCTTACCATGTCTCTGAGCACCATATCTACACCTCTTTTGAACTCTTCCAGGGATGGTGATTTCATCACCTCCCTGGGAAGCATCTTGATACGGATGGAAACCATACCATAAACATGCACACCATTCTGTGAGTACCAGCCCTGCCTTCACCCAGCACTCTAGGAAAAGATATACATGTGCACCTACCCACAGAGATGAGACTATCTTATCCTACTTAAGTCAGGGAGATGACAATGCTGTGTATGTGTCATCCTACACATTGGATGTTGGGGCTGGCAGGGACCTCTGGAGATCATCTAGTGCAACCCCCCTGCCAGAGCAGGAGAACCTAGAGCAGCTTGCACAGGATGGGGTCCAGCTGGGTTTGGAATCTCTGCAGAGATGGAGACTCCAGCACCAACCTGGGCAGCCTGGGCCAGTGCTCCAGCACCCTCCAAGGCAAAAAGTTCCTCGTGATGTTCAGCTGGAACTTGCTGGGTGCTAGTTTGTGCCCATTGCCTCTAGTGCTGTCCCTAGGTACCACAGAACAAAGCCTGGCCCCAGCCTCCTGCCCCCCACCCTTTAAATATTTCCACTCACTTTGGTTGTAGAATGGAAGCTCCATGGGAAACAACAAAAGCAAACCAGGATAACTACATTTCAACAAGCACTGGAAGTTAACAGCATTTAGATGAAAATGGATATTTGGTTTAAACTTTGATTTATGCCTTTATTAATTGCAGTCCATCTCTTGGTTCTGTTTCACCTGGTTTGCTTTATTCCTATGGGATAGAATTAATGAAAGGAGTATCTTGAGTTTATTCTCTGTAAAGGGAATTTGGAGTTGCACATGGCCATTTTAGGAGGTCTTTCAAACATTTCTGTGTTCTAGCAATCTCCATGCTATGTAAGCCCCTTAGGGTTTTAGCCAGTTGTATGTGTCTTTCTTTCCTCTCTAATGAAGCTGTAACAAGGCAGCAGTCATTTTTCTACAAGGAAATACCAAGCCAGTGCTGTGCTATTGCAGCACTGTCAGCACTATGTGATAAAGTAATATAAATACAAATTACAGCAGCAACAGAGGGTTTTTTCCTGCACAAAGGTAGGAAATATTACTTTTCCATGCATGTTTTTGATTTAGAGAAACTGCCAACTGAACTGAAACAGCTCTGGGGATTGTCCTATGTGAATTTCAGGAATGGCATAGTAGCCATTGATCTACTATCAGCTTGCTCTTATGAAGGGAATGGCAGTAGGAAAAGCAGAACTCTCATCACATTTGGAAAAATATTGGAAAGTGAAATTAAATTGCCTTTAACCAGGCTAGAATGTTTAGAGTGCAAGAATGTCATGACAACTCCCTGTGACTGTGCTGGGCATTGGTGTCCATGCATCTGAAGGGCTGTAGATTCTGTAGACTGTTAAGACATAAATAAAGGACTCAAAAGTCATGTTTCTAGGTTTATTTTCTGTAAGCATGTGAAAATTCCTCATCAGGACTGCAACTGTGTAATTCAGTATTTCTATCATAATCAATGATCTCATCTGAGTATGTTCATTCCCCTTTCCCACACTACTTAGGAGCGCAGGAGAATTGGGATTGACTTCCCTGAGCTGCTTTATGGAATTCAAGGTAACACATCTCTCTTTGCCTCTCTCTTTGAAAAAGAAGGTTCTTTTAAAATCATTAGGTAATGCTATTGCTCTAAGAGAACCACATAATATTTTAGCAGCAGGACTCCTCTTAGTGTTCTGGTTTAATAACTGTGGAAATACAGGATTTAAAGTGACTGTGGTTTATAACATTGCAGGTAAATGCTACTTCCACTCTCCCCATGAAAATTATTCCTCATAGAAACATAAATTGCTTTAAATAGTGTAGACTGATGGAAATATTTTCGTGTTTGCATCTCTGTTTTTGATCCTCCTAACAAAACACAGTTGTGAATTATGTACATTTGTTTTTTTAACCCCAATGTACATAAATTATACAGATAAAATCTATAAATTGTGTAGATAAAATCCATAAATCAAAAAATTCCATACATTTTATTGTGCTACAGTATGCTAGACAACATAAACCCCAAATTAGACCTCAACATACATAAATACTTGAGGATTTTACAGGAAGCCATGAAAGATATAAGGGATTGATTTCTTTAGCAGAGATAATAATCTGTATCCCAAGTTTCTTGAGCCAATGTTTCTCTAATTTACAGTTGGAAGAGATAGACATAAAGCTGACCACATGGTGAATGAATGAATGAATGAATTTATGAGCTTCTTGAAATCTGAAAAGTAAGGCTTTTAGGGATATTTTAGCATTCTCCTTTTCCATTCACCAGGCTCACATAACTTCATATTTGTTTACCTTTATTAACTTTAATTATAAAGTTTATATGCTGCTGTAAAGGGCTTTGGTGTCAAATGAAAACAAATCCTCTAGGGATCATAGCTTTGAAATAAATTGGTGTAAAGAAGTAAAAATACGGAAAAAGCAATAACCAAACTTAACCCTCAGGAAACTACAGGTAAGAAACAACATTCAGCTGGAGTGGTTTATTTGGGGAAAACACTGGAAATTTATGCTGCTTATGACTGTACTGAAAAATTGAAGAAGGAAGTGAAAATGTATAAAGTTAAAATAAAACTATTCCTTTACAGGACTCTGAACTCTCCCACATGTGGAAAATATTAATGTTTCTTAATGAAAACATACTTGTGCCTTAAATTCAGTAGTAAGGCACTGNGGGCTAAACGAGCTCCATCTGCCCGGGTTTGGAATCAGAGTTGTCCTTCTCCTAGGATGACTGCCAGAAGGCTAATGAGCTCATCCTACCCATCCAAGGATTCTAGGAACATGGGTATCACTGCCCACACTTTCCCGTGGGCAATGAGTTTAATGCTCCCTCTGCTGTGGGCACAGTTATGGCACCAGGGGCCATAGGAGACCACAAGGGATTTTCAGACTGTGCCTGACTGGATATGGTGGTTTGCTGATAAATGAGACAGATGCCAGAGTAGTCAGAGGTGGATCAAGGGAATGACTGGAATTCCTGGGCACTGTAAGGGTACAACTGAGCCAAGTCATCAGCTTGGCAGCACTGTTCTGCTAAACCAGCCTGGAGCAGACTTAGCAGTGCTTGGAAGTAGAGGAGCTATCATCAGTCTAATCATGATGAGGGAGGAAGAACTTCTTTAGTACTAAATGTTTGGTAGGAAAAAGTAAGATACCACTATTAGCAATTCTTTTCATAGAAGGGAGCATCAGATCATGATAAAAAGAAAAAGTCTCTCTAGACTTACTATTTTGTGCTGAGTGCCTAGGTCTGGGTTAAGTTGGGACTCTGAGACTGTGGTACCTTTCCACAGTCATTGCTGCTTAGTCTCAGTCACAACAGGGAGCAGCATCAAGTTACTCAAACTTCTGCCCTTTGTCTGCAGTGCCAGACATAGGAGGTGAAATTATGCTCTGGTTGAGCCTCTGATATTATGCATACATAAGAGAGAAGTAGTAGGGTATAAGCAACTTAAAGAATTTAAGGACAACCAAGAGAAATTAATTTTCATCATAGTGCAATTATGAAGTCCAAAGTCTTAAAAGAGACACACACATGTAGATACTCATATATACAGAAAATAAAGGAGGGGGGGGAAAAAAGGCAAATCTTGTGAGTTACCTATTAGATACAAGCAGGTGAATTCTATATCATACTGGAAAGGCTAGAGAAAATCAGTCTTGTGTGGAGTTATGAGGAATCTTTAATATAAAAAGAATCTCTTGATAGCTCTCCTTGGTCTCTGTAAATAATAGCCATGGGTGAAATGGTGCTTGCTTTGTAAGGCTAAATGTATATCTGTCATCAACAGAGCACTTATTTTCCTTTGGACAGGTCTAAGGTTAAGACAGAAATAGATCTTGCTGCATCTTTTTTGACCATGACTGACTTTGTGTGTTTCATACAATTTTTTAGTATGAGAACTGTGGCAGTCAGCTTGTTCCTTTCAGCTTGTTCCTTTCAGCTTTTTCTTAATGTTAAGAATTTTCTGTTTTCTATGATTTTACTGGAAAGAGCCAAAATCCCTGAGAAAAGTCTTTAGAGTGTGGAACTTGAATTATTTGTCCATAATCCAGATTTAGAAGATTTCTATCAAGAGTGAAGAAATTCATATTTTTAGTATGCATTTTTGACAATGCTGTGAACCTTGGTTAATTTTAGAATGTCTGATGAAGTAAAATAGATGTCCTCTGCTTCCAAAGTCAGATGACTCAGTTGAACCACTGGCCCTTGAGCTTTTCAGAGCTGCATTGTTATGGAGGTTCTGACTTTTAAAATGGCTTTTAACTGTTGAAATGGGAAGCAGGAAAGTTTGGCTTTATTTCCTCCTACCCCCATGCTGTTGAAATATTTTTCAGCAGCATGCCTTGAGCTGTTATTGAAAATCTGCAAAGGTATTACCCTAATGTTAATGGTTAGTGATGGAAAACACATATATATATATATATATATATATATATACACACACATGTTAGATATTTCTGAGGACTGCTTGTCTTTAATGCATGCCTTGTGCCACCACTGTTTACTATTTGCTTTCCATCCCCTGACAGAAACTGGCAAGGCCTGGGCAGGTCTTTGGTTTGCTCTCAGTCACCAAAGAGGTTTTCTCACAAGGGTGTGCAAGGAGTAAGCAATAGGAGAACTGAAACATGCCCAAAGCACACATGTCATGTTTGGATTTGGCTACATCAGTGTAGTAGTTTTGGGGGGGAATACTGGGGAGGGGCATTTAGCCAGAGCTTTAACTGGGTTTGCTGGATAATATAGGATGTATAATCCTTTACTCACAATACAGCTGAAAGCTTGTGGAGTCTGGATTGCACAAATGCTCCTAAACACTGCATAAAAATGAGCTGTGCATGTGAAATTTATGTACTTCTGTGTCTTTAAGTTTTATATATTATACTTTTAGCTTATGGTCCAAGAACAAACAAAATAATAGCCTCCCCCCCAAACTGCAGCTATTTCAAGATAAATATTTCCAGCGATGCTAAATTTTTCAAAGACAGTTTTCATAACATTTAATCATTTTTTTGGCTGCAGACTGCTATGTTTTCAAGCACAGATAACTAAATCTAAAGTGTGCTCCATTTCTTTTGCTTTTTTATTCAAGGTAAAACTTCATGAATCAGATTTCATGTATTAAATTCAGGATATCACTTGCATTGTTCTCTGAAGGACCTGGTGCAGATACTGGAAGACAAAACCTAGACTTTATAGAGCAGTAACACTAATTTTCTGTCACTGACACAGACATCTCTGGTTCTGGATTGTTTCTCTGTCATAAATTGTTTCCTGAATTCTGCACTGTGTTCATCCTTTAAGAACTATTTAGCCTATAAAAACTGCAAAAGCATATCAACAGCAACATTCTAGTTGATTGAGATAGCATAAAGCACAGAGGAGGGAGTTAATTCCATTTTTGCCTAACATGCAAGCACCTGTAATTTCTCTTGCACTTGTTGAGGGGTGCACCTGTCTGTTGCTGTGTTTCATGGTAGTAGCTTTAGCTGAAATTGTATTTTGAATTTGCTAATAGCACTCATTGTAATTACTGTGTAATACTTAATTGGAATTCATGTAATTATTATTTTAAACTACTTTACATGTTCTGATTGGAATCTTTAATTTAGAAAAGGCATAGTCAGATCTTCGATCTGATTCCCTTTGGGTCCCTGAGGATGGAGCATACATTTTAATGTTTCAGGCTATTTGTATGCAACAGGATTTTCCCAATCTAGACTCCTGAATATAAGCTAGTACTGATATGTGCAGTTACTGGCAGTCCAGTGTAATATCTTTTAAGTTCCAGAATCTATGTTCAGTCACACAATAAAAGAGTTTAGATTGTAGGTTCTTCCATAAAAGATTATATGCATGAAATACTTTGCCTCACGAAGTACAACAGCAAGATACATTTCTAAACCTTTTTTACATGCACACTTGCAAATATCTGGTTGTGCATGTGTACATTTTTTTATTCTTTATTTCAAAGAAAACCCAAAACCCTAATGGTCTGGATAGGATGCTAGGGAGTGAGAAAGCAGGTATGCTTTAAAGAAAGGTGGGGACCAGCTTTCTGCCTAGCTGTGACCTCTAGATGAGCTCCAAACAGCTGATATTGTGTTATTCTTGTTCTGTAAAAGTGCAAGGGGAGTCCTTTGCATCCAAGGCCTGGGGAGGTGTTTCTCTTATGAATGGCTACATCCTGCTGTCCTAACACAGTGACTTCAGTGAGAGCAAGTATTGTTCTGAAACAGGACCTAAAGTATCTACAGGATCTTATCTAGTGGCACTAAGCCTGTCCAATTTATAAAGTAATAAGGCAGACACTCTTTTAACACAATAAATTGGACAGCCTTACTTTGTTTAGTCCATCTATAGAAAGGAGTGATATAATTATCTGTATCCTGCTACTGAAAGGCTAAGGATGTCTCATGAAGAAAATCTCAGAAAGATTTTAATTAAGTTAAACTAAAAAAAGAGCTGAAGTATAGAAAGTGTCCTAAAGAATCTTTAATATCAAAATGAGCTCATAGCATCTTCTAATATAAAAATTAATACAGGCAAGTTAATATTCCTTCAGTAAAGAAATTAAACCAGAATTGTACAGTTCATTTTAGAGGTCTTGAATATTTAGTTCTTATCAAATCCTGTTTTCTTTCTGTCTCAAGTAGACCATGAATGAGTCTCAGTGGAGATGTCTTTAATGTCTTTCAGGAAACAGAGTGTCCTTATGCCAGAGAAACTCACTGATCCCCTGCTCTTGATACATAAAAAAATCAACGTAGTCCTTACAGAAGACTGCTGTCAAGTCTGAGGTAGTTTCCTTACAGCAGTATGTGAAGTTTGTTAGTGTTAATTCAGGAAAAAATACCCCCTTGCCATACCCTTTTAGCATCTCAGAGCAGCAACTTGTTACCATGATCCACTGACTGTGTGTATCTCCATTAGCAAAACTGTAACACCACGGAAAGGAAACCATACTGTGAGCAAATATTAAGGTGCTCTTTGCAACAGGAGAAGTTTGTAGATCTTTTATTTGTAATTTTGAGTCCGTGGTGAGTGCCTGCAGATTGTGAGATGCCATATTATCCAGGAGCTTGAGCAGCAGGACATTGCAGTTAATGACCTACCCTTTCAGGGCTTTCAAGTCTGGGGCTGGATTTATGTCATGTTCCTTCTCGATGGCTGCATAGATGCCTTGCAGCTTGTGCCTCACACAGAATTTAAGGGCCAGTGTTAACATTCTGAAACCCAGGCATATGCACAGCATGAATCTTTTCATGCCTCTGCACCTTTTGTGCCTGTTGCTGTGCCTTGTCCCCATCTAGCATTCTGCTGTACAGCTCCTTGCACTTCAGCCTGGTTTCTGCTTCCTGTACATTTGCTCGTAAGAACTAAGTTTCTCTTTTTCTTCTTTTTTCCTCTCCTAACCTTGATGAATGGCCTATAACTCAATGCCAAAGCTCACCTTTTTCTTAACTGAAAATGATTGATAGAGCATGAATAACAATGGAAGGGTTTATGTGTCGTGACAAGCTCAGCTTTTGCTAGGCCTTCCCTCCAGGGATGGGCAGAAGTGTTCTTCTGTGCAGGAATTTAGATACCTACGAGTCTAGTGAGAAACCAAGTGGGATTTTGAAACTCCTACTGTGTGGTCTGAATACCTTTTAAAAGCATCAAGTCTAGAATGCTCTGTTGATTTTCTGTCACGGAATGCTTTGAGGGACAAATACTCCTTTTTGTTTTGCACAGATAGCATAATTTTGGCAGATGAACTTCAGCATTAACAAGTACTAGTTCCCATACTTTTATTTGGTTTAAATGCTAAGAAATAAGATGAAAGACCATGAATATACCTTGTTCAAAACCATTCATTCTTCCTGCATTTGCATGTCCTTCAATGCACATGCTACATAATTCTATAGAGTTGTAAGAATATTATTGCTGGTCTTGCTCTACTATCATTTAAACATGCTCTTTTCCCTTAGCATATTTCTTAAACATCTTTATTATTAAAATGAATGCAACAATAACCTTTTTGAATGAATGTCTGGTTAAAGTAGTTACACTTTTAAATATAGTGAGCACTTAAGGCCAGATTTTTGAGTGGTATGGCAAGGTGGCTTTACACCTATAGAAGAGCTGAATGTAAAGCTTAGAACAGTTACTTATTAAAATTTGTATGTCTAAATCTAGGTAGAGAAGGAAAAAAAAATCCAAGAGGTGCTGAATTGGAAAAGATGTCTCAGTGATATTAAGTTCCACAGGTTTGAGGGTCAAGAGATTTAAGACAGTTTTTCTATCTGTAGAAAGAAATGTGCTGGGAGAGATTAATGGCTTTGAAAATGAAAGACCAAAGTACAGTAGCATCCTTGAAAATGCTGACTTCCAAAGTTAACATTTAAATGGGAGCCTGTCTTCCTACTAAATAGCTTTTCAGCTGCTTTCTTATCATACTAGTCTTTAATTAAAATAGTTCAAAGGAGTTGAGTCATAAAACTGCATTGTTTTTTGTGCAAAAAAGAATTTCTGCACTCAGCAAAACTTCATCAGTACTCATAACTTAGCAGTTGAGTCAATAATCTTCTTTTCACTACGGTGAACCACACATTGAGAATGCCATAAGCAATTATTTAATCTTTGTATCTCAGGGTTAGTTCAGGACCACAATGGTCTAATTAAAAAGTGCTTCAGTGTATCATTGATTTCTTGATATGATGACAAAGTCCTACTTAAATCTGCATTACTTTGAAACCAATAAAGCTGATAGCCAAGGTTCCTACACAAACACTGAAGGATAGAGAAAGAGAGATGTGTCCATGCACATAGTTTGTAGGGGTAGGAAGGGAAGGGAAGAATCAAGAAAGATCAGAAAATAGAGAGAAGAATTGAACTCATGGGGGAAAACAAGTTCTACAATACTGATTTAAAGTACTTGTTCGATCAGTCAGTCAAACTAAATTCTGAAGGAAGGTTTTTTGTTGTTTTCTTAAGATAAAGCTTTGCAAAAAGTGCTGCATTGCTAGCATCGGGCATTGGCCTTCAGTGATCTATTTGCTTGTCAAAAATCAACATCACAAATTCATTGCACTGCCTTACAAATGACCTCCTCTTAGCCCTGCTTTCTGTAGTTTAGAGTTTCATTCATTTGTCTTGTTGCAATCCTATTTCTGGTTTAAATTTCCACTTCTGTTGAAGATATAAGTCCAAGTAGTAGTGTAAAAAAGCCCATAACCTCATTCATAACTGTCATGACCTTTAGTTCAGAAGCCATAACTCCAGAATAGCTGCAGTTAGTAGTCTTTTCAAGAAGTTTATTCAATCTTTGACTAAAAATTAATACAGTAATGTTGATTGAGAAATTGAGAAGACTGGTGGAAAGTAAATGAGAAAAAAGATTTTTTTCCCCCTCTTTTTCTAAGAGAAAAAAAGAAATCTTAATATTTTAGGGTTTTTTATTATTCTTATTTCAACACAGCTGTCCTACTAGCATGCTTCCTGCTCCAGTTATGCTCTGTAGTTTTGTACTTTACTGTATTTTTACAGTACTTGAAAGCAGTTACCTTATGGAGTCTGGTGTCATGAGAGGATGATGTCTACTCATGTAACTCTCAGTAAAGAATAAGATGTAAGAAAATGGGATGACAACAGTGTCAAGTTAATTAGGTGAAATATTTTGCTTTAAAACATTTGAATTTCTGGTAAATATGTTCTCCACATGAAGCTGCTGCTCTCTTGGATATTCTTGCTCTTGCTCAGTTTTCCTAGGAAAAGAACCAATTGACTGTCTCTACCCTGTTACCATTAATGATAAATAAGATTGTATGGCCTACGTCCATTTATACTAAACAACTGTGAGCTGTTTATTAAGTGGAGGCTATAAAACTCTCCCTCTGATTGTCTTTGTGTTTATGAACTCTTTGCAATCAGGATACTAGCTCAAGCAGAACAGAACTTTCCTATTTCTTTGGAGTTAAATCAGCATCTGCCTGATTAGAAACTAAATTAGGTATCTTCTGTAGGCTAGAACAGACTCCAAATATTTTGTCCCAGAGTATTTCCAAAAGTTGAGTATATGAAGGACTTAAAAAAAAAAAGTGTAAGCCTAAATTAAGAGCTCAAGTCTCCTTGTTTCCTCAAAATTCCTCTTGCTATTTAGAATTTTATGTTCACCCAAACCATCTCCACTATCCAAGGAATGGCATCTGTCAGTCAGTGACATCAATGTGATATGCCAGTAAATCCTTTATCTTTTCCCACGTATCAGGAGTTGCTTTGACATGTTGAAACAAATACCACCAAACCTATTTTCACAAATTTCTCTTGTACTTGCATTCTTAGTATACTTCTGCTTCTTGCCTTTTCTGTAATGCTATGCTGAAGTCATCCTCACAACAAGAATGTTAGAAGATTATCCAACTTCTATAACCTCAGGTGGTCCATCTTCTTGTTCATAATGAATTCAGGATGTCCCAATTGTCTGTATATGAATTCCCTCCCAGTTATTTAAGTACCCTTGCCTAGTTGGACTTCTCATGGAGAATCAGCAATGATGTCCAAGGCTTTAGGATCACCTGTCCCAGCAAGCACATTGCCTTCTCATGGACTCACTCTATGCTGGGACTTGCTTCTTACAGCAAAAAGTGTAGCTTGATGTAGCTCCTGTAGAGCTGTTTCCCATCTTTGCAGAGAATTGATAGGAGGATATGAGCAGCTCCTTTCTTGCTCCTGGCTCACCGTGTCAAGCTGCCTAACTCCACAGAACTATGGAGCCTCTTCTCATTTCTTAGCCCCAAGGCTTCAGACAAAGGTCTACCTCCAGCTTCACACCAGGACAGGTACTATAGTGACCCTTCCAGCTGGCTGCCACCAGAGATGCTGCAAGTCACTGTTCCCCTCAGATTCTCCCCTGCCATGGTTTCTTACAGAGCTCTAGAGGACAAAAAGAAAAAAAAAAGTTCATTATTTTGTTACTAAGTCCACAGTGTTCTAAGTTGTGCTGACTCTTTGCTCAGAGTTCAGTGCAATGAACTGTGGAGGGAATATTTTTTGACTCAGATAAAGTTTTGGGAAACACATAACATATTGTTTGCAATTTCAAACTGCTGCAAGTACTATAGCACAGGTTTATTTTCAACTGACCCAATCCCATGAAGAATAGAGTAGACAGCCTGTTGCATGTAAAAACACCTTGCTGCTTCTTCATGAATCTGAAAATACATTCAGAGAGGTTTTAGATAGGTTTCATGGCTGTTATTTTCTCCTGTATTTGATCACCCATTGATAATCTTGAGAACATTACTGTAGTAGTGTTAGTTCTAACTAAAAGCAGTATCGTTTAGATAAGCATTTTGTGCCTGTGAAACCCCAAATTCTTCCCTTATACACAACTACAGCTTGAAAGGAAGTGGCTCAGAAATGGCTCACAAGTTGCTTTGTTGAGGTAAAAATGCATTTTACCAGCTATGGAGAAATCTTTTGAATTAATTGTGTGAAGAAATCCTGTGGCTATTGTTTTCAAAATCAGCTAGTGACTTAAGATGCTCAAGGTTCTTAATGCTTGACTTGACACATTCTAGTTTGATTCTTTTCACTGGATGCACAGCTCTACTTTAAGTGTCCTGCTAGTTTTTTGAATGAGAACAACTAAGCATGTGTTTCACCAACCAGTTTTCAGAACCTTGGAGTCTACCAGATCCTCTCCCTTTCAGTCAGGTAAATAAGGTGATTTTTATTTCTGCCTAAGAAATTGCCAATACTGTACTTAACTGTTGATGTCAGAGGCTACTGCAGTACGTGTGAAGTCAACAAAGTGATTAATGACTCATTAGAAATTAATATATTTTCCAAAAGAATTTGCAGGGATTCAGCAGTGAAATTCCTGCTGTACTTCATGGGAGCTCAGGCACAGTCTGAAAATCCCTTGTGGTCTCCTGTGGCCCCTGGTGCCATAACTGTGCCGACAGCAGAGGGAGCATTAAACTCATTGCCCACGGGTAAGTGTGGGGAGTGATACCCATGTTCCTAGAATCCTTGGATGGGTAGGATGAGCTCATTAGCCTTCTGGCAGTCATCCTAGGAGAGGGACAACTCTGATTCCAAACCCGGGCAGATGGAGCTCGTTTAGCCCTGTAAGGCCTTCCAGCTAAGAGGTTAGACCTCTGTCCTAAGGACTTGGCTGCCAGCGTCCAAGCTTGCTAGGCCCTGGCAGATGAACCTTAGGACTAAAGGGTGGGTCCAGCTCTGCGCATGCTGTGTCTCACCTAAAAAAAAATCAAGCTTCAGATGGGTGCTGTTACAAGGAATTGCATGACATTACAGCACTCTGGATCAAAATCTTTCTTGAAACCAACACTCTGTTGAGAGAATTAAACTGGAAGCATAGAATCAAAGCAAGCTACATGGGTGCTGACTGGCCTGGGGGCAATTCCTGTGAAAACTCTCTGGTGTTATCCATGACAAGGCTGACACGGGACACAACAAGATGTGTTCCACCACAATGTTCACACACGTATGGGCACTCAGGCTACTTATTCCTTTTAACAAATGAGTATATTTTGGAAATATGTCATGAAAATTTCCAGCAGATGTAAAAATATTGCAAATGAGGACAAATGTGGTAGTGAAGGAATACGGTGTCTTTGACTTCTAAATATATATACACAGTAATTCATTACAAATATAGTTCAGGAAGCAGAAAGGAACATACTCTCTGTGCTGAGAAGCTCAGGCCTTCCTGCAGAAATGCAGTAAATATCAGCTGTTCCTGAGGTGCATTATCAAATGGGTTCTTCATCCCTCAGCAAAATACAGAATCTTCATTTATACCTTCATTTTTTGGTGTGTTCTGTCATGCTAGTTCCATAGTTAATTTCTTTTTCCATCTTCTCTAGAAATTATTTTTGAAGCAAGGATTGATGTGCAGGAAATTTTTCTGTGCCTTGTAAATGCAAACACTTCTAGTCCAAAGGAATAGGTAACTGTTTTACAGGCTTGCATAGATAGGTCTCATGAAGGCAATGATATAATATCTTTCTAAATTTCTACCATAGTTATATGTATAAATTTATACTTCTTGCTTTAAGCCATACTTGCTTACTTTGGTTTGTAACCGGGTGGGATGTCTGTTGACCTTCGGTTTGGCTACGTGGGGCACCAGAGTATTTGACTCTCAGAAAGCAGATAAAAACTACCTGATGCTGAAATTATTTCATATAAATAACCAAAGCAAGATCATTAAGCTCATTCCACCACTGTGACCATACCCTCTTCTCCACACACTGCTTTTTTAATCACATCATTGATCATTCATCATCTTTCATACCTTAGTCAAAAACTTTGTCCTTGCCATGGTGGATATACTCAGTTTCTAAATTCTGCCCTTTAAACACGGAAAGTTGTAAAGAAAAGGGAAGCAGGAGTAGAAGAAACATTTTGCAGTTTTCTGTCATTATTATATGTAGCCATGTTTAATGCTGTTTCAGGAGCATGTTTCAGATGGTCTCTACCATGCTGAATAATGTATGTCTATGTGGGAGTGGGGAGAGAGGGGCTTGAAGGATCTGTGTTGAATAAACCCGTGCATTTCTCATTTGAGTATGAGAAGCTAGGTGTTGTCATTAGTAGAGCTCTTACATCCTTTGTTTCATGTGGCAAAAATAACTTGTTTTGAGAATCTTTACTACCAATATCAATTCCATATTTCACTCAACAACACTGTACATTCTGCAAAACCTTTAGCTTTTGTTTGGACTGGTTACAAGAGCACTAGTATTCTGGTACTCTTAGCTTGACGTTCCATGAGCAACAATCTTTTATCTTGCAATTCTTATGGTGCTATAAAGTGAAAAACTAACAGCTTTATAGGTTTTATATATAGTTATTCTGCACATGGATGAGGGCAGCCCCAGGCACAAGTAGTGACTGGGTGATAAGTGGATTGAGAGCAGCCCTGTGAGAAGGACTTGGGGCTGTTGTTGGATGAAAAGCTGGAGGTGAGATGAGAATGTGCCACTTGCATCCTGGGTTGTGTCAAAAGAAGCATGGCCAGCAGGTCAAGGGAGGTGATTCTCCCACGCGGAGTGACTATGTCCAGCTCTAGGACCTGCAAGACTAGAAGGATATGAACCTGCTGGAGCAGGTCCAGAGGCAGGCTGTGAAGATGATGGGGGGCTGGAGCCACCTCCTCTGAGGACAGTCTGAGAGACTTGGGATTGTTCAGCCTGGAGAAGGGAAGGATGTTGGGAGACCTTATAATGGCTGTTCAGTACTTATTGGGGAAAGATGAGTAGGAACTCTTCTACCAGGGAGTGTAGTGATAGGACAAGGGCTAACAGTTTAAAACTAAAAGAGGGAGATTGAGACTAGAATTGTTTTATACTGAAGTTGGTGAGACACTGGGCAAGGCAGCCCGGAAAAGATGCCACATCCCTGGAAACATTTCAGGCCAATTGGATGGGGCTCTGAGCAACCTGATCTAGTGGAGCATGTCCCAGCCCATGGCATGGGGGTTGGAACAAGAGGATCTTTAAGGCCCCTTCCCAACCCAAACCATGATGTGATCCTACAGTCATTATACATAAGATAATTATATTGTATGTCACAAACATATATGTTTAAATCTCTTTTGCATTAATTTATTTTAAATGCATTGGACAGAAAGACAGCAAATGTTTTTTAAGCATAATATGTAAAACTCCAATTATCTACATGCCTGAAACTACATCACCACCTTGAATGAGTTTGCTTTGAGGCTGCCTGTCTGCCCACATTATGTGTAATAGGGAAAAACACTGACCAAATGTGAAGCTAAGAATGAAACCAGACAACCTGAGGCAGTTGTTTACTTAGGTTAGAGGTGAAAACATGGTTTATTAACCAATGACCCTTCTCAGCATTAGAGCTCTTAAGCCCTAATGTTACATTCTGAACAACACTATGATGAAAGATGAAGAACATGCAGTAAATATACTTCTGCTACATGCAGATACAGATTGCACAGTATTGATATCAATTATAAAATGGAAAAGAAATTAAATAATCTACAGTAAGATTAATAATATTATCAATGGTGCTAAATATGTCACAGACTGGAAAGCTCCTTTTCCCATTGCCCTTTTTTGAGTTGCCTTATAGCCATAGCTCTAAACTTGTGATATTGAAGTTCTATTCATGTATAAAGAGACCAAGGATATGGAAGAAAATGCACACAGATAAATCAGTGCATTGTTTTTGTCCTAAGGTAATAATATTTCAGAGTACTTTCATTCTGATGGTTTTCAGAATAACTCTTTAAAGTGAATTGTTGGCCTTGGACAAATTCCTGGAGGAGAGTGTGACGTACATGTCACAGAAGAAATCATTGTTATAGGCACAGCTAGTGACAGTGCTTGGTTTCGACAAACAGGGAAGCTGACATGAAGCCTACCATGCAATTACTGGCATAAAGAAATCTCCTCTAAACCAAGATTGAAAGCGTGGCCTCTGGCTCCTCAAGTTTGAATAATAGAGCAATGGTAAAAAATAGACAATATCAGCAATGCAGTAATCTTCATCGTGTGCCTGTTCACTGGACTAATAGAAAAGTGACATATCCTACACAATCAGTGTTCAAGAATTGAATTTTTATACTATTCTGTACATAACTAAAAATGTGTTTCCAGTTTGACACTGTGGCTTTTAAGTCAAGACACTTAAGTTTTCTGAACTCTCCATTAGAGTTGTCTTCTCCAGGTGTGTCACTGTTCATGAGCAACAAAGTGCATTGGTATTGTCCAGCCAATCAACTTATGCAAAAGAACAAACAGACCTATCCACAAGAGCAGATTGTTTCCTGGAAAGTTTGGATCACTAAAGTCAATAGGCTATTGACAAAATGTTAGCCAGAAGGCCACAGAAAAGCAAAATGAAAATCATTGTCAAGGAGCTTCTGTTGCTGCAGCATGCAATGTTCAGGCTTGACTGTGGCTGTTGAGATAGGCTTTAGGGTGCTTGAAGAAAATTAGGTGTGAGAACTCTGCAAGATGATGTAATTTAAAGAGAAATACAATGAAAGAAAAAGGAAGTCATGAGTTTGCCACTGATGAGTAGCTACAGGTATTCTTAGGGGAATGGATACGAGTGAATGAGAGCTGTAGATTTTAATTACATTATGGTCATGATTAAGGGGCATGTGAATTTAAAAGTAGACAGTAGTATGGACAGATAAGTCTTTAATGATCATACACATCCTGAAGTCTCCAAAGAAGTAGAATATGTACAAGAAATTCTAAAGACTTGGAGAAGGTGAAAATTAAGTCATTAGGCTCATTCTTTTCTGTGACAAAATCTAGTGGTTTCCATAGGGTTTTGCCCATTTTTCTGGGGATTATTCCAACTGGCAAATCTCAGCTTCAACTTTATACAGTGATTGATCACTTCTGAATATTCAGTTCTAAATATACAGCGCAAGTTGTGTCAATTAATAAGTAGTTTAACAACAATAAGACTATTCATGAAAGCAACAGGTTTCTTTATGATTCTGCATGATTTTGAGTTAGCCAAGACAACCCCAACCTTTTACATAGCTGAGCTCATTGGGGCTTCAGCTTGTCCTTCAGAAGTGAAATTCTGTTGCTAGCAATGTCAAAGGAGCAGATGACTGTGTTTCCTACAACATGCAGCTGTAGGCAAGTGTTACTCCATTATCCCTTCCCAGAGGGATTCTGGTGGACATACCTTGACTTGAAAATCAGAACTAATTTTTAAGTTCTCTCTTTTTATAACAGGAATTCTGCAAAAGAGGAGGAAGAGGAACTAATGATTTATAATACATGAAATGCTTAATTTAAAAGAAACTTAGTAGCAAAGAAACAACCAGATCATTAATTCTAGCCATTTGATTGTGTCCAAAAAACAGATGATAAAATAATATACAAGTTAACTAAAAGCAACTCAGAGGAACTTTACAGAGGCTTATCTGTCATTCAGATGATTTTCCTATAGCTTCCTTCCTGCAGTGAATGCACTTCAGGGTTTAAAGTTTCTGCTGTTTTTGAAGTTTAAATGCTCATATGAGGAATGAAATGATAAATATAGGAGAAGAGTCTGCATTTGATGAGTTTCCTGATTTTCATAAGGAGAAATGAATTCTAAGGCTTAATTTCCAGTGAACAAATGTTTTGTTTTTCTGAGTCAGGTACCTATACCTATGAGCTTATCTGTGACCTGTGAGGAATTAAATGAGACTATTTCACATTTAAAATATGCTGAAGTTTAACTGTTCCTCTTAAAAACAAAAATCAAGGAGGTTAAGATGCTATTGGAAAAGATATTAAGGTGAATAATGGGAGTTAAAGTCTACTTAATGTAATAGATGGTCTGGCCTTGTTTCAACTCCATTGGAGTTTTGTTGTTAAACTTGGCAACATCAGACTTCACACACTTTAATATGTGAGTTTGCACAAAAATCTTTAAAAGATGCACTTTTAAAGGCACACACAGCTCAACTTGGAGTGAGGAACAGGAGTCCTGTGCATTTGAAATTTTATAAACACTTGAAGAAGAAATCTTCTTAAAACTAAGATTAAGCTCCAAGATCTATTTGAAGTCAGCATCCACTCACAAGGCTTCTCCCCAACACTGCACAGGAGAATTGTGATGGATTAACTGAGTGCATAACAGATATTGTTTTAGTGCATTAGCTGTGATTTCCTGTTCAAAGTGATTGATTGAGCTTCACTCAAGACAGTGTCCACAGCAAATATTAAGCAAACTTACCCAGACACAATCAATCACTCTCACCAAAGGATCACCATGTTTGGAGGAAAAAAAAGTAAATGCTAAAGCTACTACCTGCTTTGCACTCTATTCATCCAGTTTTAATTATTATTCTTAAAAACACAGGAAACCTGATTGGCTTTGTAAAACTATTGTTCAAGTCAGTGTTCTGACAGAGTTCTGTTATGTTCTGCTGTTATTTTACTTAGTTTTTTAAAATTATATAAGTACCTATAAATATTATTTAGGCATAGCCAGGTCTTACATACAGCAGGCAAATATGATTTCATCATTTTGAGGGTATGGAAGATTCTACTTCTCTTTGGAAGTAAGGTTATTGAGCTACACACTTGGTAGGATCCTATTTAATCTCCAGAAGGAAAAAACAAGTACTTGTTTTACATAGATAGTAATGAAAGGACCTGCCAAACTGGTCTAAAATAAAGATAAAGAATCATGATCTTACACTATAGGAAAGAAGTGAAGAAGTAAAATCTCATCATTAAAGGTTGTTTCTTTCTTAAAAGCAAAGAAATTACTTATAAAAACGAGTGGAAGAATGTAAAATGAGGATTTAGGAGATAAGCAGCCAACTAGAGAAGTTGTGACATTAGAATTGCACTGTGGCCCAAGATTTCCCCACTATGCAGCAAAATAAGCTTATGAACTTTCTCCACTGGCTTGGGAGCTATAAAAAATTGTATCAGACACATTTCCCTGAAGGAATTCTCTCCATGAATCACTGCATCATCTTTATGCCCACTGCATACCATCAGCCCACTAGGTTTTCTCAGCTTAACATCAGTACCTGCACATCCTCCTGGTAAAGGGATTCCTCCACTCCTGCTTGTATTCTAGCTGGAAATAAGAGTTTGCCTCACTGACTCAAATTGAATCCATGAGCTCTGACACAGTTTTGACTGACTGTCTGGAGTCTACATTCCACCAACCTCTTATAATCCTGCTTAGATGGATTTTTATAGCATGAGCAGGGTGAAACAACTTCTTATGGTTCGAGCAAGAACACAAATGCTTGTGCTGTTTATATCCAAGAGAGCATCTGCAACAGACTTTAATTGCTTCAGAGCACGCAGTGGGAATGTCTTCAAAGGAATTTACATTGCAAGCTTGGTCAAATAAAATGCTTTTAATTGTTCATTGGCAGACATTCAACCCAATTTTTACACTCTGATTGTAGTGCATAGCTGTTTTGGTGTGTGCTTGTTAATAATACATAGACATACCCATCCCAAAAAAGCATTTTCTGAATGTAGGTGACACCAGGGATCAGACTTCAAAAAACCTACAATTGTAGAAATGTGTTTATATTCTACATTTTAAGATCCACCCAGCAAACAAATAGATTGCTTTTTCTGTGTTTTCATTTTCTTCCTTCACCTTTACAATGGAAGAGGAATGAAGGGAGTGGAACAGCCAGGGTCAACAAACTGCATTGTTCCCCTCCTCCCTCCCTCTTCTACCTCCTCCCAACAGACACACTTCCAGCTTTCTCTTGACCATAGAAAGACATATGATGTCTCCTTCCCCATTCCTCTCTCAGAGAAGCTCTTTCCCTTTTTGTTAGTAATAGGAAAGTTGATTTAGGAGGAAATAGAGGCAGTAGAAAGTAGTGTCTGTACACACATGGAATGTTTCACTGGCCATCTGGACAATTTTGCTTTCTATCATGAAATCCTAGAGAGTCAAGCTTGAAGAGTTTATAGCAGAAGTGTATTTTCTGGTGTTTGACTCATCATCATAACTCTCCAGTTGTTTACTCTATAGGCTACTTTAACTTTTTTGTACTTTTTTGAAATCAGTCCTACTAAGGTCTTCTGTTGTGTGAAGTCTGAGTGAAATCCATATTTGCTGCTTCTTATGCCTTATCTGAAAAATCCAAGCTAACAGTGGAAATTTGCTTTCTGCACTACTGATTGAGTTACAGGAACACGTAGTACATGATTCATGTGATGAAGAGATTTTGTATTAACCTCGTTGATGTCTTTTGAGTTTCTCAGTAATTTTTTTCTTCATTGTATGCTATAGATGAGTACTGGGCTTACATGGCAAGGTTTTGGAGGGGGGGGGGCTGGAGGGATGGTTTCTGTGAGAAGACATCAGGGGCTGTCCCCATGTTGAGCAGAGCCACTTTCAGATGGCTTTAAACCAGACTTGCTGCTGCTCAAAGCTGAGCCCAGCAGCTGTGCTGGTGGCACCTCTGTGATAATGGATTTAAGAAAGGGCAAAAAACATTACCTAAGCTGTTTATGGCAGTGGTTTGTCTGTCTGTGCTTGTAGAACCTGCAGCCTGAGTTGCTATATTCTAGTGGGTGTGCAGATTATCACTAATGAAATCTTCTACACCATAGCTTCTTACAAATAGACAAACATTGAGTTATACTCATGATAAAAAAAGAATAGACTTCAGAGTCATCATAATAAAATCCATGCAAGAGCACCTACCTGTGGTGGCTGCATTTGGGGTTCTGCAGATTGTTATAACTTAAGTGGGGTTAGTCTTGGATCAAGCCATTCTATAGCAAGTCATTGAAGTTGCACAAGTTTCCTAAATATTCAGAGAAGGTTTCTTCAGGTATTTTAATTGAGGTATTTTAGAAGCATAAAGAAATACACTCTACTAATTTCCTTTACTTAATAGACTAAACCAAGGTAAACCATTGGAGACTGTATAGTCTTTCAAGGAAATATCCTCATCAGCTAGAGATTAAATTAGGTCATCTTGATAACTTGGTTTGGTGAATCAAATTGGTTTGATATTTGATAGTACCTCCCATGGAGTTTTGGGTTAAAAATAGTGAAATAGTAAAAAATTAAAATCTCTAGAAGGGATTTTGCATCTCAGTGGATGTTTTTTCCATAAACAAAAGGGTGTTTCATTTTACAATAGAAGTACAGTATGCCTTTGAACTTTCAATAGCTTAAGCTATTAAGTAAGAGTATCACATTTCAGTTATATTACATTTTAAGTTCAGTCCATGCATTTTTAATTCTGTTTATGTCTGGAGAGCATGCCTCTAGTGGAATAAAACCAATCAAGAATCTAGAACAAGAATTAAAATTTAGGTCCTAATTCACCACTGCCCTATGGCTCCTTTGTGTTTGCCTGCATAAGTACAAAGGGCAACCAAAGTAAATGTAAGGACCCTCTGGAGGATATTGTTATTGTACAGGGTCACATAATGCTCAGATTCATCCAGGCCCACCTAAGAGTCACTTAATGTAAGAAAGCTGCATTCTGTGGTGGCTAAAGATAGAAGGAAGTATATTAACTGTATGCCAGGGTGAGGTAGGAGAAAGCATGGCCAAAATAAATGGGTTCACAGAGAATATGCATTCATAATATTTAAAAAAAAGTGAAAAGTTGAGAGAATTGATGGTGAAGGTCAGGTGTGTGGAGGTTTGTCTACATTTGAGCTAAGAGTGATGACTTCCCTAGCTTTCAGAAGTTTGTGAGTAAAAATCTCCATAAAATGTTATAGATGGAAGGAGATGAAGTATCAGGGTACTAAGTAAAAAATCTTAGGCATCTGCCTCTTAAGAAGAAATCTTGTGAGCAGAAATGTGGTGTGGTGGGTAGAGCCCAGCTATCAGCTAAAGGCCCACCTGTGAAATGGGAGAGAGAATCAGAAGGGAAAAGTGAGAAAAGCTCATGACTTGAGATGTAAAGACAGTGTAATCATTCCAATCATTCCCTTCCTCTCTCCTTCCCCCAGCTTTCAGTGCTCAGCACAACATCATATGATCTGGAACATCTCTTTGGGCAGTTGGGATCAGCTGTGTGCCCTCGCAGCTTCTCATGCACCCCTAGCTCACTGACTGCTGGGGCAGCCTGAGAAACAGAAAAGGCTTTGAGGCTGTCTAAGGTCTTCCTAGCAGGAAATAAACCATCCCTCTCTTATCAACTCTCTGGTGCTCACAGATCTACAACACAGCAACACAGGGGCTACTGTGAACATAGTAAACACAACTGCCCCAGCACAGGGCACAGCTGAGCCCCTCAGCCAGGCTGCTAGCATCTCTGGGAGAAGGTGTTTGAGGAAGGACAAAGTCCTGCCCAGGCAATAAGGAGTGAGGGGAACAGTGCCAGAGCCAGCCCTGGGAGCAGGGGGAGGGGAAGGCCATGGTGGAGCAGGGGAAGAGTGTGAGGAGGAGGAAGGGCAGCAGAGAGGAGCTGTGATGGGCTGACCACAGCCCCCAGTGCCCTGTTCCCCTGTGCTGCTCCAGGGAAGTCAGGAAGGAAGGACTGAAGTTAAGCTCAGGAGAGAAAAAAAAGGTAGGGAGAAAGTGTCAAGTCTGGTTTGCCCATAACAGTAATTAGTAAACTGACTCTCTGTATTAATCTTGACCCATAAGCTTATCCATCTTCTTTTCTCCCCCTGTCCTAATGAGGGGGAGGGACAGAGTGGCTGGGTGGGCATCAGGCAATCAGACCAGGCAGTCCATCATATCTAGGAACTGAAGATACCCTTCTCTAGTGCCACTGTGTAGACACATGTGTACGTGTGTCTTTTCATTATTTTTCACTCCTGACCTTGCTATGTAATTTTAATTTGTACTTCTTTTAAATCAGAAAAAAAACCAAACCATCATTTCAAGGTACCATCAGAGCTCAGCTTTGTTTAGCAGAATCACTTTTAGCTAAAACTTTGTAGGCTCTTTTGTATTCAGTTATTTTCTTTGTTATTAATGGCCTCATAATTCTGTCAAAACAAAGACTGAAGAAATGACGTGTGATTTAATATTCACCTTTCTAAAGGACAGAGCTGCTCTGAGTACAGGAGGAAGGTTCAGGGCTGAATGTTAAATCTCTCAAATTTAGCAAGGCCTACTGTATTTTTTAACCCTGAGGATTGTTCTACATCCCTGGAGCCAGAGTAAGGCTAGATCTTTGAGAATCCATAACTATAATGTTGATCATTTGTATTTATGAAGGAGGCATCTTTATCCTTACCAGACTGGCCTGGCCAATTTGAAAGGGTTTTTTTTTTCTAGAAGGGATTCCTTTTTTTCCTTTTCTTTTCAGAGAATTCTGCTAGGTAAGCTTGATCTTAAAGTTAATTTTTCCAATTTAATGGTGGGAGGATAGGATATGTAATGACTCTAAGGGAGAGATGGCAAGTGTGTTGGAGTAAGGCTGTATGTCAGGAACAGTCCTCTGAGGAGAATCTAAACCACAATGACACTTAAGATCAGGCTGTGTTTCAGTGACTATTTTAGAAATACAGTGAATATTTTTCTCCTGTGTTTTTGCTTTTATTTGTCTGTAAGTCATCTTTGTATCATTGATTGGGGAAAGTACAGGAGAAGATGAAATATTTTAGACTATTCCATAAAGACTTTGATATGCTGGCTTTCATTCTTCCATCTACCCAGGCATCCTTCTGCACTCGTTGTCCCTTCCTACTGGTCCTCTGCTAGCAGAGGGATGGGAAGGTTTCTTCAGCAATTTGTACTCAGGTGTCACACACGTCTTGGGGCTTAGTGATTCCAGTCTCTCTCCCTTCCTCACTTCCTGATGTTCTGACATTCAAATGAGTCACCAAATGCATTATTTTGGGGGTTGTTAGATTGATTTCATATGTGAAATTCGTTTCAAATGTCTGTCCTGAATATACTTGTCTACCTTCAATTTGCCAGGCATATTGAACAGAATTCGATTAGCTGTGGTTAGGAAATGACATATCTCCAGGCCTGCAGCTCAGCTGCAAGTGTGACATGACTGGGGAATTTGTAGCTTGCAAGCTTCAATTGCTGCAACATACTGAGTCATCAAATATCTCTTCCTTTGTAGATGCAAAGCAAGTTTCACCTCAGGTAGTTAATTACAGCATGCAGCATAGTTGAGTATTGTGGAGGTGTTAATGTCAGCAAAGTCTACAGAGTAATATCTAAACAGCCTTGCTCTGGGGCCAAAAACCTATGGTATAACTTGTGTTTGAAACTAGGGTGAGAAGGGGTGAAATGCCCTGCATAAAATGCAAAATATTTGCCACACATTTCTATTTGAAGTTTTCTTCCTAAATGTGATATTTGTGTAGAAGTGACTTCCTGCAAGCATTTGATTACTGTATATAAGGTTGTATTAGTGTATCCTCTTGACTGTGTTTAATTATGAGAGACTAACTGTTGATTTAGGCTTTTTTCCAGTAGTACTTTGAAAACCAGTTGTGATTGTATGCTGAAAAAATAGAATAATCAGCATGTTTACAAACAGTTTTAGTCTGCTTTGGTAATTGAAGGGAAATAAAAATTATTTAGTATTATGAAAAGTGATATGTATTATGATGATGGCCACGACCAAATACCTGACAGGAGCAGATGGATATTAGAGTGCTTTTTTTACCATCAGGGCAGGAATGCAGTTCTACTGATATACTGGCATTTCACTCCTCTATCAGCTAACAATGACATAATAGGTCTAGATCAAAAAGTCAGCAAAACATTCATTGCAGTTTTAATTAGCAAAGTTGTGTATAATTTTAAAACTGTCAGTGAAGGTAATCTTCCCAAATTAGTAACATTCCTAAAATTGTGTGTACAAAAGGAAGATTCTTAATTAATTTCTGTGAAGGGAAATTAGAGTAACATAGATGCTAATTTTTTCTATTTATTTATATATCGTATAGTATAATTATATCTAAAGATTCTAAGCCTATGTTCTCTGCTTTACTACTGCCATATGGGAATGTTAGCAGCAGGTCAGTGTAGAACATGCAGCCTATTTACTGTTAGCTTTTATGGAATTTGTGCTGGTGCTAACTTGGAGGAATGCATCATTAAAGCACCTTATCCTTAAAACACACAGTTAAAGCAATATTTCAGGTGATGTACTACTGTGAGACATCATCAGCACCTGCTGCCTTCCTCAGAGCATAATATTGCAAAAGAAAAATATAAAAGGAAGAATACTGCAAAAATGTGATGTTTGCTTTGAAAAGTCACCATACTGAAGATATTGTGGTCCCACTTTTGTTGACTCAGGTCCTCAGTCTCTCCCCTGTATGGTGCCAATATACTGTCAGAAAATTCAGAGGATTATGAGGAAAGAATTATGTCATCAATTATCTTCCCTGTGTTAGGATAAAACCTCATTGATATTTGTAAATATTTGCTCGCTCTTGCAAATATTTTCTTAAAATGTGACTATGACTCCAGCAAAAAGCTTGTATGAGAACACAGCCCAAATTTGGCAAATTCAATCATAGGTTTTACAGCCAAGGTCTTTCATTAATTAGAGCTTGAAGCCCGTCGGAGGAAAGGGGCCATAAAATCAATTCTTAGTAATCTTGGAAATGAGATAATAGTCCATTAATCTCATCAATATAAGCATGAAACTTTCTGCTGCACTTCATGCCTCTCCATTTGTAAGGAATTTATCAGTGGCAGTGGGACAGAAGCCACAGGATGACTGTAGGGGTGACTTCCTCACCCTTCCACTGCAGGCTTTTCTCCCATTTATTTTCTGAATATTTTTTTTTTCTTCCTCAGTTAAAATATATAATTCATTTGTGGAATGATGCCAACCAAAACTTGTTACTGGTTCCATATTAAATGGGAATTAGTGGCAAGCTTGTGATGTATGACTCATAAATCAGTGGTGTAAGTGGCAAGTATTGGGGAAAGCAGTAGTGTGCTCTGCATGCTGCAGTGCAGGGTGCAGCCTCTTACTGAGCAAACTACTTGGGGCTGCTACAAGTATCTGTTGTTACTTCAGCATGGTTGTGCCCTTGCTTCACTCTTATCACTGTGTGCAGAAACCACTGGAAAATACACAGAAATTTTTTCTTAATAAAGAAGCAAATCTTCCTTTCCCCCCCACCTCCTATTGACATTCACAATAAGTTCCTTTTCAAAGCAAATACTAATGAAACAGGACATACTTGCTGCCTTTCGGTACCAGTATGCTATGAGCTGGATCTATAAAGCACATTAAGTTTTCCGAATGCTAATTTTTTGTTTTGTTACTAAGGGTGAAGTTACTGTAGTGCTGTCAAAATAGGCTGTGANGAGCCCTCCCTGGAGCTTCGTTCACAAAGCCTAGCCACGACGACAGTCCATCCTTCACTGTACCAAACACTCTTCTCTCTGTAGTATGCTAATAAAACTGCACAGGTGCTCTGTTTTAAACAGAAATGCTGCCTAACTGAGAAAGCACTGAATGGGAAACTGTAATTTTGGGTATCATTTTTTTTTTCTTCTCTCAGAAGACGATAATCCTAAATTTAAATGTAGGCTCTACCCAGTCTCTGCAGTCATGCACCAGTTTGAGAATTTTGTGTAAAAGGCTTATGGATTGTCATCTAAAAGAATAGTAGTATTTATGTAGCTAGTGGTTTCAAAATTGGAAGTAATTTTTATTTATTTTACATGATTCTCACCTGACTGATTTTTCAAGCAGCACAACACTCTAGATGGAAGTAGTAGCATTTTTTTATTCCTATAGTATTTTCAGAATCATGTTGCTCTGCTGCAAGAGAGAAGACATTCTAGGGAATCACCTGGAATTCCATATAGTGCTGAAATATGCAATATCAGACTCACCACTGTAAAACACTGCTTGCTCATTGTCATGGTTCATTTTTCTCTAAACACTTCTCACAGCTTTATGCAATTTTTGCCTTAAATAAAAATATAGCAGTTGCATATACATGTGATATTCTCACTCAGAACACTAAAAATGTATGTGCCTGTGGTCACTGGGTGAGTTTTGAGCTTACCTTTGGATCAGAAGCACTAGCATTAGAGGCAAATATTCCATAGTGCTACATAATTTCAGGGTTAATTAGTTCATCAAACCTCTCTCTTTTTGGCAGAGAGGAGGGAGTGGATAAGCAGTGTGTGCTGAAGCTGTCTTAGTTTGCAGTGAAAACCTCACTGAGGTGACTCCTTTGTCATTGATTCTTGGGGAGGGTTTCTCCAGCTGGATGCCTTCTGCCTGGTCACCATAAATTAGTTTTGTGTCACTGCCTCTAACAACCAAAGCACACCGATAGTCTTTAAATGATGGTTTATATGACCTGAGACAAGATCTAGCCTTATTTTTCTGCTCTATTACTTTGAAAGAATAGTCTTTCTATTATTAACATGCTGTAGTAAAATAATATTAAATTCCTTTAAAATTGATAGGGTTTTTGTTCATCATATGGCAGGAACACAAACCTTACTGGAGTTGTAAACTGCTAACGAGCAGATGTATGTGTATGCATTTTAGTAATGGATAATGTGATCTTCTTTTAATTATTTTAGAACAGTTCACAGTTTGATGCTTTTCCAGAACTCTTCTGGCTTGATTTTATTACAGCTGTATAAAGAAGATAGGAATTCTCTGACAGTATGATGAAGGTATAAAAACACAAAGTGGTTATGAGGGCACAGTCATGGCTGTAAGCAACCAGGTCTGCCCTGGCAGGTACAATAGGCAGATTCATCTCTGGTTGGAGTCAAATTTCATGAAGCAAAAAAGGTGGTGAATAACAACACCCTAGGAATAAACATTTCTGTTATAATTGGGCATTTTTCATCTGATTTTGAGGTAAAGATCAAAGTTTGAAACTGTTTAATAGCAGTTTGTGATACTTGCAAGTTTGCAGTGTTGCCAGTTTGCAGAGGAGCAGTGCATTGCTTTCTAAAGGAAAGCTTTCAGAAACAGTAAATACATGAAGTCGATTTTACACATAATTGCACTTCTGATGAAGAAGAGGGAGTTCCTCTTTTGCATCACTCTCTAAGTCTCTGGGGGGGTTTAATTGTTTGTTTGATGATCTTGGAGGTCTTTTCCAGCCTTGGTGATTCTGTGATTCAGTTAATTTGACACATTGGTGTAGATGGTTTTCAGTCTACTGCTGTAGAAAGGCTAAGAAAGATACCCAAACTGGTTCCAGTCAGCTCCAACAGCCCCATCACAGGACAGAGTTGAGCCCCTTGGCCAAGCTGGTGGTGGCTTGAAAAGAACCAAGATTATCTTGGTGAAGCCCTGCTAGCCACTATGGAACAAATTGCATGTGTTCCAGCAATGTGCTCTTGTGGCCAAGGCCAGTGGTCTCCTGGGCCGTGTTGGCAGGAGCATTGCCAGCAGGTCAAGAAAGGTTCTCCTCCTGCTCTACCAACCCCTGGTGAGGCCCAACCAGGAGAACTGTGTTCAGTTCTGGGCTCCTCAGTACAAGAGAGACAAGGAGCCGCTGGAGCTAGAGTCCAGTGGAGAGCTACCAAGATGATTAGAGGACTAGAGCATCTCCCTTATGAGGAAAGGCTGAGGTAACTGGGCCTGTTTAACCTGGAGAAGAGGAGGCTAAGAGGAGACCTCCTCAATGTATATAAGCATCTGAAGGGAAGGCATCAAGAGGATGGGAGCCAGGTTCTTCTTGCTGGTGCCAAGCAATAGGATGTGAGTCAGTGGGCACAAACTGGAGCACAGGAAGTTCCACCTGCACGTGAGGAAGAACTTTGCTGTGAAGGTGCCAACCACTGGAACAGGTTGCCCAGAGAGGTTGTGGAGTCTCGTTCTCTGGAGAGATTAAAACACTGTCTGGACACATTCCTGAGTAATTTGCTCTTGGGGAGGTTGGACTAGATGACCTCTGGTCGTCCCTTTCCAACCTTAGCCACTCTGTGATTCTGTGAATTAATCTTCCTCAAAGGTGTGTAAGGCAGATTGTGTGTTCCTTCAGCTTCAGGGCTGTTATGTAGGCTTAGTAACCCAGATGTTTTCAGGGTACTTCTGAACCTTGTTCATATAAGGTTCTCCTTAAGGTTCTCCTTATAGTAAAGGTAATCATAATGTTTAAATAATTTCACTGTAGAAATGAACAATATCTATTAAAGATACCAAAAAATATTAACATACTATTCACATCCTAGTTTCTCATTTCTGTACTGTAGTATAGTCCAGTCTTCTCCTACCCTGATCCTTTTGTTAAAAACCTTGGAATAGTTTGATTGGAAATGGAATACAAAGGGGACCTGGGAGTGGGGTACTAGAGGCTGATGTTGTGACACATGGCCTTTCACATCCTGTTTCACAAACTTTCCATCACCTCATTATTTTCTGACACTTTCAAGAAGATGAAGAATGCTCAATGAAAATACATAAATCATGAGACATCTTAAAAACTTCCTGTCCACTTTGCTACTCAGGAGTGCTAGAATGGTGGAGCTTTCACTCTTGGCACTCAATTCATAAGACGTGTCCAGGGAAAAGAAAAAGGTAGAGTAGAATACAAGGAAACAAAACTACCATTATGAAACAAAGAAACGAGGAAATGGAGCATGAGTTCAACAATTTAATATTTTAGGCAGTATAACATGAAAAAGTCAGGAAAAGAGCAAGGGAGAGTGATTTTGTAAGTGCTTTGAAAGAATTACATCTCACTGAAGATCTTGTATAGATTTTTCATTCTAATGGGTAAAGGCTAGTTATGAAATTCATTTTACTTTGTTGGTATGCAGTAATAACAGTCCAGAGGTATAGGGAGTCTTCCAGTTGTTCTGTGTGTTAACATGGGAATTTAAACATAGCTACTTTTATGGCAGTATTAATTCATCTGTTAATGAGCAATTCAGGGGATAAATCTCACAAAAAATGTCTATTTTAGACATCCCAAATCAATTTCTATGCCTTTTTCATTGTCTCCTACCTAATTAAATCGATGGCTCTATTGCTGAGCTTAAAATGAACCTGACACAAACTCACTAAATGCTGCAGAAACCAATGGTCCTTGCAAAAGGTCCTTGTTTTTGTTGCCATGCAGTTCAGACATGTTACATCTATTTTATTAACAGAACTGAATGTTTACACTACCATGTTCCCCTATTTACCAAATCCTCCAAACTGGAGGTTTCCCATTACTGCTACAGAAGGACCAGACCAGTATTGTACAAAGAAGGAAAGAGAAATCATGTTACAGATTTCTCACAAGCTACAAGGAAAACCTACCCATCAAATGTGAATTTGAGTTGTGCTGAAAAATTTTAACTGTTTGCTGTATGAATGCTAGTTTTCTATGCTTCTGGAATCTTTTACTGAGGAATCCTTACATTTGGATCATAGTCCACCCTTTTTCAGGCCTAGAAAACATAAAAGTTGTGAAATACTTCTCCTTCAAGAAAGCTGCTTTTCTAAAGACAGGTTCTTTTTCTTTTCTGCAACACACACTCATAAAAGAGCATTATCTTACTCTGCAGTGAGTCTCCCTGCAATCAAATAAAGGGCATGGATTAATTGGAGAGCCACTAGAAATATTTTAAAGGGATTAACGTTAATGGAGAAACAAATTATCTTTCTATCAAATGAGGTTAATAACAAAAATCAGTAGTGGCCCCTCACACTCAGTCCAAAAGTCTGCTCAAGATTAATCAAGCAAATTTTTCTCTAAAATCTATAGAATTTTCGAGAGGTTTAGGGTCTTAACTTTCACTGTGAGAAGGATCAAGCCCCTTAAAAGCCTAACTCTTGCTGCTGTGTCAGCTTTTGTAGAGGTGTTTCCTGAGGGAATGAAGTGCAGCCTCAAGGGGTTCTCTCTGAAGCAGTAGGTGCCTTGGTGGGCACTCACTGAAGTGTTTCTGAGAGTCCTGGGTAGCCTGTGACAATCTCTCTTGTTCTTGGTGTAAAATTACTACAGGGTCATTAACACTTCAACTCATCATAAATTTTACGTAGTAGACTGGGAAAGAGAGTATTTTTTGTAATTGACTCTATTCTACAAAAACTATAATTCCTTAATCCTTTACAACATTTAAAGCAGTTCTGCAATTAACATATGGCCTTCATTTGCACAAAGGCAATTTGTAAAGGTGAGTTATAAAATGATATTAAGTATTGTTTTTATCTGTGTGTTGGTGAGCTATTTTCTATAGTCACTGGCTGTAAATACCTGTTAGAAAATCTTTGGCATGTATCAAGCACTGCATGGTGTGATGTTGCTGCAGTGTGACCATCAGCACTTCTGGCTGATGATTTCACCCCAATTTTTACCAAAAAAGCACTGTCTTTATTGAGACACTTGCAGCTAAAATCGCCATAGCTATAGAATATTGCCTGATAGTTTATGTGTCTGTTGACTATTTTTTGTAAGCACAAGTGTCTTAAGGAGTACTGTTTAGGGGTTTTTTTTTGATGAAAACATTTGGCACAGGGACAATCCTCCAATTATTCCTTACCTGTCTGCACCCAGACAGCCTGCAGACTATTAGGAGGCAACCAGCAGGCTAAATTGCTCCAAACAAAGCAGTAGAAGAGTAAGTCAGTTGTAATTTTTAATTTCTAAAAATATGACTGCATGTATGTATATGAGTGCAGTGTAGTAATGGACACAGTTCTCCAGTGGTGCTCTGGGCAGGTGCAGACTGATCCAGAAGCACAAACCCTACCTCTGGGTTAAGATCTCAAGGTGATGATATAATGAAATTTATAAGTGAAAAATAAATGCCTACCTTCAGTCACTTTGTCAGGAAAATTCTTCTACTAGATTAAGCACAGGTGAAGTCTTCAAGTTTGCATAAAATGTTACAAAAATCTGATTTGTTTAAAACTCTATTTCCATAGATGTAGTTATAGAAATAAACTTAGTGACTATGTATGTACACTTAGTTTTCAGTACAGACTCTGTCTCAGCATTAATGGCCTTCAGCATCAGTTCATCTCAGCTTTGGAGAGGGGTTGTCCTTCACAACAGCATAGGCTAAAAGTCATTAGACCCAAAATGCTGCAGATGCAGTGGCTCCAATATTCTATTAGGAAGCACACTGAGAGTGCTGCTTACAGACTGCCAAGGGAAAGGTGAGGAACCCTCTCCATGTCTTCTGTCATGCATATTAAAACATGTTTAATGTTCCTCACACTATCACCTTCCATTACAAATCCCATTAGTACAATTTATAATACAATAAACATAAAGCAATGTGTCCCCCTGCTCTGACTCTCATGTCCTCCCATCTAACAACTGAAGTTCAACATTGTTCAGTTAAGGAGATTTTTTTCTTAGCTTTGCATAGACAAAGGTCCCTGGTGAGAAGTTTTTTCCTAATAATTTTCCAATAAAGAACAGAAAACCCTCAAAGGTGGTATTTTCAGAGGAGTATATTTTTAGAAAGAATTGGTATTTGAGGAGCATTATTTTATTAAAAATGTGCAAGAACTCCTATGTGTATAGTTTCATGTAAAGCTTAGTGAAAGGTTAGAATATTAGCTCCTATTTGCTGTTTATACAGTTGGAGGCATGAAGGAGACTTTACATTTCACAACTTCTTGTTTCTGATGAGTTCCAGTGAATTATTTACAGGCCACTTATCCTATAAAGATGGGACTGAGGGTACAAGTGGAGTTCACAAATGCTACCAGAAAGCCTTCAGGTGATAAGATGAAAATAGATCTTGGTCACTGCTGATCTCAAACCTGGGCTTGAATTTGTGGTCAATGGTTGTGTGTCTTACATATTTCATCTCTAACTTGTGAATTTTTGCAGTTTATGAACAATTCATGAACTTCTATTTATCTTCAGCAATTGCCTTCTGAATCAAGGATTTAACTGGAATAAGATAATCCAGGAAATAGTAAATTTCAATTCATTTTTATGAATCTAATATATATTCCATATATGAGAGCAGAGATGTGAATACATTAGTGATAAAAATACTAGAAAGAAATTACCTATTTCTAGAACTGTAGTTTAATTCCCAAGGAAGTGTAGTCAGAGACTGTGGCAGATCTGACTTTTTGCAGCTCTTGGATTTTCTGGGTCTCTCTCCATTTAAAAGTGAGTGAATTACACCTTTGCAGTTTTTTCTCTGTTATTTCTTATTTATAATGGGCTACCAGTCACCTTGATTCTCTATCTAAAGCAATATGGATCCACAGCTAAATGTTTTGGAAAATATTTCATTATTTCCAGGGAACTTCTTTCCCATGACTAAATGATAACTTCTCCATATTTGCTGTTGACAGAACTGTTTTAAATCCTTTATTTGCTGCCAAAGTGTGATGCTAGGCATTGGCCCAGGCTGCCCAGGGAGGTGGTGGAGTCACCATCCCTGGAGGTGTCTGAAATGTAGAGATGTGGTACTTAGGGACGTAACAGGTAGATGGTTGGACCTTAATGATTCTGTGTTTCTCTTAGGCAAGCTGTTGTCAATTCCATTAGTCCACACTCCAGGATTTGCTTTCTTCAGCTCTGGAGTAATGCCCAAACCATACAGTTAGGCTGAGGGGCAGGTGGGAACTCTAAAATCCAGTAATTCATTAACTGCAGAGGCTAGCCAGCAACTGGTGCTTTGGAGCATTTAGAATTAAGTAGTTTTCATGAAAGATCTTTTCAGATCCTCTCTTTGAGCAGGAATATTTAAATCAATACTTTACATAAGAATTTTAAGTTTTGCATGTATCAGTTAGCTCCCCAAAGGTAGGGTGAAAAGCCAGAGGTTGTGATGAAAATGTTTGCGTGTTCTGAAGATGTGGTAGATGCCACTTTGTTCAGACAGGTCTAGAAAGAGTACACTGGAAGTAGAGAAAAAGTGCTTCCAACTCTGTATAAATGAATCTATATTTAAAAGTTCATTGATTATGGCATATTCAAAAGAATTTACACTAGAAGAAACCATGAAAACTGTCAATTTATGGCAATGTGAGAATTAAAGACAACATAACACAGCACCAAACATACCCTGAATGTCTTCTCAAATTGCTTAGCTAGATTCTCAAGCTCAGATATTTTCCATGAATTATTACCTAAGTATTGAGAAGATGAGTGTGCCTTCCAGCAGCATTGACTTGGCTTCTTGGACCAGTAGCACCATGGTCCATGCAGGAGAGTACAGGAGTCCTCAGTAGCTTGGCTATGTGTTTGACACCTACATAGTCTGTTAGCTCTTTTAGGAAGAAAGTCAGGATCACTGCTCTCATTTTACAGCAAAGAAAATCAATTGTGAGCTGGAGAGAAAGGGGAAGTGGCTTATGACATCGTGAGGACTCAGATGCAGAGGGATTTGGGTGAAAATTTGCTGGAGTCTTGCTCTTCTTTAAGCAGCAGGGCATGCCTCCTCCCTTGCAAATGTCCCAATCTTCAAGCAAAAATGCTTACCTCATTGCTTTTAACAATTCTTTTCAACACTTCTATAGCCTTGCCTGAATATAAATGGAAGTGAAAATAGAAAGGGAAGCAAAGAACCTGATCACGTTTAATCTGTGAAGCATCCATCCACACAGAGTAACAAAAAGACAACATGCAAACCTGTAATTTTCCTACAGGAAAGGTCAGTTAAAGCAGCTTGACCTTTTTCCACGTATAAAGCAATAAGCTATCAGCCCTATCTGAACAGTCTTCAATCCCAAGGTGCTCTTAAAATAACCTGGAGATAAAGCACAGTGATAAAAATCAGTAGATGCTGATGAGTTGGGCATGCAGTTGTCTCTGAGATGTTTCTTCATGAGAAATTTTACATGTGCTGTAAGTCAAAGTTGGGGGAGGGAAAAATGGTATTTCAGAAAAACAACTCACTGAAATGAAACAGATTAGCAGTTTATCACAGACAAACATGTTGGAAACTCTAATTTATAGATATTTAGATATAAGCACATGAAGATACTGCTATCAGGGCATTAAATATAGAAATATTATCTTTCTACTTAAGGATTCTACTAAATAGCTATACATTTCTAATTAAGTAGATGTAAATTACGTGACAATATAGTTAATTTTATTCTTTGGGACTGAAATCTGAAACCTAAGTGTAAGAGCAACTTACAACTCTGGATCAAATATCCCAGAATTGTTTTCCTAAGTAGAACCACATGAACAAAAAGGGAATGACAGCCATGGAGCAGCACTAGCTTAACACCTTCTTCTGACATCAACACAAAAGCATTAGATTATTCAGCCCCCAGGATGTGATACACAGCAAATAATCCTTGCTCTACACAAAGCACAAGGATTGACAAATTCAGTCAGAGCTCCCATCACTGTCCTGGTTCAACTATATTCAACACATCATCCAGAGAACAGCAAGGGCTCAAGATGCTATAAAGTTACAAGAATTAAAAAGCACTTCAGAAATCTGAGGTGCAGCTGAAACCCCAGCACCATCAGAACAGTACATGTACAGAATAGGACATCCTTCTGTCATGTTTTGTGTGTGATAGTTGATTTATCCATTTCCTTAAGTTTGTGCCTTGTGGCAGGATTTCTGTTTTGTCATGAATTTCAAGAAACAAGGTAACTGTCTGTCTCCAAATCATGGCTATGCTTCCTGAGAGCATCTGAAGGGTTAACTTTCCATGGACTGTTACCCAAGTATATACCAATGCATAATTATTTTGAAGATGGTTTGATGTATGGCACCAAAATTTGTAATACATCAGCAACCACCCCAAATAGATTTACTTCTGCAGCAAATGGCTTCTGTGTTCATTTGCCATTGGTGAGGCAATGAACAGCCCTTCACCTGCACCCATGGGCTAGGCAGTGGCTGTGGATCTCTTAGAGAGGTTCTGTGCTGCAAACACATGATGAATTTTTAAAGCATGAAATATGTATGCACTATTTATATCATTCTTACAAATACATGGAATCTTTAGGGTTTTGAAGACCTCAGATAATTTTTTTTACTACTTTTCTCTTGATTTTTTTTAGAGCATCTGCAGCATTTACTTAATCTGCTCTTTGGAACTATTGTTTTATCCAAGAAATCATCATCTTTTACCTCCAGTTCTCCTACCACATACCATAGATGTAGTTTCCAGGTTTCATAGATCTATTTTCTTTATTATCTTATTGTTTTTTAGAAGCATTTTTTTCTTCTACTGCAGTTAGCATCACATCCCTGCTTCCCCCATAGAGCTGCAGTAGTGAACAGCAGTGTAGCTCTGAGGACAGGACACCAGGCACTGAACCCAGCAACATTCCCTTGTGTGTACCTGCCTTTGGGTCTCATAGTTTACACAGGGCTTGGTGTTCCCAGTCTGAAACACAGGTCAGGTGGTGCTGGGCAATTGCTGACCCCAGCTCTGTTTCCTTTAACCATCAGGCAATCTGCTGAAAGCTGCTTAACCCTCTCTTTTGAAAGTTATAGAAAGAAAAAAAGACAATCTTCTTGTCTCCTGGTGCAGATTAGATGAGTGAAAGCAAATCACAAGCTTCCTACTGCCCACTCTCCTCTCAGGTATTTCTAGGGATGGAATTTAGTCCTGTAGCATCTGCAGTTACTGTACTGGTTTGGACACCACTGAAGAATGTTGGTAAGGAGAAGGCTGTATGGTCTGGGTAGCTGAAAGTAAGGATGCTAATTGTCTGATTGGCAAAAATGTGTGGGAGAAGTTTTGAGTGCACGTCCACAATCAGTGTGAAGACCTGAACATGCTGACAGCAGACATAACAGATGGGCTAGATGGAAGCTGGAGGAACTTTCACCACTGCAGCTGGTACCCCAAGACAGTACATGAAAGAAAAGGAATGGAGAAAAAAATATTTCAGTAAAGCTGGGGAAACTACTGCTTGTTGAATTATTTCCTGAACTAATTTCAATGAATGTTTTTTAGTCCAGAAAATTAGTTGCTTATTGAGTTAAGTAAGTTTTACAGAGCCACACTGAGGCTTGTGTTTGTGGTGTGCTCCTCACTGTCAGTTCCATCTAATCTTCATCATGTGTCTGCTCCACCTTGAACTCCACAAAGGTCTGAGTCATCTACTCCAAAATATCCCCTGTATTCCAGAATTCAGCAGCCTAGAAAACAAGAACAGCTTTTCTCTTTTACCTACCAGATGCTTTTTTGCAAAACGTGCAAATCTTGTTGTTTTTCATAAGAATTTAGGTAACTCCTGATCAGAATAATCACACAACAGTTTTATTTCCAACACAATATAAAAAAAAACGAAAAAAGAGAAAAAAGAAAAGAAAGAATATTTTAGTTAAAAGGGAAAAATGTCTCAAATTTTAAGAAAACCCTGAAATAGGCTTTTATTTGGAAAAGAAATTTGATAAAAGGTTTTAAGAATTAATCCCTGACTGGGAATTTGTTCAAAACATTCTGTTTCAACAAAGCCTTTCATTACCTGCTGTTTATTTTCTTCTCTTGCTATTGATAATATCCTTTGAGTTGGAAAATGTCTCCTTCCAAAGCCAACTTGTTTAAGTGCATGACTCGATTAAATTTAAATTTGTGTATTTTCTAAGCAAGTGATTCCTACAGAAATTGCTGTGAACAGTGGCTTCCTGCAATTACCTCTTCAGGGCAGAATCACCAATATTATACTTTACCACTTGCTTTAAATGTATTCTATGTTACAAAGATGGATAAACAGCAAGATACCTTTCTGAAGGCATTTACTGTCTAAGAGATACACACGCAGGTCCATTGGGATACATTATGTTTAAGAAAGAAAGTATTGTAATGAGTGGAGCTCTGGAACAGGAATCAGAGTACTCAGGTGCTGTTCTCTGCTGCTGACTGGTGTAGGACTATGATGTTCTTTCTGATGGTTTCCATTTCTCTGCCCAGAATGTATTGGTCATATCCTCAAATCAACAATTATTTCTTCCTATACCCACCAACTGGGAGCCTATACATAATGACATAATAACATACATAATAACAGTGCTGGCAGACTTTTGAGTATGGAGTTCTTTTAAGAAGGATATGACCTGTAGGTCAAAGTTCTTTCACGTGAAGGGAACAAAGGAAAAACAGATAGGAAAAAGTAACCCCAGAGAAACTTTTTGTTGGTATTTATACCAAATGAGAATATGTAGGTATGAGGCTCCAAAAGACAAGCTCTGATCTAGTAATTTATAATACATAGCTGTTTCTCTAACCAAGGACACAGGAAACTAACAGGCACCTGGGCAGGATTTAGTTTTAATCCTGCGAGCAGTCCTTAATACTCCAGTGAGTATTCACTACTCAACAGGAATGCTCTAATGCCTAAAGATAACTCTTCACTGACTCCAGTTGGGGAGATTTCTGTGTTCTTTACTGCAGGATTTTGGTAGAGTTCACGTTTGCATGATCCCTGTTCGTTATTTTAGCATCTTAAAATAGTTTCCAGTTCTTTGTTGGTGAGGCTGCCAACTGGGTACAAAAATACTGCCAGCGTGCGCGGATAGATAGTGCATGTTGAAAGAGTACAGGTCAGACTGTGAAAGAAATTGAGATACCTAGAAATCTTGGCATGTCTGATCGTTGGTGCCACTTTGAAAATCATATCCATGGAGAAGAGAAAGGAATTCCAGGCTGCTTCATCTGGTAGCCCTTTCTTCCTTGCTCTGTTTGAGAGCCCTAGGGCTGCATGGTCCTGTGCAAGGAGCTCTGAGCCTATGGGCAAGAGGATCTGAGGTCAGTTTGAGCTCTATGGGAGCTGGAATTTATCCTGAAGAATTTAATGGAAAACATTTCACCAGAAAGAAGGTTTGCCTCACATTGCATGAGCACATACCATCAAAAGGTAGAAAATTTTTTACATGGAAGTTTGTCTTTCTGGTTTTTTATTGGTTCACTCTTACCAACCGTGCTGACAAAGCAGGAGGTATTTGGTCTTGTGACAAACCCCTCAAACTGGGCATTAATATTTAATCAGAATGTTGACAATTACTTTCTTATAAGGACACCTGAATATACAAATTAAGGAAGAGCTGAAAATATTTTTGCCATCATCTTTAATTTATCAGTAAGCTTTTCCTAGTATCATTTTCTTACAGGCAGATGAGTAACTATAGGTTTAGATATCTTCTCCTGCAAAAAATAACCATAGCTACCCACTGTAAAATCATTTTGTAGTAGATTAAAGAACTTGAGCATAATGTTTTGACCTCCAATTGACATTTGTGGGACACATGGCCACCTCTGTGTTGATTTTAGAGTGGTTTGGAAGGCTGAAATAAGAAATGAGGGAAACTCACAGGGTGTTTAAAGATCCATCCAAGGACCTTTCTATGAACCTAATAGCATCAGCCTGCAGAGTGGGATATACATTTTGAGGGAATCTGTTGTAATAACTTGGTAATTCAAATTTCAATCCTGAAAATGAATGTTTGATTGACTTTACACTCATCAGCAATGTGAGAGATTCAAACAAGGTGGAGCTAAAGGTCCAGCCATTAGTTCAACACTGCTTCATGTTTGATGATGAATAGTACATACTGTTTGACACAGCCCAGTACCATAAACTGCTGTGAATTGGTAAAGGTACAGTTGTGAGCAGTTCCACTCAGATACCAATTTAGGGGATCCAGGATCACACCTTTGGCCCTAAAATAGCAAGAGAAATAGGCCAAGCCCCAAAGCCATAAAGGGATATATATGCTTTTGAGATTCTTTTGTATGTGATCTATGTGTGAACTGCAGCTGAACTTAGGAATCTTGTGGCTGTATTTTCTCCACAGATTCAAGAATTTATAGGGAGATTATTCATATAGAGTGTTTTAAGGAATCACACACTTATGACTGGAAGCTTGCTTTGTTGTCATCACCTGTATTGGTAGTGGTTTCATTGTCTATGCACTTAAACCAACTCCTTGCTCCTCAAACATAGGCAGAAAGCACATCTGTCTTGTCCTCAGACTACCCATATGTGATTGATACCAGTTTACATCTTGAATTAAATCTGTGGCATAGATTTATTGCAACTGAAGGTTGAGCAGCACAAAAAATGTTTGATCATTACAGAATGAATACCTACTGTATGGAAAAGGACAAAGAAGTGTTCTGACAGGTCTTGATGCTTATTTTTTCCCCCCAAACTTTCTCGTAAATAGCTGCTGTCAGCCTGATTTAGCAGTAATTCATGCGTTCAGGGATGCTGCGATGCTCTTCTCATTAGCCGAGCATTAGAATTCTTGCACGATTTGGTTTCCTTTGGGGAGAGGAAGCCGGCAGAGATGTCTGAGCATCGCCAAGGGCATCGTTTTAATCAGCGATTTCCCAAGTGCCACTTTGTGCGCGTGTGTTACGCCTGCCTTTGCCTCCCGCAACCCACAGCGGCAGCCCCTGCCCAGTCCTGCCGGGGCAGCGCACCCTCTCCGGCACAATCCCCCGGGGCACCCTGCTCCGCCGAGGGCACAAAGTTGTGACCGCTCGGCGGGTGAAGGGTGCAGGTCCCGCCCCGGCCGCCGAGCCCTCCTTCTGTTCCCCCACCCGCCGGGAGCCCTCGGTGCGCGGCGGCGGCA